>SAYR01045608.1:114081-158035 GCA_004382745.1 Argopecten irradians irradians | reverse complement strand
TCATATAATTCACAATTTTTGTAAAGGACCTTAAGACCTTTCTATCTATGAAGAGTATTTGATTCTACCACATCTGTGAGTAGAGAAGAAGATTTTTGAAATTTTACTCAATTTTACCCCTTTTGGCCCCTCCCACAGCCCCCTGGGGGGTGGGGACCATATAATTCACAATTTTTATTGGCCTTATGCCTAAGAAGGTTTGTGCAAAATTTCATTGAAATTGCTTCAGCAGTTTTGGAGAAGAAGTCAAAAATGTAAATTGTTTACGGACATACGACGGACGACGCACACCGCACGACGCACGACGCACGACGGACGACGGACGACGACGGACAAAAGGCGATTAGAATAGGTCACTTGAGACTTCGTCTCAGGTGACCTAAAAAATCTTTCATTTAGTCGACGTCTTTTGATCAGTACTATATTGGACTGACTAAAAATTACCATCCTGAACCAATGTTTTCAAACGACCTCTGTATTTCTCTATACTAATTAGCTGAACGTCATATTTACAACCAGTGAAATTTAAGGACGTGTCTGGTTTATAGAAGGCGAAAACTGGAATATCCGGAGAAAAAACCCACCAAACAGTGGTAAGTACCTGGCCCACATAAGATTCAAACTTGCCACCCATAGGTGGAGGATTTGTGGTAATATGTCAGTACATCTACACCATTCGGCCAACGTGGAACCATTATTTCGTTAAGAAAGAGAAATTATATGAACCTATTACTAGATCGCGGTCCCTCAATATGGTATCCTCGATACTCTAGGGATTACTATCACTGACGTTATATCCACCCCTGGACGGGATATAATGGTACACTATGATTGACTGTGTTGCTTTGAATTTGGGCGTAGCTCTCTCTCTCTCTGTAACTTTCAATGAAAGTCTCTGCAGGCCTGTGATTGGTCATGTATTTTCTCCTGAACTGCCTCAAGTTTAACCATGAGATAGCCCAGAGATGGATATAACCTGAGTGATAGTAACCCTTGGGGTATCGAGGATGTTAATATGGCGACCGAAAATACCACTGAGAGATTGTTACACGCACTTGAAATATGATCAACTGTCCAGAAAGTATAGTATAATCCCTGTGATACAGTAAGCATATAAATTGTAGTCAGTGCAATTTTTATAATAATCTCTCCTAGGGCCGAAATATTAATCCGGAATTGAACGATTCAAGTCATTTTTTATCCGTCTTTGAATCCGGAGTGTCGTCAGTTGACCTTATCCTTTTATCCGGAGAGTTTTCACTTGACTTTTTTTTTCTTTTATCCGGAAAGCTGTCGTTTGGTTACCCTTTTATCCGGATTGTCGTCAGTTGGCTATATTCTTTTATCCGGAGCCATGTTTGTCAGATCTTTGTAAGTTTTCTATCATTTCAACCGGAAGCTTGTTAGTCAGATTTTGAACGACATCAGGAGTGTTGCCGGTTTGTTATCGAGTTATCCGGAGTTATGTCAGTTGGTTATCCTTTTATCCGGAATTTTGCCACTTGCTTATCCTGTTATCCGCAGTGTTGTCATTTGGTTATCCTTTTATCAGGAGTGTTGTCAGTTTTTAATTAGAGCCTTATAAATAAGGTCTTGGCCAGTTGATTTCCTTTTATCCGGATTTTGGTAGCTAAGTTCTGAGACTATTTAATCGACTGTCCTATTATCCGGATTATCGATAATATTAAAACTTATATTTACTACAGACTTCAAATTTAAATCAGGATATATGTTTTCCTTGTAAGATTTTGTCTTATAGTGAATAAACCGCATTACACATGTTATGTACACTGAACATTGTATATATATACACACACACATATGATATATATACCATAATCAAATCAAATCTCGTCAAAATCGAAGAATGAATATATACACGATCTTCATGAAGTAAATATATACATGTAAGCTTTCAACATCCGTAAAGATGGTGTAAACATTAATCTCAAATATCAAAAGTTCAGATATGAATTGACGTTTTCGGAGGGTCTCGACAGTAAATATCCTTGCTAACATACCTTTATCGCGAGCCACCATTGTCGTTTGGTACGGGTAGATCCATGTTTAATCGGGTGTATGGTTTAGTGTGTACACACGAGCCGGGTTATAAACATGTGTAGTGACGTCACACCACCGCTATTAAAGGCCCATTGTCCACATACACTGGTCGGCTGGGTTTAACAAAATCGAAAAAACATTTTTTTTCTGAGAATTTCCTTATTCGTGTAGTATCGTTTTCCTGTTGTGTCCTATAAATACCAAACCAAGTAAATTAAAGTATGCATATCGGATTAAATGATTCGATACAAAGGATGTGGGCGCGTTTGAGACTAATTTTAGATTTCACGAGTATAAATAATGTCGTCAAATCTGTCTATAAAAACACACAAAGGAGTGGTCCTTATAGCCAGGTGGTCTTTATACACAGGTTAAATTGTGTTGAAATTGGTCATTTCGGACCCAATGCTCGATACTCCAGGGGTTACTATCACTGACGTTATAGAACGACAGTGATAATAACCTCTGGAGTATCGAGAATGTTTGAGCCATAGAAAATAGTCTAGTTGAATTTACACGATGTAATTGACCGACAAATATCGTTCGTGTGGTCCTATTAAGCAGGTGGTCTTTATAAAGAGGTGGTCGCTAAGGCAGGTTTTGTTGTATACATATGTACACTTTGTATATAAAGTGTAAATCAAGAACATAGATGCTACCAATTTTTTTTAAACATAATTATTGATCGTGTGATACCATAAGCAAAAAAAATTCTAAAATGCACTAAAATAACACTCAGGAAGCAAACAATCTGGGATAAAAAAAAACTTAATAAAAATTAAACGATCCCGTATATAGGGACAGTATGACAGGATAAAACAGACAAAATATACTTCTGGTCAACACTTATAAAGAAAGTGTGGTATTTTGTAGATACCTACTAAATAAAAATTTTGACAGTTTCTACACTTTAATTTTACCAATTTGAAATTTAACAAAAAAATTGTACATGATGTGATGAACGAGAAATAGAAGATGTATTTCACTTCCGTTTACAATATCTCACTTGACATTCTGTATTTGTAGTTCTCAATCTATCTGACGTAAACGGACATGAAATAGATATTGTAAAAGGAAGTGAAATGTATCTTCTATATCTCGTACATGTACAAAACTGGTTTTTCCCGTGAAACTACCAATTTTAGACTATACGGTGTAAACATCCCTACAGACACAATCGTTTTTAAAAATAAAACTCGACGTCTAAATTGAGATGGTATCAATGGAGACAGAAATGAAATAAATGTTTGAACCCCAAATTTAGTCGTCTTTTCAAGATCACATGACATTGGAGCAGTAGGTACAATTCTTACGCCCTACCTTAAGTCAGGAGTACTAGTGCAGGTAACATCATGGTTTCTAAACTAAAAAAAAACAGATATCATTTTTCTTGCGAATGTAAACTTTTTTCCACAGAAAGGTATTTCATGTAACAATATACCTTTATGATAGGTAAGGGATACAAAATGTACCTACAAAATACACAGTAGATACGATCAGTTTACATACTCTTTTATTACCACAGGGACTTGACACGAATTCCCACCCAAACAATGATATATATTATATAGATATATATATATATATATATATAAATATACAAGAATATGTTATAGTATGATCATACTTTATATAAATACTACCTAGGGTGAATAAGAAACAAGTGTGCATCGTTTTCGGGAGGCTAATTAATATTTTGCATGTAGTATTATATAATTATACCGTTTGGAATTCGTGTCATGTGCCTGTGCGCGTTACTGGGGGTCGCCTAGGTGTGATGACACCTAATAGACATGTAAGATAAACTCACAACAAAATATTTATCACTGTGTTCGCTCATTGTTGACATCAGATACCCGATATCGTATTACAGGATGTTATCGTGATTCGTAAACTGAAAGGTTTTTTTCCACATGTTTTTTTTTTCCATGATCGAATGAACAACCGGTTTAGTTTTTTATTGCTATTTAGAATTCAATTCTTATATGTTAAACAGAACGTGACGATGAATACAAACAGAGCGAGGCACATTGCATAAATAAGAATATAAATATAAGTCACTTGCTTTATATTTAGTAATTCTAACACATTGTTGAATTTGTATAAAGATCATCTGGCGCTAAAGACTATTTTCTTTGTCTTAAACAGACGTGTAGCTACCACAGAATCGCGTACTCCTGTGTGATCCGCATCATTTCCCAGTTTATTTAAGAATAAATACTGATTACGTTTATACATTTAATCTATTAAAATAATATCTTTACCTGTATCCAAACCATATTATTTAGAAATCCTCAATAACAAAATTTAATGTATCCGCTATTTTTAAAAGTTGTACGCCGATAGCCAATATATCTACTATGGATATATAAAGTTCTCAACAGAAGTCGAAATGTACAGTACATTTTATATATTGTTTGTTTGTTTTGTTTGTTTGATTAATTAACGTCCTATTAACAGCTATGTTTAAATCAAAATTTGCATTATTAAAGCATTATATATATATAGAAGATCAGGAAAATCTGAAGTTAAGAACCTAATTCCTTAAAATCTGTAATATTTATGTTATTCCGATGGTGAATTTTATGTTCTTTCAAGTAAAGAAATGTTCGTTAAAATGAGCTCTCATTTTCCACTGTTGTCATTTACTAACATATGGTCACATGGAGGTAGATATAGCATATAAACTCTGCGTTTCCTATTGTAGTATGACATGATAATTATGTACTATTTTGACGCCATAGCCGCGTCGATACTCCACTGTCCTAACGTTGTGTTCATCGGGGTGGTATCATATTGCCATCATTTTTTCTTCTAAGTAACAAGGACATTTTCCAAAAAAACAACTTCATATTTTATTTAAAAAGGACCTTTGATATGCCACCCTCGTAGTAATGACTTGAAGAAAGGTTCTTAATTGATGTATAAAATACACTCATTTTTGAGACATTGATATAACAATATTTGAAAGTTGTTCATTATTTCATCATTATCATACAAATAATGTGTTCTGGACATGATACATACAATGTATATCCAGAATTCAATTGAATTTTCCAAGAAATGGTGCGGTTTTCATTTAGAATGATTCAATTTCATACAAAGCATATTTTGAATTTCAAAAGAAATGAAAGCAATTTCAATCTCAGAATACCAGAAAATCGCTACACAAGAGAGGTTGTATATTCATTACTTGTTTTGACACGCTCCTGTCTAGGGTTAAAGGGCTTTGCCTTTTTAGATTGTCAAGACCGGACCTTGTCTTATGCGGTTCCCTGTGTATTTTCCGTTTCAATTAATATTTATTAAAACTAGTACAATTCCGAAACGTGGATATAAGCGTACTGTACCGGTCAAATGTAATGGTCCCGATGATATCCGTTTTAGAAAGTTACATTGTACTTATATAGACGGAATTGAACAGTTTAACCAGTGTTATTAAAAAGGACGTGCAAGGTTTAGGAGTTGGAGAAAGGTCGGAGTACCCGGAGAAAAAGCACCTACCAGCGGTCAACACTTGTCAGTTGCTCAAAATGGGATTCAAACTGCTACCCAGAGGTGTAAGGCTTGTCTTAATATGTTTGGACATCTATTTAATATCCATTTGATAATCTTAAGTTAAAGAACCTAATTCCTTAAAATCTGTAATATTTATGTAATTCCGATGGTGAATTTTATGTTCTTTCAAGTAAAGGAATGTTCGTTAAAATGAGCTCTCATTTTCCACTGTTGTCATTTACTAACATATGGTCACATGGAGGTAGATATAGCATATAAGCTCTGCGTTTCCTATTGTAGAAACATCGATTTAGTATGACATGCTAATTATGTACTATTTTGACGCCATAGCCGCGTCGATACTCCACTGTCCTAACGTTGTGTTCATCGGGGTGGTATCATATTGCCATCATTTTTTCTTCTTAGTAACAAGGACATTTTCCAAAAAAACAACTTCATATCTTATTTAAAAAGGACCTTTGATATGCCACCCTCGTAGTAATGACTTCAAGAAAGGTTCTTACTTGATGTATAAAATACACTCATTTTTGAGACATTGATATTACAATATTTGAAAGTTGTTCATTATTTCAGCATTATCATACAAATAATGTGTTCTGGACATGATACATACAATGTATATCCAGAATTCAATTGAATTTACCAATTTAGTCAAAGAGCTAATAAAATCAAGCGCCAAGCCTTTCAAACTCATCATTTGACTCTTAAAAGGTAATTCACAAGGCTTTTGTAGGAGGTCGGAGTATTTTCTCTGTGATATATTGATTTTTCAATTTCTTATCTCGCAGTTGTTCATTGAACATACTGTAGTTCTCAAGATTGTACGTCCTCGATACTCCAGGGCTTACTATCACTGACGTTATAACTTCCTTAACTTTAAGGAATGCCTTTACAAAAAATAAGGAAAAATCTGAAGTTAAGGAGCATTTACAATGTATAACTTCTGTAATGCTTTTCTATGGAGTATTTTAAGCTAAGGGATTCCTTAAATTTAAGGAATGTTTGTAAAACTGGGAAATGAAACCATGTCTGCTTATACAGTTCAGATCGGCAATAACGGGTACCGTGAATTTTAGTCCAAAATAGCATTCGTCCATTTTAACGGACCAAAAAGGAAGGGCCGTTAGCACCACCTTGGCGAATACCTTACAGCGTTTGAAATACGTTTTATTGACATATGGCACAAAATAAAACACTTATTTCACTTAGATATGTACTTGTATATTTTTTAACTTAACTAAAATGAGATTAGTCTGTTTCGCTGAAATTCATATCGAGACATCGAGGCATCATCTTGACAAAGATAATTTTAAGAATAATACATTGATATAACCGTTATGCTGGAGTCTTCACAATTAAATAAGTCAAGAGTTAGTACCAAAACATTTCTGTTCTGTTGCCTTCAGTTTAACGATGAGATAGCCCAGGGGTTGTTATAACGTCAGTGATAGTAACCCCTGGAGTATCGGGGATGTGTAGTCAGTATACTTGAATGTTTGTGTTGTTATATCGAAATTAAACTTTATTGACATCATCATTACATATCATACCGACATCTATCAAATCACATAAGTATGACAAATCGACCTTATACATTTATCATAATATAAATAGTAAACACCGAGGCCCAGTTACACGAACATTCCTTAACTTAATATTTTACAAAGATATCGGAAGTTAAGAAAAGTTTCATAACTTAAGATTTTCCCTTAACTTCTGTAATGCTTTCCTATGGAGAATTTTAAGTTAAGGGATTCCTTACAGTTAAGCAATGTTCGTGAAACTGGGGCATGTATACATCATATATATATATAAAGTTTGATATAAAACTTACATCACTTACCGTTTATATACAGGTACATCCGTATCCCTCCTTGTCAGAACGCTGAAAACAGGTAACAATGCTTTTGATGTTGAGATATGGGTATACCTATAGCACATCGCAATCGATTGGCCCTGATTTCCAGGTATTACATAGATAGTTATATAAGTTAATCCATAGTGGTCAAAGAGAAGTAGGTCAAGAGGACCCGCCGGGAACTGACCGTCTACTGACCGTAAGTGTCCACTGGGATGATAATTACTGTTATTTGTTGTCTGGTCGGGTATGAATCTTGATCCAAGTGCTTTGTTAAAGGGTCAAGGAAATCAAAGCTACCGTAGTATATATCCGCTGTTAATCGCACAGGGGGCCAACTCAATGAAAATGGATTTGGTGGATGGACTGATGAACATATCTGACAGTCATGTGATTTTTTTCAGAAAATATGAAATTGGCAAAATTATTTGAAAAAATCGGGATATTTGAGTAGATCTAAATATCCCAATTTTTTAAATAATTTTTCAAATTTCATATTTTTTGAAAAAAAATCGCATGACTGTCATATACACTCATCAGTCCATCCACCAAATACAAAAAATGTATGACAACACCCATTTTCATTCAGTTGGCCCCCTGTGGTTAATCGTACGTAAAAGCAGAAAAAGTGTTTTTAAAAAACCCACTCATTATGTAACTTTGAAAGTATTATGTATGGGTTTGGTTCATGCACAAGAAAAGTTTAAATGAAATGAATATTCAGATTTTTCAATAAGAAGTTTTTAATTAATTTAAGTTCATTTATCCAAAAATTGTCATTACTCTTATAGAGCGTTTTGTACTTTATGTTTACAATACTTAACGTGTATAATAATTGCAAACAAATACAATTTTCTATATCGTATATGTGTGTATCTCATGTACTACATTTCTTATGTTTATATTTCTATATACACGTGCCTGTCATGCACAAAACTGTATTATACATTTGACACCGTGTCACACAGTTACTGTGTCCGAGTCAATAAAAGACCTTGAAATCTATGCTCTTTTTGGCTCCAAACTCAGTCACTTTCAAACCTGTTATTTAATGACTAAAGTGTTGAATTTCAAATATGGAGAACATCCTTGATCCAATAGGTATGATGGTTGTGTATCATTGTGGCTGCAGTTGTTAGATTTCATCCTTAAGATATATCCATAAATTGTGAAAATGTGGTTTGTCATTTTTTGCCATTCTCTTTTTTAAGTTTTTCATCTAGAAACCACAGAGCGCATCCTTGAACAAACTTAATATTTCTCATTTGGATGTGTCTGAAGCGCCTACACATTTTCGATGAAAACGCAGTTTGTTAAAAAATGCTCTTTGTTGTTTCTTAGAAAAAACAACTATCAAAAATAGACAGAAAATGACAAAAATCAAATTTGGTTGATTGACACATAGTGTATTTCAAATGATTACCATTGCAACTAAAGTTTCAAAATCAGAAAACGTCAAATATAATCAAATCAAGAATGCACTACATATTTCAAAATACAATGTAATTATTTAACATTCATTTTTAAACGTCGGTGGATATAAGGGTCAAAAAGGGCCATGCATAATTCTTTATTTCTCCTTTTGCATTATGGCCAACTCACCCGATTTTCCCGGTTGTTTTTCACCCGCCATGTTTCCGCAACAGGACCAAAGTGTCAAATTTCTCACAAAAATGGCACGCATATCAAGCCATAAATGTAATTATATTTCAGGGCAAAAACAAGTTCAAGACGCTTTGCTCTGTGTTTACAAACTTTGTCAAATGTATGAAATCTGCGATGGTTTGTCTAGAATCTAGGTTTTCCTAGGCGAGGATTCTCCCAATAGCATAGAGTAACTCCAGCTTAACTCCTCGTTGTATTGTTGCAGTTCTCTACGGGTATATAAACTCAGGTAAGGTGACAATGCTTTTATAAATACGAGAAAATGACAATGTGCTTTGTGGAAGGTAAATAATTTTCCAGGAATCATAAAATGTCATTATTGGTAGAAACTTATTCATATATCATTTAATTTTTCAGTAATCATAAATTATCATTATGTTTATATTTGTATACATTCTAATTATTTAAATATTAATTATCATTATCGGTAAAAATATAGTAATAAACTTTATTCAAACAAGTTATATAATTTGTGTAAATCACTTTTGATGGCCTGGATGAAAGTACAGAAAAAAGTACAAGTATACGGAGTAGATTTATCACCATTTGGGATATTGTAACAAAGCATACACAATAACAAAGAAATCATTTTTATTCAATGTATTATATTGCAAAACCTGTCAAAATGTCATTTATAAGAAACAATTCTTATTAATTTTCGTTGTTCATTGATGTATGAACGACATGTTTGTTACTTTTTGTTGATCACTGGTGTATGAAAGACATTTTGATAAATGTATTTTTGTCAGCATGTCGTGTTGAAATATCTGACAAAACATGCCGTTCACACACTAGGGAACAACGAAAAAACTGTGTCATTTAAATTATGAAGAAAAAAACATACACCAGTTTACAACAGTAAATAACAATATTTCTCAATACTCTACCTGATGTATGTAATACCCTATTGTAGGTCAGAACAGAATCAGCTTGCTCACACGTTATTATGCATCACGCATTCAGTAAATAGTAGTTCTGTTCAACTGCTGCAGGTAGTAGCGGTGATTTAACGGGAATCTTAGAAGACAAACATTTATAAATACATGTAGATAAAGTTATTGGATAGGAATGCTTTGGAATTGTCTCAATAGAGTAGCATTACAGAAGTATATTAAATAAGGAAAAGGTTTCAGTTGAGGAACTTCATTTCTGAATTTCTATTCAGGATTCTGATGACACTGGACCCTTTTATTAGAACGTGACTATTTCGCAAATTGAAACCAAACACAAAAATCTCTTAAGTATAAATATATATTATGAAATAAAATTGTATTGACGAAACACTTTTTATTAGTATAAAATAAGAGAAAAATATAATTAATATGTTAGATTAAACGAGTTTTCCATATAAAACATTACATTATTGAAATTATGATATTTGTTAATGCTTATACATCGGTAATATTGTACACATTCTCGATAGCCCATGGGTTTTATATTATTGCTATCGTAATATCCACTCCTGGCCTATGTCATAGTAAAGCTGAAGGCTCCGTGTGCGTCAACAAATGAGACAGGTAGTTTGCTCCCTGATGAGCATTACAATAATCGAATAACGGTATATTGAATTGTATGGCATTATAGTTGAGCTTCGCTCTTTGTAAATCTTCAAAAGGTGTGTCAATAGGCCTATGATTGGTCAGTTTTCTCTCTCGGGATGACTTTTTTTTATGACACAGTCCAGAGATGGATATAACGACAGTGATAGTTAACCCTGGAATATCGAGGATGTATCTTTGGAATTAGTGTAGCGTTAAACGACTAGAAAACAAAGGGAGATAAGTTTAGCTCCTTCACTGTGGAGAAAGCCGTTTCATGGGTCTGAGTTCCTGCCATTTGCTGCTCTTATATACCGACATTTTTTCAAACCTAATTTTACAATATTACCGTTAATGACATAGTAAAGTAAAACACTAAAATCATAAACGGCATTCCATTACAAAATGCTGACATTTCATTGTGTAATTTTTTCAAACTTTATTCTAGGGTCTCCTACAATACCTCGCAAAATGTTAACACTGGACTTTTCGCTCGCTTCCTTGCATCTGAAGTGCTTTAGCCCAGGTGATACAAATACAATCTATCTAAAAACCGAACGCAAATTGAAAGAGTAGCAATTAATATATTGCGGAAAATTGCCATATAGAAGCTTCAAAATATCTTCAATGACGCGGCTAGACACATGACATCGGAAGCCGGCGCTACGCCATGAGAAGCTAAGAGCAGACACTCGGGGCCATGAAAAACCGTGCTGGTTCCCCAAGGAGCTCCCTAATTGACCATTTCATGGCGAGCAAATTTTAATATACATTGTACATATAATAAAGTTTTGTGTAATATAAAAGTAAAAACTCATAGATTAGGATAAACATTTGTATAAAAGCGACCACACTAAGGTCGCGGATAAAGTTTGCATTGGGTATGCTTTCAGATCAATCAGAATGACTTCAGAGTTACTTCCCTTCGTTTCACTATCTCAGAAAGGAAGCAACTCTGATAGATCATAATTATTCACTTTTACTTTATGCACAGTGATTGTTGCAAGCAAGACGTGTATAAGAAGATCCGGTTTGGCACAAGAACTTTACATAAACATTGGAAAACAAATATTTGGTCTTTGATAAAAGTCATCTATAGTAAATACATGGCAATCTTGTCTAAAAGGCTAAAAACAATATGTCTGTTTAGGGTTACCCGACCGACCCTAATTCGTTTCCCACTTTTCTACGAAAAAAATTAAAAAGTCGGGATTTCGATATCAGACTCCGGTTCTGGCCCTCATTTTATAGTGAAAGACACTAAAAAGAATAATAGAAAACAAATTCTCCCGACCGACCCTATTTTATTGCCAATGGAACCCTAAACAGACATATTTTTTGGGCCTAAATTTTGAGTATTTAATAAATATCACTGAATTCAATCCTGTTTCTTATGTCACGTGCCGAGGCCCGAACCAACGGTGGAGCCATCCATCGAAGAACAGATCGTACCTCGACGTTACACAGATACCAAACACTCACCCGCACCACAGCAACTAGATGTTGGACTCAGTCGGAACGCCTCGGCATTTTACTCGAAGAAGTGTTCCGAACTATGTTGAAGTATGCGTCCGAAATCCATGAATCATAAACCGTCGATCCTCTACCCTCCCGCACACCTACATCCATCCACACGCACGCCACTCACACTCGATCACCCAAACACAGCTGCACACACACATACATATAATCGATCCCGATATCTCGGAGTAATCTCCGACAATCTTCGGATATATATAACATATTTCTGAAGTTTACCGGAAGTTTCTCCAAGCTTATCCGATTGACATTAAAAAGCACTGATTCCCATTGCATTACGGTTTATTGGTGTAAATAGTTTCTTTTTCGCGGGGGTGGACCTCTTTTGGACGAAATAAATCTTTCATGTCGGACTTTCCATGTCGCCCCCAAACGTGAGTTCTGTAAAGCATGTGTTCTAAAAATAGCATATGTTCCTCGTCCATGTGATGGTACGTCACCGGATATTGACTGCAACAGTCGGCGCCCTGCAAAAATGGGAGGTATTTCAAAACAAGCTCAGCATCAAGTCGGCGCCCTGCAAGCAGATAGTGTCACGGAAAAATACAAACCTGGATAGTCAAGGACGAGTCCAGTACGAGAGGAGTAGGTACATCATAGATCTGCTAGCACTCAAATCCATCGCTGTGAGTTTGATATCCATTAGTTATCAGATTTAGGGATTTGGGAGTTGCAGAAGATTTCAACCTAAGCCATACGGCGTATGGTACACTTTAATTGTCAGCTACATTCCAAAAAGGGAACACGCTTTCTTTGAGGAAAATCAACTCAATTATTTTACAGGGAGAGATTCTTTCATATGTGGATATGAAGGATAGGGATATTCTAACCGAGGGTCACAAAATGTAATAAAACCCGAGGCTTCATATCCACTTATGAAAGAGTATTTTTCTGTCATACCTTGTTTTATCGCAATTTTACAACTATAATATCCCACAAGAAATCCACGGCTGGAAGTCAATTTTTCATACATGAAAAATTACGTGACATTTTCAACAAAAATTACGTTCAAGTTTGTGAAAAAATGTTAAAATTTTGTTGACGCAGTGACGTCATGAGGCTTTATTGCATGGGTAGCCATGCAATACAGCCTCAGGCGGCATGAGTGTAATCCCCTAGACCAGCCAATATTACACCCGTAGGTATGAAAGAAAATGGTCATCAGGAAGATGGAATGGAAACTTATGTCATGCCATAGAAGATTGGTTTAATCGCAATAACTCGGAGAAATTTCCGAAGAGATGTTGTGATTGAAGATCAGTTGTCAAATGAGAGGAAAAGGTTTGCTGATGAAATGTACAGATTGGTTAAAAATCAAATGGAATGCAATATTTGGTTATCCAGCAAACTACATAAATCGGTTGATCGTCAAATGACGGAACAAAAACTCTGGTCGTCATTGTACGAGGTGAAAGGTGGTGTCGTCATACGGATGGAACCGTTAGCAACGTTCGTTTTGACACCTGGGTATGATGTTCCAAAGGTGGTTGGCTTCATCATTTCACAAAACGGTTTTGTTATATCTTCTTAAGTTGACGGGTAGATTAAGAGTACTTGAGAAGAAAAAAAAACAACAACAACAAATGTATTACCTACCACCTCTGTCTAAAGACCACCTGTTTAATAAAACAGTTTCACAGCGTCCCAAATTGTTCATTTCAGAACCATTTGGTCTGTGTATTAAGACCATTTGACCATAAAGACCCTTTTTCTGGGTCTGTTTGGTGACTGTATACGTACCGTTTTGACGCCGTTGTTGGAGTATTCATCCAGATATTCCGGCTGTAGACCTAAGGCGTGCTTCCACGGCGAGTCGGTGTGGAACGTCTCCCTATCAAACTTGTCCAAGGAACTGAACACAGACACGCCGGAAGCTTCCAAACATCTCCCAATCTCTACATCCTCATCCCCGCCATCTTCCCGACAATAGTTCCCGCCAAAGCCCCACTCCACTATCTGTTTGAGCGCCTGTCGATTGATGACGTACCCAGCGCCACCACTCATGTACCCCTGGTTCACGAACAATTTAAAATGGTAACCAAGGTAGCCGGCCTTGTCTGTCGGGTAATGTGACAACAGATACCTCAGATTCTCCATGACAACAAAAGTATCATCGTCTGCTTTCAAAAACCAATCATATTGGTTTAGATAATGTTGATAGATGTGTTTTATAGAGTATCTGACTTTTCCAGTGAGATGTTCCTTGCTCTCGCCGATAGCACACGTGGAGAGAATATCGGGTCCGTTGCGTCCTGTACACAGTATGTAGAGTACCCTGTTACAACGTCTCGCCCACGTCGTATTCACCACGGCCACTTTGTTGTCAAGGTTTGCTTCCATAGTTAGGATGTAACACAAAACAGTCACGTTTTCAAAATCAAAACCAAGATGAATCTTTAAATAATCCTATCTTTCTTGTGTCGACTATTTTCATTGGCTTAAACATTTACTTTATCAGCCAAGAAAGGAAAATGGCGTTGCCGTTTGTAACGTCATTTATGGGCTAATGAAGTAAATTTTAAAGCGAATTGAAATGCTTGTAACAAGCAAATTTGAATTAAGTAATAATTAAGTATAACTAGAACTTTGGATAAAGGGGATATTTCATGAACGGAACCATTAATCTAGAATATGTGCATGTGTTACTATCACTGACGTTATATCAAACCCTGGACTATCTTGTAGTTAAACTGGAGGCAACAGAACAGAATCGGTGATTTAGTTATTTAATGTACATTGTACATCAAAAGGGCCGTATAATGGTACACTGTGGTTGACTGTGTGGCTTTGAAGTAAGGCGTCGCTCTCTTTGTAGTCTTCAAAGGAAATCTTTGCAGGCCTTTGATTGGTTCATATGTTTTGAGTTGTCCTCAGTTCTGCTATGACACAGTATATAATCAAGGTGGATTTTATGTAGCAACGTAACATTGTATTCTGATATAGCAAAATTATATAACATACCGTTACGGGTGTATTCATAGTCTTCGTAGCTACAATTTCTTTCCATATGCATTTTACATTGACACTTTTTACATTTGTTACAAAGCCAAACGTGTACTTTAATGATTTAAACATGGGAAGCTTATTCGATGAACAATATTGAGATTGTATAGTATTTTAGTCACATATTCCTGCGGTGGATATTACGACAGCGATAGTAACCCTTCTAGTATTGAGGATGATCAATTGCGTTATCGTACGACAACCTGCAGTCACCAATACAAATCCCTGTAATATACACTACATCTAACTGTCTAAGTGTGTTAAACTAAGCTTCAAGTGGCGATCATAATCTGCTTCCTGGAAAGTATAACATGTATGTCAGATTGTCACACATTGTGGGGAACAAAGAGAGTCGTTGTATTCGTTTATAACACATTATATATACTTCTCTTCAATAAAACGAAGGGTTTATACCATTACATTTTTTCTCGTGCAAGATGTGACTACAGTATAATGTACAATATACATAAATAACTCTTAAACTGACGGAGTGAAACAATTAAACATGAGTGATTTACAAGCCAAACGACGTGAAGACGTCAAGTTGAAGATGTGATGTGGACATAAAAAAAGCATCCTCGGTACTCCAGGGGTTCCGATCACTTACGATATCTACACCCATGGACTATATCGTAGTAAATCTGAAGGCAGCTCTGGGGAACAAATCTGAACCCATCACAGGGAATAAAAATCTTTGAATACTACAAATAGAGCGAACTTCTTCAAAACCACACAGCCAACCACAGTGTACCGTTATACATTTTTAGTGTACATCAAATAAGTAAATCACCTGTTCTGTTCTGTTGCCTCCAGCTTTACAATGATATAGTCCAGGGTGTAGAGATCGTAAGTGATCGAAACCCCTGGAGTGTCGAGGAGGTTATAAAAAGGTAAAAGTTGGATCTGATACATCAAAACTTATCAATAAGTGATTTTTTTTAAATTGCTTTTGTTTTTCAATATAATACACTGAAAAAAACGAGATGATGAGATCGGCCAATATGAAGAGCATCCTCGATACTCCAGGGGTCCAATCATACACGATCTCTACACCCCTTGACTATCTCATAGTATAACTGGAGGCAACAGATCAGAACAGGTGATTTAGTCCTTTGATGTACATCAAAAGAGCCTTATAACGGTACACTGCGGTTGACTGTGTGGCTTTGAAGTTGGGTGTCACTCTCTCTGTAGTATTCAAAGGAAATATTTGCAGGCCTATGATTTGTTCAGATTTGTTTCCCTGAGCTGCCTTCAATTTTACTATGAGATGGTCCAGGGGTGTAGAGATCGTAAGTGATCGGAACCCCTGGAGTATCGAGGATGCATGGAGAGCAGAAACAACATAAACAGTATGTAACTCAACCTAATTCAATCATTGGCTTCAAATTAAATGTACTTCGTCACCCTATAGAGAAAAAACATTGATGTTGCCGTTTGTAGCGTCACAATTGGCCGAAGACGTAAAGATTCATAAGAATTTCTTGATGATTTTTAAAGATATTATATACAGCAGATTGAATTAAAGAGATTAATTATAATACATATAGATTGTTCATGTTATGGAGATATAAAATAAACATTTAAATGTACTCTCACCATTGTGTCATTGTGCATTATTTAGACGACATTCGGATTTAGTCCAGAATTATTAGTAAACATAATACATGCATATAAAAAATTATTACATTCATCAAATGTATGTTTTAATACGATGAACATAATTAAAGACGCTCCATCGCCGACAGAGCATAAACGATAATCATCATTTAAAAATAATTGGTGTTTAATAGTGCATATCAATGTCTAATTAACACAACAAATGAATAAAATAATTTATTTTGCGTTTGGTGCACTTAATTCCATATAAGACAGAATGCCATGGCAATTTTTCTGGATGCAATTAATTCTTTTTAATATTTTTATCTTGAAGTAAAATAAGAAGCTCAAACTTTTTAATGGTGGTAATGGTGTAAAGTAAGTAACTTTTATAACTGAAGAGGAGTACTTAATCCTATGCTCCTGTTTTGTTTGAGAAAAAATACAATTCGTCAGCGGTGGAGCATCTTTAATATTCATGTAGTAATATACCTTCGGATATGACAGAGTCTTAAGTCCACTACGCTTCGTAAGCTGATAACGTGGGTAACTGCCGATGGTATTAATAATGTTATAATTTAAATAAAGTATACATATGTCCGTCCATGCGACCTACGTACGAGTTGAATCATCCATATATCTTTTCAGGGCTTCTGCTATGCGTGCTAGTTTAACAGAAATATTTGATTTCATTCATAAAATTATCCCATCTTTAAAATGTCCCGTACTTGCATACGCGTCAAAACATATTCTATTTGTGAATACTTGGTAGTCCATCTTATTTTTGCACTTTACCATTTTCACAAGAATCGCAATAGATTTAAACCCAACATACGCAGTTCAGTTTTCAGGTTTTTTTTTTTTTTTTTTTTTTTTTGGTAATCACAAACAAACAATTATCAAACATTGTACCAATCACAAACAAACAATTATCAAACATTGTACCAATGGCCTAGAATAAAGATGAAAGACGTGTATTATGACATTATTCCGTGCAGATAAACCTATGATATAGAACGGTCAAATATCGTCTTGTAAACATACCTGTCATCTTGAAACGCAAAACCGACTATTACAGAAGCGTTTTATATATAGGCCTACACATTTTCTACGGCCAAAAACATGTTTGTTTCTGTTTTTCCCGTGCGAAGTCGATCGTATCATGTGATATTTTCCGGAAATCGAGACTTTTACGTGAACTTCTTCGTTTCGTGTCGGATTGTATTTATTGCTGGTCACAATATTTTTTTTTCTTGAAATTTCACAGTTGGTCTCAGTAACACCTGGCTCTAGTCAGCAGAATGTGGTAGTTTTCTGTTAAATGTTTGTGATTACAATAGGCCTTTAACTAACCACAATGCCGTATATTTTACTTACTAGAGGAATCCTTCGCAATCTGTTGTAGTATCCCGGCGATACGTGTTTTACGGACATGCTCTGCTGCAATAGATGAACAAACAAAGAAATCAGTCAGGCGGAAAAGAATCATTAAAAGACTTATGGTAAAGGCAGTTAATCTAAAATAGTGCTATTTTGTATTCTTACAATTTGTTTTCATTTGTCAATGTCTTTATGCTTTTTACTGCGATTTAATTTCATGTTTCATAACTAACAACTGTCTTTTATGGCAACTTACTTTGACGATTTATAATGTTAGTAATGTTTATTTTATATCTAAACGAGTTCGAACTGCCAGATTACAACATTTTTAATACCACGAAATTCGCAATTACTGTAGTTTCCTCGCAAAAATTACTGTAAAGCAGATAGATTTCGGCGGGATGATATATTTGTCTTTGCGATTTCGCAGGAGACTGTTATAGATATTTTGAAAACCAGATCGCCGCGAAAGGTTAAAACTTGTAAAATTTATTTTTTTCCCCTTTTCAGTTAATTTTGCAAAATTTTTCTCCGACTTAAATAATGAAAATATACAGTAGGTAGGTTTGCATTAAATAGCACTTTTAAATTTTAAGTAAGTTCTACCATTCAAATTTTAAATTTCTAAATGATCTTACATGTCCGTAACAACCTGTACGAATTAAAAATTAAAAAAAAAACAAAAACAAAAAAACCAGCAATCATTACCCAATTATGGTCAATTAAACACAAAATTAAAAACTCAGATTAAGAAAAGCATTAACAAGGATAATATTCATATATAAATAATTATATTGAAGGTTGTTGTAAGGAAGAAAGACAGGTAAAATATATAGAAATATTGAACAGAGTATACAGGGACACTGTATTATACATGTAATATTGAATATATATTTTTGTTTAAAAAAAAACATAAAAAAAAGAGAAAAAAAACAACAATCATATAAATGATCTAGCGTTGGCGTTAAACCGGAACTTAGATTTGATGAAATAAAATCGTTTGAAATTAAAAAAAAAGAAGAAGAAAAACCCAACAATTAGTATAAATGACTGAACAGTAAGTAGGGTAAAATTTCTTAATGGTCTTACGTACCTTTTTCTCGGCTGGTGTTCAGATAGGAGAAAGTAAATAATGTGATGAGAAATATCATCAGAACAGCCCATCTGTTCAATCTGTTCAAGCTGTAAACATTCAAATAAAAAACGAAATTAAGAAATGAATTGAACATAAAATATTTATCATTATTAAAAAATAAAATGATCAGAATCGAATTTTTTTTCTTTAAGTTCAATAAAAAAATTCAAAAATAAAAAAAAATATTAAAAATCACACAAATATTATTATGCATTGAATTTCAAAGAGCTAAAATTATTCATAAAAGTTGAAATTACCCTCTTCAAAGCTGAGAGTAATTTCGTTTACCGAATGTCATATTTCACCATGCTGTAACGTATCAAAGGCTTCAAATCTTTCCGAAACATTTTGCTTTTTTTAGCATTAGAAAGTAATTCAGTAGGTGATTTCTCAGCGTTGTGATAATCCAAATGAATGTTCATTCACAAATGAAAGCTTTCAGATAAAATAGTTGTAGCTTCCAATATCAACTTGATTACAAAAATGTACATTAAAATATTTCCACTGACATGGTAATGATATGAAAATTATTTTTACCAATTATTTGCATTACTCACTTTGTCACCTAATATTAAGTTTTTAATATTCGCGCGAGTTTTATTTTCTCTAAAATTGCGAAACTTAAAACCTCGCCAAATTGTTTATTTAAAACGGATCAAAAGGTACAAAAATAATTCGCGAAATTAAACCATCGCGAATAAATTGGAAGCGATAAATCGAGAAATTTAACACCCGCGAAATTTAACGTTTATACAGTATATTGTGATTTAATTGTCTATAATATATATAGTACCATCCTGTAGGAGTCAGCTTCATATTTCTCTGATCTGGTGACTGGTGGGCTGGAGAAATTACAAGTAACGTGCGAGCCCTGGTGTCCTCTGTTTGTCGCAATGCGTAAAACCTACTTTCAGTTGTAGACTGATAGTGCAAATGATAAGATATTCTTCGAGATAGATCACGTGATATAATAAGTAAGTGTTATTTCCATTGAAATGTTAATATTTCCTTATTGGTCTCCTTAAAATATCATGTTTCCATCTCCAGATGTCGACTTCGTACAAGTGGGTGTCATTCACATACTCAAAGGTGAAAGGTCAACTTTTATAAACCGGTTGATATTGTTTACATGGTACCATAAGGTACACTGTTAGTTATATAATACCTATATAATATATAATAAGTTTATTGCCACTAGCAACTTAAATACGGTAATATTTATATAAAAATAAGCAAAAAAATATAACTTCAGTAAACTTACCTAGTCGACCTCATGATTCACCGTCCAAGCCACCAACAATCAGGCCATGCTTTCTTACCAATCCAATTGTGGTCGGCTTTCTGTGTTCAAGTCAAAATACCGTTCTACAGTTATTTCAAACAATACAGAATGCTCTACTGGTCTTTCAATGTATCGTTGTAGTGTTACAATATTGAGGTCGGGCTCCATTGTTTCAAAATCTTCAGATTACAGCCAAGAGCGTAGACGAAGTTTATAATGTGGGAGAAGATAAAGACCTGTTTAAGGTATGCAGTGGACCGCTTGACAAAGACGTTATGTTACCTTTAACTAAATTAGAAGAACGGACAATTTACAACTATTGTTCCGTTAAAGTTTACCTTGAAGTCACAGGGGTATACAAGTTTAAAGGCATTGGCCTATGTCCGATTGTGCATTAAATAGAGTTCGGCATTGTTGGATTACTGAGTGCTGCGATATCACTGCGTTAAGCTTGTGCTGGTTATTGTCATTGTGGCCAATTGGGTTAAAAAGGCGGTTTGTTTTGCATGTAAGGATATGTGTTATTTTCTATTGTTCGCCAATAACATAAGTGGTCCGAAGGGTTGGCTTTATATGGGGCAACCTGGAGCACCCGAAAAAAATTCACGGACCAGGGGTCAGTACATGGAAACTGCCCTACATAGGATTCGAAGTGTCCAATACGAGCTGTGTAGGGCTTGTGATAATATGTTAGGATATCTAAACCGCTGGGCTATCTCAATCGTTCAAAGGTTTTTGCCTATTGAATCCATATGTTGAGAAACAAAGATGAAAATTTGCATAGAGCAAGCAGCAATTTATGCTTCAGTGGTGATGGAACGTAACTCTTTCTAATCTTCCTGCTGAAATGACATAAGCGCGGAACATCATTTTTAGATGTCAATTCCATCACCAATAAAAACATTTATAGTCCCGCACAAACGTTGTTAGGTATCACGTGGAGTGTGAATTAGTCCCATTACCACGCAGTAATTAACGGTGTCACAACACCAAATGTTTACGCCGTATTACGCATGTAATCTAACATTTGATTGGTGCTGCAATGGGACATTATGTCATTGATATGTGTGATCAAAGAGTTGAGTATTACATGTCAAGCTCAAATAAGCAAGCACAATTATTTCAGAAGATTTAAATGTAAGCCTTATACGCCTTATCACGTTATCGCCGCCTTCAATTCTATGTTATTTGTTTATTAAACAAGTAAAAGGTTATTTCAAAAAATGATTTAATTATAACACAAGCACCCATTACATCTAATTGCTAGTATGTTTATCTCTTAATATGTCAGGACTGCATAGGCTTTAACTAATATGGCCGATAGAACCTGCGAAATGTTTATAAAATATACAAATATGAGTGAGCCAGGTAGCTCAGCCAATGTCGGTCAGCGTTTTTCTGCTCCATCGGAGACGATGGCATACAAATTTAGGTCACATGTTGGTCACGTGATTACTTCAACATACTGATCTACCAGAGGTTATATTTAATAGTCCAGTAAAAATTAGAAAAATGTAGGCATAACTTCCAAATAATTGCAACAGAATTTGTTTTCTGTGTTTTCGGTTGGAGGATCTTTGTTTTTTAACATGAAAAAAAATCGCCAAAATCATATGTTCGAAAAGTTCTTTTTTCAACACCCGAAAAACAAGAAAATATAAAACAAATTACACTTTTGACCACTTTTAAAGTACAATATCTGATATTTTTTGCAACATTTGAGATATGAAATCGGATATATAGTAAGACAAACTTCAGGTCAGTACAAATAAGTTAAAATGATAGAATAATTTCAGTCAATTTAAGAAATAATCAAGGATGAAAACAGCCACAAATCTTTTTGAATTTAGCCTGTATTACCATTTTTGCTCTTTTTAGATGCAAACATTAATAAAATAATACCCTGAAGACAATATCAGTTTAAGTTTTATGTCTTAAAAAGAAAAAGAGCGAATGATCTACAAATATTCCCAATAGTTAATGGAAGGGATAGAGGTCGAGGCATACTGTCCAGATAGGACCATTACAGAACAAGGGGACACAATAAAATATTAGTAGAGGTACACGCGAGACTTCGGAAACATTCATGCACTAAGTTCCAATGTGGTTGACTGCGTGGGTGTGAAGTTGGACGTAGCTGTCTCTGAAATTTTCAAAGGACGTTTTTGCAGATCTTTGATTAGTCAGTCTTTTCCGAACCGTCGTCGGTTGAGCAACAGTGATATTAACCCCTGGAATATCGAGGATGATTTAAAGAAGGCCTTCCGTGTATGCGATGTTTTCAGTATGTGTAGGTTACATATTTTTTACAATACAAAAGAGATAAAAGAAAAGAAAAAAAGTATACTTACAATGTTCAGTATATGGTACCACGCTGTTTTGTTATTCCCGCTCGTTAAGACACGTTTATCATTACAAACGATAGATTGTGACACATTGATCAGCAGATTCGTCCCATGTTGTAAGTAAAAGTTACACTTACAAGAGAAAACATAAGATGTATATACGGTTGACATCCTGTACGTTTCCTGATACGGACTTTCTTTGTTGAAAATACCAAGCACATCAATGTGTATACGTATAAACTTCCGGAATGATATAGTACTGAGTTTGCATCAGTGTTTATGGGTGGGAACAGTTGGTCATAATAAGCTTAAGGTTTAAGGCCATGTTTAAACTAGTGTTTTTTGCATACATATATATCACTTCGCTTATAGCATATAGGAAGGCATTTCAATTATCTCAAATACATCTATTATTAGACTGCATGGCCACTAGACCCTGAGTTGTTGATAGACTTCCTCAGCATTTACTTACTACATCATCTCCCTCTAGTTTGAAGTTTAGAATCAGGCATGTAGCAGAAACAAAAAGTAATCAAGCCAAATTTTAGTGACTTTAAAAAAAAATATTCTAGAAACTGGTGGCCAGTTACTCAATTATACAATTTAAGGAATGCTTATCATAAAACGAACACTAGTTTTGAGAAAACAACCATTTAATTGCTGTATTTGGGGCAAACATACACTATTTTTTCCTGGAAGGTCAAAATGACTCGATGTGTATGCCTATGTAAGTCGAATCCGGTCAAACCAGCGCTCCTAATACATGCTATAAATACTAGTAAACATAAAGGCATGGCTATTTGGTGACAGAAATATGACTGAATCCTGTAGACTTGCAACAAAAAATGTACAATTTATTTAATATTTTGCTAAAATTTACAAACAAAACAACAATCTACGAGTCAACAGTAATATCTAATGTAACATCGGATACATAGACACTTCTAACTAAGTTATGTTCAGGTACACATAAGCAGTGATATATAGGCAAACAAAAATCACTAGTTTAATCTGGGTCTTAAACCTTAATTAAATAGAGTATATGTTCAATATTTCTTTACGTGAATTGAAAAAAAAGTTCACGTAAAATTTCAATTCACGTTTTTTGTTTAATCAACATGGCAAAAATTGTGTATCCACCGTAGTGTAAATGTACTACCAGTCAGAGTTTATTGGTTCGACGGTCAACTGATTAATATTCGAATTTTAATGCATTCTGTAATAGCACATATTCTCTCAATTTTTACTTCATATTTGTCATGTTTATATATCTGTATGTTAGACACTTATCCATTAAGATGTGTTTTTTCTCTATATTTTCATTGATATGTACTCTGAGCTTAATGAGGTGGTTTTAGTTTTCCAACCTTATTTTCAGTGAAAGGCTGACTTTGATACTTCAATATGGTATGTATTCTGTAAATATTGTATATTTTCAAGTCGACCACCACTCATCATTGATGCACCAGGGGTTATTATCACTGACGTTATATCCACCCTTGGACTTTATCATAGCAAAACTGAAGGCGGTACAGAAAAAAAAACCAACCTGACTAACCAGAGGCCTGCACAGACTTCCACTGCATATTACAGAGCCACACAGGCAATCAAATTGAACCGTTAAAGAACCAAACTACCTGGTCAGCTGTTGTCGCACATAGAGCCTTCAGTTTTAAAATTCGAGGGGTGGATATAACGAAAATGAAAATTACCCGTGTATCGAGTGAAATAGGACTGGTGTGTTGTACCTCGCCGGCTTTCTGTCCAGGGGATGTATGGCATTAGAAACAATTTTTATTGAGTTATGTTCTGAATTTATGTGAGTTGTGCATAGTGTTATTTACTAGTAATACTGTAAAATCATTGTATTTCGTGTGCTATTTAATTACGCGATCACGGTAAATTCGCGAAAGTTTAACTCCGAGAAATCAATAGCCCTTGCGTGAAGGTATCCTTGTGACGTCATTATTTTGTGAGCGCAATTCACGTCGTTTTCTCCGAAAAGTATGACGTTACGCTCTCAAACATATGCCGTCACAATTAATCCCTACCCGGAAGGACAGATAACTCTGTAATATGCAAATACAGAATAGTGGAACTCTTGCCCTTTTTATAGTGTCATATCACTAAAGCATGCCTCCGAAGACGCCAAGCAACACATCCGAACCGGTCACATTATACTGACAACGGACGAACCAGTCTTCTCGCTAAACTGAAGTATTTTCGAGGCGATATAATTTCGTGTTTTTGCCTTATAACGACATTTCATCGACTTTTCATTTCAAAGCTCAACTTTATTTATAGTCGGATTTTTTTGCCGCTGTAATTTTTCGTGAATGTTGATTTTCCGCAAAATAAATTGTCTCACAGTTGTTGATGTCCTTACCTCCGCGCTCGTGAGGTGAAATGGATTATCCGTTGTCAGAATAATTTTGGTGACGCGTGGAGTGCCCGGATGTGTTTAGACCGATAATCCAGTGGGATAGCGCTATGAAGTGGACAATGTTTGCATAACTCATCGACTCGGAAAGGCTATATACAATGTATATACAGTGTATAAATAAACGTGCAGTTGATAAAATTGCACAAATGCACTTAATGCAGCCGTATATTGCCAGCATAATCACATTTGTAAGTTATGATAATTGAAGAAATTATAGTTATTACTCAAGAAAATGTAAAGCGATGTTTACAGGGCAATAAAGATAAAGGCCATTTATTTTCGATATTACTTGTTGAAGGCCATTGTATGTTGGCGCCTTCCGTGTTCGTACCTGTAAGTCCTGAGTATCAAGGATGTGTTCGTACTTACACTATCGACACATTTACAGGTTGACTTCCCGGTTCTCATTGGCCAATTTAAAGTTAATCTCGTGGCACTTGATATCGTGTGTTTTTGGTATTTAGCTGGTCTACAAGGACAGATTTGTTTTACATTTTAAGCTCCAATATCTGTTCAATGGCGTGAAGGTGAGCAATATAATGCAACCCTCCTCCATTATTTCAGTAATCGTGCGTATCGAATGTCATGTGGAATTTTAAAATATGCATGTGTAGTTAATTAGCCGCATTATTGTATCTCTAAATCCTTCTAGACAGAGAATGGTTTCGTTTGAAATCTACAGTAGGCCGGATACGGATATTTTTTCTATCTCATCTATAGCCTGTCAGGGTTAGTTCTAAAGGTTTCTAGGAACTTCATGGTGTTGGCCACAGGGACATGGCACGAATTTTAAACCAACAGTATATATATATAGATAGTATAGTATAGTACTATAACTTATATATATATATGTTTATTGTTGGTTAAAAAATCCTGCCAGGTCCCGGTGGTGACAGCCGGTTTTTTTTCTAGTAGCCAACAAAACTTCTCACCTTGTAACTACAAATGTTATCTCAAATCACAACTTGCTTGTGGGACAAAATATTTAAATAGTTGTAATTTACTGTTCATATTACACTGATATTGACTACACCTTTAGACTAATTTGTTTTCTACATTTTGCATGTATTATTAACCTGTTTAAGCCGCCAATACAATTCGTCGTTTTGGATTCATATTTCTTTCAGGTAAAATGTCAATATTAAGGTCTTTGAAGTGTCTGTGTGGTTATTTTGTTCAAAACACATGTATGAATTGTATTGTTGTCTATTGTTGTGTGTATACTAAAAAAGGTTTGTTAATAAATGCACTTCGTGGGGGGACTTTCAACATGATTGTGGTTTTGTTATATCAAATTCTTCAAATGATTTATATTACATGTATATAGTGCCACCCTGGTGCTTCAAGGTAAATTCAAAAATCACTTTCAAATTCAGTTCTCAAACTTTTTTCTTCCTCGGGTGTCGCAAATATTCCTTGGGGAAATTGTTTTATTTGTCAACAATTCACACCGCGCTTTATTAGATTATTTTCCAAAGCAAACTTTTGGGTCTTTCTCTACAAAGGCTAACTGCCTTTCCGAAACGGCTTTTGATTTTTAAAATGAAAATGTATAACAAGCTCGAGATTGACAATTTTGTAGAGTCACAAAAGTTATTAGCTTTAAGGTCCACTCATCTTAGGCCATCAATATGTATTTTGTTATGTTACTGTTGTTTTTAAGAAACCTATTAGTTTTGCTCCGGAAAGGTAGTGGGCCTTTAATTCAAACGTAATACTACATTCGTATCATAGATTACACTGGGTATATTGCATCTATTTAGTATTGTAACCTTATTTTGGGCCATCGATACATATATATATATATGTTCTGATGTTATTATTGCTTTTAAGAAACTTTTTTTGTTTCGGAAAGCCTTGGGTTTACAACTATACGTAAGCATGACAGTTTGAGCTGTCCGTTCAGTAATGTATTTAATATGATATTTTATTGTAACACGAATTTTTCCACGAGAGTATTTATTTCACGATTAGCACAGGTTAACGTTTCGTTGTTATTAATTTCCCGATAACACACCTGTTAACATTTTGCAACATAGTTTCACACATTTACAAAAAATTACGCACGGGTAAAAAAATCGCGACAAAACGTTCTCGTATTTTGCGAAACTTTTCCCACATCGCACAATTCCCTTAACAGTCTACTGTATAGAGAAAGGAAAAGTATACAAGTGCAAGTTATTTCTTCATGCAAGATTATATACATTTGTTGATATTCGCTATCTTTTCATTTGTTTATGTTGATTTTGGACAAATAGTTTAAACTAGGGTTTACCCGTGTATTTTATAGCTCGCCCCTTGAAGAGAGTGGGGAGTACGGAATCACCTTGGCGTCGACATAAATGGCGTTGAAATTGATCAGGTTAAGGTTTTGGATTTCAGCCCCCGAATGATATAACCCTGCATATCAATAGGTTTTTGGACACCAACTCGCAGTTGTTTGGGAAATCAACTGAATTTGAAGATGTTCTCAGGATTACTCCTGATGGATGAAAGTGTTAGTAATGAATGATACAGAAGGTCAAGGATAAATATTTCCTGAAAACAGTCCTATACAATTTATAAAAAATGCGGTTTGATGCGATTGAAGAAGGGTGTGTGTGTATTTCAACATGTCGGTCGGAGTTGCCAGCCTTCGTATGTAGAGTTACATGTAACCAACAGCCCTATTCTGTTACAATTTTTATGGTAACTTTGTATAATAATTTGTGTTCGTAACAACTGGCATTGATTTCTACAATAATTTTGGATTCTAATTATTGTGATGGGTATGGAGAATCAATAAAAGGGAGAAACTATTGGGTTTTACCCATGTTTTTTATTGTGATCAAAACAAGCTCTGCAACAAGGCGACAAGTGGTAAATAAATTTAATAAAACTTGAAATGTTCACATGGATATAAATACATATACGACTATGACGTTTATAGAAAAAATGACTAATCAAACATCAAAATGGTTTGCCACATAAAGAGCAGAGCAGTTGGACGAGTTTCTAGCTGATAAAGCACAGGAAAATCTGCAAAATCACAGAATGGACATATTGTTATATTGTTCGGTGGGCAGCATACATTTTTAAATGTATTCAATACAATTAACAATAAAATGGCTTGTTACATGCATAATTAACAATAAAAAGCTTTAGTAATGAAACAGAAATCTAAGCCCACAGATTAACATTCTAATGTGTCAGAGTTACTTCCCTTCGATGTCAGAGTTACTTCCCTTTGAAGGGGGAGGAACTCTGACAGATCAGACTGAAGGATTAAGAAAGCAATGTACATGTAATACCATATAGCAGGTTATTTTCACAGACCAAACTTTTTGTGATATGACCTAAAAACGAGACAATCCAATTTTATCAGTTTAAATTTTCATGATATAAATTTAATATTGTTCAGCTATATCTCAATATTTCGCAGATCAAATTTTCGCAATCATAGCAATGTTCCACAACATCAAGAAAATATCCTACTCGATAAAATATTCGGCTATACGGTAAAAATTTAATGTGCACAGAAAAGAAATATAAAACTGATGGAGATCTGGAAAAGACATTTCTCATTTGATATCAAATCACATACACCCGCTATCTGATATATACACACACATACTAATGAAACTTGTCAAGAACACCCAATAGTTGTATGAACACATACTATTACCGCTGTTAGATACAAAATAATCTGACTACCATTTTTACATTCACATTCAACGCTATTAGTCAATTCAACTTGTAAAAATTGTGAACACATAATGGACTATGGGCAATGTTTATCATATAAGATGATCGTATATACAATGTACCTTCAAGGATGTGCTCTTTATTACTCCTTGATGAAAAATGCCCAAATTTTCACATTTGTATAATCTTTGCATATTTTGAATGGTTACCATGGCAACTACATTAACAATGATTCCTGATGAGAGCAATAATGGGTTGAATACCTTATCACACATACAATATGTGTACACTTATGTTTGAGGCACCCATAATTGAATGACTGTTAGGGAATACATTTTCAGGTCAAATGTCAATCTGTTATGTCACAAAAACATCACAATATGAAATCTTATTTGTGTTGTTGCTTATGGTCTACAAAATTGATAGATTTCAATATTTTTCCTTGCATCAAATTCGCCACTTTAGTAAATCTGTGATAATAAAGTGTGTTATAAAACTAGATTAATATTTCAAATAAGCTGGCTATTTTTCTCACTATTGATTATAGCACATTGGTATTTGACCCACTCTTGGTTTTTAGTGATATAGCTCTAATACCAACCGACCGATTAATTGATCATCTGTCGGAATACTCCAAAAGGGAACTTGTTTCTAATTATTTATTTTTTGTTCGCCACAGACTCGCAGAAAATGAAATAAATCTAATATGAAAGTAAACTCATGACAAAATCTTTGTGTAAATATACAAATAATTCTAAAGCGACAGTTGGAATGCTGATAATTACATAAATACTAACATGTATAATATAAGTTAAGGACTTTTGTTCTGTCTTTCTGATCTAACAAAGTTACTTCCCTTTATTTCACTCCATCATCCAAGCCGTATACTGACTTATACTTCCCTTAATTTCACTCGGTCAGTGTGACCAAGAGAAGTTACTCTGATAGATCATGATTTGGTGTAAAAAGGAATGCTGATATGTGTATATATATAAATAGTAGCATGTATAATATACCAAACTAACTAATTCACCCCTGAAAGTTCATAATGAACTGTTCCATCGTTTGAATAAGAAGAGTTCAAATTTGTCTACAGGAGTGAACGAGTTAAAACACTTATGGTTCTGTTAGGAAATATATTTAAATGATAAGCTGATTGTCACTGACTTCATACTTATTTACCTAAACTAAACATCATTAAACATTACCGAGACTCAATCAACAAGGGGGAATAACTTTTTAAAATGAAAAAAAACCAGTTATATTTTTTTACTAGGCAATCAGTACACATGATATAAAAAAAATCATTACACAGAATATAAATTTTGAGATTTACATCCAATTTTCATTAAAAAAATAATTATAGACATTATGCTTTGTCTTGGAGACATTGGAATGTCGAGAGTATGAAATATAATAAAACTCATTGTAAATAAAATGGGGACATCTACGGTATAATATAGTGTCAACTTCTTAAAAGATTAATATTCTTTTTTTTTTGTCTCTTGTGTAAGCTTCAACAGATCACTGATATGAAGTCAATTCTGCTGACCATACCGTATACTCCAGGGGTTACTATCACTGTTGTTATATCCACCCCATCCTCGATACTCCAGGGGTTACTATCATTGTCGTTATATCCTTGATACTCCAGGGGTTACTATCACTGTTGTTATATCCATCCCATCCATGATACTCCATGGGTTACTATCACTGTCATTATATCAAACCCATTATCAATATTTTAGGGGTTACTATCACTGACGTTATATCAATCCCATTATCAATACTCCAGAGGTTACTTTCACTGACGTTATATCCACCAATCCTCGTTACTCCAGGGGTTACTATCACTGTCGTAATATCCACCCCATCCTCGATACTTCAGGGGTTACTATTACTGTCATTATATCAAACCCATCCTCAATATTTCAGGGGTTACTATCACTGATGTTATATCCACCCTATCCTCGATACTCCAGGTGTTACTATCTCTATCATTATATCCACATCCTCAAGATCCCAGTGGTTACTACCACTGTAGTTACATATCCATTAACTTATCATCCTGTGCAATTAAAGCTCATGTATTTCAAAATTAGAATTCGCAAAAAATAAATTATCATGAAAAACTTCTGACTACAAGAACACAAACGTTTTTAAATGAAAATTTCAAAAGAAATAGCAATTATAAAAATGTGACATGAAAACATTGTACAAAGTAATCATAAAAATAAATAAATAAAATAAAATGCTTTTAGATTTCCATGTGACTACTGGTAAATCTTTTACAAGACTACACTATCCACACTATCCTCGTCTGCCCCGTGTGTGGAATCTTTGAGGAAACATGTCGGTAGCGTTCGTCAGACCGTGTCGTCCATACACACTTGTCCTATAAAGCATGTGCTCCATGAACGCCATTGTAGCTGCATCCACGTGGTGATAGGAAACTGTGAACTGGCTACAGCAATCAGCTCCCTAAAAATAGCAACCAATCAAATGACAGTTAAAACTGTAAACTGGCTACAACATTCAGCTCCCTAAAAATAGCAATCAATCAAATTGCAGTTAAAACTGTGAACTGGCTACAGCAATCAGCTCCCTAAAAATAGCAACCAATCAAATTACAGTTAAAACTGTAAACTGGCTACAGCAATCAGCTCCCTAAAAATAGCAACCAATCAAATTACAGTTAAAACTGTAAACTGGCTACAAAATTCAGCTCCCTAAAAATAACAACAAATCAAATTACAGTTAAAACTGTAAACTGGCTACAGCAATCAGCTCCCTAAAAATAGCAACCAATCAAATTACAGTTAAAACTGTGAACTGGCTACAGCAATCAGCTCCCTAAAAATAGCAACCAATCAAATTCAAGTTAAAACTGTGAACTGGCTACAGCAATCAGCTCCCTACAAATAGCAAACAATCAAATGACAGTTAAAACTGTAAACTGGCTACAACATTCAGCTCCCTAAAAATAGCAACCAATCAAATTACAGTTAAAACTGTGAACTGGCTACAGCAATCAGCTCCCTTAAAATAGCAACCAATCAAATGACAGTTAAAACTGTAAACTGGCTACAAAATTCAGCTCCCTAAAAATAACAACAAATCAAATTAAAGTTAAAACTGTAAACTGGCTACAGCAATCAGCTCCCTAAAAATAGCAACCAATCAAATTACAGTTAAAACTGTGAACTGGCTACAGCAATCAGCTCCCTAAAAATAGCAACCAATCAAATTACAGTTAAAACTGTAAACTGGCTACAACATTCAGCTCCCTAAAAATAGCAACCAATCAAATTACAGTTAAAACTGTGAACTGGCTACAGCAATCAGCTCCCTAAAAATAGCAACCAATCAAATGACAGTTAAAACTGTAAACTGGCTACAACATTCAGCTCCCTAAAAATAGCAACCAATCAAATTAAAGTTAAAACTGTGAACTGGCTACAGCAGTCAGCTCCCTAAAAATAGCAACCAATCAAATTACAAGAGGCCTTAACGGTCACCTGAGTACAGATATAAAATGAAACAAAGACATAAAGACACTATATACTGGCTCTTGATGTCGGTCAGTGATTTTCTAAATTTGACTTTTTAATCTATGAAGAGTATTTGCTTCCACCAAACTTGTGAACTCAAAAAGAAATTTTTTGAAATTTTAGTCCTTTTTACCCTGTTTTGTCCCGCCCCTCTGGTCCCCTAGGGGATCAGCGAGGAATGATATGGATATTAAACTTCTTTATCTCAGGCTAATAATTAACTCCTATCAAGTTTGACTCATTTCCTATGGAAATTGAACAAAAAATGTTCATAAATGTGTTTTATCTATATAAACTAAAGAAATCTTGACCCCTTCCCAGGGGGTAATGTGAGACCCAGGGTGATATAATTCTCAATTTTATAAAACACCTTAAGACCTTTCCATCTACAAAGAGTATTTGATTCTACCAATTCCAGAATTTTAGAAGAAAATTTTGGAAGTTTTAGCCTATTAGACCCCTTTTGGCCCTGTTCCTCTGCCCCCAGGGGGTCAGCCAGGACCAATATGCATATGATGTTAAAATGCTATCCTAGGCTAATAATTCTAACCAATTTTGACTCGTTTACTCTGAATTTTGAGCAAAAAATGCCCATTAATGTGCTTTCCCATATAAACTATAGTAAACTTAACCACCTCCCCAGGGAGAAACGTGAGACCCCAGGATTATATAATTCACAATTATTGTAAAGACCTTTCAATCAATGAAAAGTATTTGATTCTACCATTTCCAGAATTTCAAAAGATGATTTTTGAAGTTTTAGCCTATTTGACCTCTTTTGACAGTTCCCCTAAGGCCCCTGGGGGTCAGTCATGGGAAATTTGTAAATAGGATTCAATGGCCATCTTATTCTGATAATTCTGACAACATTTGAATTATTTCCTATTACAAATAACCAAAAAATGCTCAAAATTGTGTTTTCCCTATATAAACTTCAGTAAACTTAACCTCCACCCAAGGGGGAAACGTGAGACCCAAGGGTCATATAATTTACAATTTTTGTAAAGGACCTTAAAGTGTACTCGGAATAAATTGGTATATAAGGCTTGATAAATGCGTCTTTGGATAAAATTTAGAATGGAGAAAGTACGAGTTTCATAGCGATTACGGCATTAGAGATAATACAACTTTTCTCTCAAACACACCTGAAGCCCCAAGCCATTGACCCCGATTCGGGACCCCTGACCTGTGACGTCACGAGGACAACGGGACCTATTCTACTCGCATAAGATAGAGAGGCGATTTTTGGTGTCTGCCATCTAATATAAACTATCTGTTTGTAAATATCGATTTTGAAGACACAAATACCTGTGTTCATGTCCGATACCTATTTGATATCATCCTTAATAAGATATGAGTTTGAAAAACGCTTGAAAACAGCGATTTATACCATGCATACATGTATATTGATGTACCTGTCTTAGATAAATGAACATCTCTACGCAATTACTGCATAATTATACACAATAAAATGTTCATAATAATCCACATACGTTGTATATCTGCGGTGGTTGGAACCACATATATGTGAATACTATATCAAGGATTCTTGATTATGTTATATTATCCAAAGCCCGACTCGGGTATTTGAATGATTACTCAGGTCAAACCCGCTTAACATATTTCTGATTTTTTTTTTATATAACCTGCCCATACGATTAAGTTATGATTCCAAACAGAATTTTTTGCATATATGTAAATGCATCTACTAATTGCGTTATATCTGAAATCGATCTATATGTTTTTTGACAAAATACATTCAGCTTACATATAATACAGTACACTCGACGACTTGTTGATATTTCGCTCAATTTCATTCATTAGTGTCTTTCATTGAAAAATAAGTCATGCACGGGTCAGACGAAAACAATGAGACTGAAGATGTCTATGTGACAAGTCTAAACCAAGAAGCAGATATCAAGTACAGAACAAAAACAGAACTGTCATTCCAAATAGCCAATGTCGTGCTGCGTTAACCTCTATACCTGTATACAGCAGTAACTTAACCGCGTAGTCAACCAAGACTAATGAGGGGGCTAACCAGATTACATAAGAAAGGTGTTTAGTGACCTATCACGCTTTGTTGATTAACTCGCATTAGGTCTCAAAAGTAAGATCACAGGTAAGTTAGCGATGGACCATCATGTAATTGTTGTGTAATGTAATATTTGTTTACAATTAAAAATCCTTGGTTTACAGTAAAATAGACCATTCCAACATAACATATAACAAGTGTATCAATTACTAGATGTACAGTATATATTTCAGAAAGACTCATTATACATTTGTCTTGTATAAATGTTCTGGTTACACGTAAATGTATTTTTATAACAAAAACTACAAAATTATTTACAAATGGCATGTCGAGAAAGAACAATGCAAATATAATGCTCAACGGATGACGACGAACCAAAGGCGATTAGAATAGGTCACCATGAGATTTCTTCTCAGGTGACCTAAAAAGTAGCAATCAGCTCCCAAAAATAGCGACCTATCAAATTAAAGTTAAAACTGTGAACTGGCTACAGCAATCAGCTCCCTAAAATTGAAACCAATCAAAATTAAAATCATCCTTGATACTCCAGTGGTTCTATCACTTATGATTTCTACACCCCTGGTCTATCTCAGAAGAAGGCAACAGAACGAACAGGTAATTTAGTCCTTTGATGTACATCAAAGGAGTCGTATAACGGTACACTGTGGTTGAATGTGTGGCTTTGAAGCTGGGCGTTGCTCTCTCTGTATAGTCTTCAAAGGAAATTTTTGCTGGCCTGTGATTGGTTCAGATTTGTTCACCTGAGCTGCCTTCAAGTTTTGATGATAGGAAATTGAACTTGCTACAGCTGTCATCTCCCTAACAAGAGACCCAAAGGGCCTTAACGGTCATCTGACTACCTTGGCAATAGTAAAATTAATTTCATATGGTGTCACTTTGTCAGGACCATGTCAGGATCATTTTCCATTCCCTACAACAAATTTTATATGAAACAAGAGGCCCAAGGGCCTTAGCATGTAGGAAATTAATCAGATATAGTGTCATGGTAGCCTTCTTTGATTTGGGATCAACCAGAGCTGTAACAATACTTCGTCGAACCATGTCAAGTTCATCTCATGCAGATGAAGTTGCAGCCAAATCGACCAGGTAGAACTTGAGAAGAAGTTCAAAATGTGTTTTCAAGATGGCGGCTTTGGCGGCAATCTTGGATTACGGATCGACCCGAAAAATAACAACACTTTGTCGGGACCATATCAGGATCATTTCATGCCAGTTTCAGCCAAACCGCACCAGTAGAACTTGAGAAGAAGTTCAAAATGTGTTTTCAAGATGGCGGCAGTGGCGGCCATCTTGGATTTTGAATCGACCCGAAAAATAACAACACTTTGTCGGGACCTGTCAGGATCATTTCATGCAAGTTTCAGCCAAATCGCACTGGTAGAACTTGAGAAGAAGTTCAAAATGTGTTTTCAAGGTGGTGGCCATCTTGGATTTTCGGATCGACCCGAAAAATAACAACACTTTGTCAGGACCATGTCAGGATCATTTCATGCAAGTTTCAGCCAAAACGCACGAGTAGAACTTGAGAGGAAGTTCAAAATGTGTTTTCATGATGGCGGCTGTGGCGGCCATCTTGGATCGACCCGAAAAATAACAACACTTTGTTGGGACCATGTCAGGATCATTTCATGCAAGTTTCAGCCAAATCACACTGGTAGAACTTGAGAAGAAGTTCAAAATGTGAAAAGTTAACGCACGGCGCACGGCCGACGACAACGAACGAAACATGACGACTATAGGTCATCCTGACCCTTCGGGTCAGATGACCTATAAATAGCAGTAATGCAATAATTTGATTATAAATATCACCATAACGTGACCCCCACTGGAATGTTGTCAGATTCTCTATGAAACAGAGTAGGTAGATATAAGAATCCATATTTTTATAAAAATTTATAATTACCTTCCCAACTCCGTTTTGAGAGTATAAGTTGAGGTATCCCGGGGGAATGCCCCAAACATGCTGCCATGGTTTATCTGTATGGAATGTCTCCCTGTTGTACTTATCCAGTGAACTGAAAACTTGTACGCCCGACGCCTCTAAACATCTCCCGATCTCAACATCCTCGTCACCACCATCCTCTAGACAGGCGTCACGCTGAAATCCCTGCTCCACGACTTGTTTCAGAGCCTGTTTATTAATAACATATCCAGCCCCACCACTCATGTAGCCCTGGTCAATGTGCATTTTGAAGTGATATCCCAGATATCCTGCTTTGTCTGTTGGATAATGGGACAATAAATATCTCAGATTTTCCATTATCACATATGTATCATCGTCTGCCTTTAAGAACCAATCGTAGCTGTTTATGAAGTGTTGGTAGGAATACTTGATAGCGGCACGCACCTTCCCAGTCAAGTGATATTTACTCTCGCCAACAGAGCAGGTCGACAGTAGGTCAGGTGCCCTGTGTTTGGTACACAACACGTATAAAACTTTGTTACAGCGTCTCGCCCAGGTGTTGTTCACGATTTGAGACTTCCCGGCGAGCTTTCCCTCCGTAGTCAGTATAAAGCACACCACTTTGACCTTCTGGAACAACTGGTCTGCCTGTGTGTTGTCTATATACACTGAAAGAGATGAAAGAAACTTATAGAAAGTAATGATGTCTGCTTACGATGCTCCACCGCCGACAGAGCATAAACAATACTCATCATTTGAACAATAATTGGGGTTAAATCATGTATATAAATGTCTAATGAACACAGAAAATATTATGAGATAATTTACTTTGCTTTTGATGCGAGAATAATTATTACTTTATTCTATAAAGGACATAGTGCCACAGATTTCTTCGAGACGCAATTAATTATTATTAAATCTTTTTATCTTGAACTAAAATCAGAAGCTCATACTTTTTCAATGGTGGTAATGGTGTAAAGTAAGTAAATTTGTAACTGAAGAAAAATACTAAATTAAAAACAATTTTTCTGCTCCTGTTTTTTTATTGAGAAAAAATACCATTTGTCAGCGGTGGCGCATCTTTAAACTAAAATATTATTGTTGTTATTTTTGATGTTTTCTGATTGATCACTGGCAGGTCTTGACAAAATGCAATGTCAGCCTGAGAGCAATAAACACCTGCTCAGAGGTTAAATTCTAAATATATCAGGGATTCCTTGTGTTAACCTACATAAAAGTCAATAATTGTATAATACCCTTGAGGAATAGGAGGTGGATGACAGATATTTCTGTTCCATTTAAAAATGGCAGTAAAATATTAAAATAAATTTTTAATTTTCACAGGGAAGATATTTTCACAATTTCACGGAACATTGCTGTGATCATAAAAATTTGATCTGCTAAATACTGAGAAATGAATGAATTATAAATGAATACCCTTATAGCCCAATCAAGCAATTCTAAAACCTCTAAAATATGAATTTAATATTTTAGTACAAAACACCAAATCAAATACAGTAAAATATCATTGCCTCTGTTTTCTTATATCAAGTAGTTGTGGGATGCAATGAGAGGGTAAAGGCATATATTTATTATACATGTATAGGCAATGCCATCCTCCATACTCCAAGGGTTACTATCACTGACGTTACATCCACCCCTGGTCTAGTAAAACTGGTTGTACCAGAAGATACAGATGATTTGATTTTTTGATGTACATCAAAGGAATTGTATAATGGTACACTGTGGTTGACTGTATTGCTTTGAAGTCAGGGGTTGATCTCTCTATAATCTTCAAAGGAAATCCCTACAGGTCTGTGATTGGTCAATTTTTTCTCTCTTGAACTGCCTCAAGATTTTCTATGAGATAGTCCAGGGGTGTTAGATTGTAAGTGATTGTAATCCCTGGAGTATCAAGGATGAAGCAATGCTATATACTGATATATTCATGAGACATATTTCGTGGCATGGATATAACAATGACAAAACTACTCACGTGATGACTCGTCTTTATACTGCTCTGCTAATGTCTTTATGTCTATCTTCCAAACATAGCCTCTCACTTTAGTGCTAAAATCTGTAATCATACATCACATCATAAACTTGGTGCCATATTCGGCCCAAAATAAAATTGAACAACAATAAGAAGGGTGCTTAATTTAACTTTGAACTAGCATTTCATTTTTTTTTTTCAATCTGCATTTCATTTGAGGTCATAGACATTGTGAGCTCATTAATGCGGAAAGAGTGCTTATAAGGATGGAGGTAGTAAGTCAGTCAAATACAATATTCATGTATAGGATGGAGGCAGTAAGTCAGTCAAATACAATATACATGTACAGGATGGAGGCAGTAAGTCAGTCAAATACAATATACATGTATAGGATGGAGGCAGTAAGTCAGTCAAATACAATATACATGTATAGGATGGAGGTAGTAAGTCAGTCAAATACCATATACATGTAAAGGATGGAGGCAGTAAGTCAGTCAAATACAATATACATGTATAGGATGGAGGCAGTAAGTCAGTCAAATACAATATACATGTATAGGATGGAGGCAGTAAGTCAGTCAAATACAATATACATGTATAGGATGGAGGCAGTAAGTCAGTCAAATACAATATACATGTATAGGATGGAGGCAGTAAGTCAGTCAAATACAATATACATGTATAGGATGGAGGCAGTAAGTCAGTCAAATACAATATACATGTATAGGATGGAGGCAGTAAGTCAGTCAAATACAATATACATGTATAGGATGGAGGCAGTAAGTCAGTCAAATACAATATACATGTATAGGATGGAGGCAGTAAGTCAGTCAAATACAATATACATGTATAGGATGGAGGCAGTAAGTCAGTCAAATACAATATACATGTATAGGATGGAGGCAGTAAGTCAGTCAAATACAATATACATGTATAGGATGGAGGCAGTAAGTCAGTCAAATACAATATACATGTATAGGATGGAGGCAGTAAGTCAGTCAAATACAATATACATGTATAGGATGGAGGCAGTAAGTCAGTCAAATACAATATACATGTATAGGATGGAGGAAGTAGGTCAGTCAAATAAAATATACATGTACATGTATGTTTGTTCTATGTTGTTTTATAGCAATTCAGGATACAATTTTGTGAATGTAATAGTACCGTATTAGCCTTATAAGCCCCCAGGGAGCTTCAATAATTGTAAAAAAGGGGCCACTTATCAGTGAACCAAAACATCAGTTGTGGACGGAAAACGTCAGCCATATTTCAAAAAAAATCTGTTCTCATCAGTCATGGTACATTAATATCTGTTACAGTAAACATACATACATCGTCGGAGACCCACGGGTGATCGCACTACACTACACTTATCACCCGTGGGCAAACTCATCGTAAAATCCTCGTAGGTTATTGATATGCATGAAGAATTTGATTGGTTCCAGTACGTTATTGCGATGGGATGTCATCCAATCAGAGTAAGCGTAATATACAGTATACGGCAGCAGAAACAAGGATGGCCAACACTTGCACCTGGCAAATGTTTGGGTACACGATACTGTGAGCGCACGAGAAGTGTATACATGTGCGTGTATGGGTCAGGTAAACAATGAACAAAAGCGTTGTTAGCTTCGTTCATAGCAGTATAGGACTTTATTAGGTATTTCTTTAATAATATTATGCTTTATTGGGGCAGAAATAGGTATTTCAAGTGTTTTATGCTAATACCGTAGTCTTAATGTTATTAGGTATAAGGTATTAATTAGGGCATACGTATGTTGTAGCTCAACGTCATGGAGCCAACACCGCCTTGACATACATATTGTAACCATGCAAACACAGCTGGTTAACACTCACCTTGGTCAACAACTCCATTCTACCCTTGGTGTCATACCTCCATCCTCACCATACTACCATGACCTATGTGGTCACATGAGATAGTATTGGAAGATAGATATCTGTATGATTTGTCCTTGATCGTTTCTATACAAAACTTGCTTGTTTTTATGGCCGTCGCCATTTTTTGTTTATCTTCAAGCTAATAAACCAGCCTTCAGAAGAGTTCCGAACTATTAATCCAGTATTCTAATTGGTCAATACTAGTATGTGAATTAGCATATTCTACGAGGATTTTATGATGAGTTTGCCCACGAGTGATAAGTGTAGCATAGTGTAGTGCGATCATTCATCGGTCACCAACGATGACATACATATGGCTTTTATCCTTTTAGATGTTGTGATTTACATGCAAAAGACTTGCAAATTCATGTAATATGGGATATAATGCTGATGTTAGCGGCATCACATGTTGAAAAACATTGTCAAATCAATGAAAAGGGGCATTTATACAACTTCCAATCTTCTCCAGAAAATGGAAGGGGCACTAATGGGGGAGGGGCGCTAATGACAGCGAATATGGTAGGTATTTACAAATATAGGCAATATGTTTCAAGATAACATTCTGATTTATTGACTTACTTCCCTTCATTTCACTACATCAAAACAAGTTAGACTACGATTTGCAGAAATAATAAACTGTATTTCTTTTATTACTTTAATCCTCACCTTCATCAAGACAGGCAATGAAGACCGAGCACATGGAGACGACTGCCACGACAGCCAGGTTACGTAGGTACAGTCTCCAAAACGGTTTGTGCTTCCACACAAAATGCTTTATTCTGAAACAAAATCCAAAAATGAAGATCTAAATTTATTATTTCATCTAAAGCATTGGATCATATAAATACCCCTCCTTATTCAGCAAACTTTAACATACAAACCTGTCTATAAAGACCATCCATGGGGAAAACAAAATGGTCACTATAGCTCTTTATACAATACATAGAGCAAATTGTGTTGGAATTAACCATTTAGAACCCTTAAATAAAGTGGTCTTATCAAGAAGGTGGTCTTTATACAGAGGTAGTCGCTAATGCAGGTTTGGTTGTACAATTATAATATATAAATGATCACTGATTAGAAAAAATGTCTTTCGGGATGTGTCAAAGATACAGGTAAGAGCTGTAGTTACCATGTATTGGGAGAACTCTTAGCAGTTGTTAAGTTGGATTTTGTGTACCTGAAACAGTGGTTAACAAGCTCGCCACTCTAGTAACAGAGGAGACAGTGCAGCAGCCAGAACAGAGATTGAATCCGAAACGTCTTACACTATTGCTAGATGTTCTACCGACTGTTCTACCTGGTCACAGATGAATGAGATGATCGACTCAGTCCAATGCCACTACATTCTTCCCTCCTTTCACCAAGTCTTTCAATGGGCCTCAGAAATTTTAATACTATCTAAATCATCATTTAAAATTTTGATATCAGAAATCGTGAACTTTGCTTGGGATAGAACTATATATACCTAGTCTTCATGTCTCTTGATAGAAGTCTCATGATACATCTGTCATCTCGCACCTTTTACATAACCTAAAAACAAAAACAGAAATATTGCTTAGATAAGGTTTTTTTAGTATCATTAGTTCATAGCATAGCATACTCCAACAATGTTAGAGGTATAGCACGACGAGACACTTTTGGAACATTACGTCGTGACAGACAGCAAAATAACGTCCGATAAAAAAACGGCTGACCATGGCCAGTCGACTCTGATGTTATGGATTTATGCATAGCAATTAGCAGAACAAACTGAAGGCTCTGTTTATTTATAAAATAATCCTAAATAAATTTAATTTTAAAGAGAAGATCAGTGCCTTCTACAATAATTAGATAATCGCGACTTGCACTGTTTGGGAAGCTTAAACTGGTATTATCCGACGTTATTTAGCCACAGGCGTCTACTTCTGGTTTGATAAAAAATATAATAACCTACCCCTACTATAGTAGGGTAAGGACATTGTATTTTTCCAAAACCAAATGTAGACGCCTGTGATTTAGCTGACAACGCTGCACCTGTGGAAAGAAATTATCATAAATTCAATTGTATTTGTCCTTTATTAACAATTTAGTTTAAAAAAATATCAAAATTATGTCTTTTAATTAAGTTAATGCCGAAGCAATGCGTTTGCCACGTATATCTGCCTTATCTTTTGTTTCTACAGATTTACAACACACCTGGACACGAACTGTGTCAACTGCCAAACAAATCCATGTTGGTATTTCTACTTCCGGTCATTAAGAGTGATCTCCCTTACTTACTCAGGTGAGAAGGGCTCCAAACGGGAAAACCTTGGGAAGGCAACAATTTAAAACTTGATTTTTTTTACTGTTTCAGATTTTGAAATGTATGCTTTGAAATTGCGAAAGAAAATAATTCTTTGTTGATTATTTCTTCAAGTAAAAACGTATTTAAAATGTAATAAATAAATTTTAAAATATGAACAATGTGAATTTTTGTTAGGTCCTATTTTGGAGGTCCTATCAGATTGGTTTTGACGGTACAATTGTACACGTATCTGTAAAAATATCCCCATACTCTTGTGGTGGACGAGTAATTCATCGTTTAAATTTCAAGTACAGGCAGACAGCACGTGTAAGAGATGTCTTGAATTTGATGAATAATTGAATAAAAAATAACAAAACAAAACAATACCATAGAGTGTTCATTATTTTATATCAAATCTATGCTGTGGATTTTTATATGTTTACTATGTTAGGACCGTCACGTGCAAGAAATTGACATTAATGGGCCACCTGCCGAGGCTGCGAGGCTTCGACCTACATGTACATGTAATGTACTTGCTTTCTATAAATCACTGTCTGGTATCTAAACCTACCGAAAATTATAGCCCACCTAGATCTATCATTCATACACGCATTTTTCAGTGAATGAATACCTTTATATACAGATGTAGTTTATAGACAAGTTTCATTTTTCAGTGAATGAATTGTATGGACCTTTATATACAGATGTACTTTATAGACAAGTTTCCTTTACAGGGGCGTAGGAAGCGGGGGGGGGGGGGCGGGGGGGCAAACATGTCTTTTTGCTCCCCCCCCCCCGCCCATTTTCGTTGACTGAAATTTTCTAAAAAAAAAAATGGGTCCTCCTGCACATTTTTCGTACTTCATTCTAAAAAATTTTCCGCTGCGCGGCGCATTTCCTAAAACGTTTAAGCACATAATGTGCAAACCTTAAGTAGTAAAACTTCAATACAACACAAACTAGACTAAAATGTCCATCAAGGGATTCTATGTACTATTTAAAAAAATGTCTATTAAAAGATCAATTTGTTTATATGTCTCAGCGAGACAATTAATTCATTTTTTATGTTACACAACAATGTGCCGATGGTGTGAAGCCGGTATATTCAGATCGAGTAGGGTTGCATTATTATGACGACACAATTATCATTTCTAAATGCAGGTAGCTTTAATTAAGCATTGAAGTCACTATTTTTTAATTTCATCGGGGTATGGAAGAAATTTTGTTTG
>SAYR01045608.1:96319-110332 GCA_004382745.1 Argopecten irradians irradians | reverse complement strand
TTGGATACTGAATTGAAACATACTTACAATTATTTTTGTATTCTAATCCAATGTTTGAAAGATATGAGGACTTTTGAAAAATGTTCATAATTTACATTAGGTCATATGGTCGTAGCTATGGAATTCATATGGGCCATGAAATTGGAAAAGCTTATATCTTGAGGTTTTAGGGTAAATGTAAATTAATATGTGGTACAGGTTTTAAGCTTATCGATTAACTACTTGAAAAAGTCATATTATAAATCTGGATACTAAATCCAAGGAAATTTAACAATTCAGAGGAAGAGAGGCAGTGAAACTTAAAAAATAGACAAGAAAAGTTCTATATGCATGTCAAAAGTAGTTACATGTAACGTTATATTCCAATTCGTTTATATTAGAATATGATTATGACTAAATTGCATGAATTATGTACGAAAGGTCGATGTATTGTGGAGTAAGATAAACGATTGTCCACAAAAACCACAAAACACACTTACATTGACGTACGTAGCATTAATGACCAAAAATGGCATCAAAGCGACCATCACAATAATTTCAATGACATCCATTTGTTGAATGTTTAAATATATTTATCTACACTATGTATTTTATAAAGAAACTCATTCAATTTGAAGTTTGAAACTAGATCAGCTGAACGTTTGTGTGTTCAATACGCATGTCCAGAATTTACGCGACGCTCGACAAACGCGACAACTCGACGGCGACGCTCGATAATATCGGCGATCGCGATAATAATCGCTCTGTCGCCGTCGAGTTGTCGAGCGTCGCCGTCGAGTTGTCGCGTTGTCGCCGTCGAGTTGTCGCGATCTCGCGTTGTCGACCTAAGTTAACAGGACGATATTGCGATATTAGTAAATGGCACTAACGGGCCACCATATCCAGGAGATGTTTTGATCAGCAAAATATTTTGATTTAAAAGGATATATTGATGGGCATAATAATAGCAAGGACATATAACAGATTAAGTCCTTCATAAAATGTTTAAACTTTGTATTATGGAATATAGTTTTCAAAACGGCAAGGTCCGCGAAATAGTTTTAAGCCCTGTCAAATTGTATACGTATGCATTTGCTACGCGTTGAAATATGAGAAATCGTCCGTAGACGTTAAAAGTCGGCATTAGAAATTACATTTTTATTGTGACAACCGATTGAGGAACCTGTAAGCACTGGCTTAAATAAGCAATAGTTTAAGTATAAATAAATTAAACAGTCAGAGTCAAAATATACATACATAGTTGTTGATTAAATTCTGTATTTTCACAGGGCTTCCTTTATATACAGGTGTCCTTTATAGACAGATGTTCCTAGATAGGTACGCCCTTGCACCAACAGAGGTCTTCCTTTATATACAGGTGTCCTTTATAGACAGATGTCTAGATAGGTACCTCCTTATACATACACATCATGTTTTTACACACAGGTCTTCCTTTATATACAGGTGTCCTTTATAGACAGATGTCCTAGATAGGTACCCCTTAAACACAGGTCTTCCTTTATATACAGGTGTCCTTTATAGACAGATGTCCTAGATAGGTACCCCTTAAACACAGGTCTTCCTTTATATACAGGTGTCCTTTATAGACAGGCGTCTTTAACTTTTGCGTAAGTCAATTTTTAAGGTTCCCTAACTACTTTGGGGACGAGTCTCGTGACTACGGAATTCGAAAAATATACCACAAATCAAGATTTGGGAAAAATAATAAAATGTGTTTATAAATCATAACCTATAGTATGGTGGCCTATTTCTGCCATCGAGTTGCCGACTTACGACTTATGATGTCGACATAATTAAGGCATTAAATCGACATCATATCGGAAGATGTCGACATAAACTGAAGAATATGTCGACTTACCACATGTACATGCCCGATTAATGATTCCAAGATAATTATGTAGAAAGTCGGTAACTCGGCGATTAATCGTGTTTATGCTCGGGTGTGACACCGACTTGTCAGGTATTGATGTCGACATCTTAACTACTAAAGATGTCCACATCTGGTCTTGAAAGTGGAAATCAATGGCCATCCTTTCATAAAGCACGGTGTATATGCAGTAAGGCACCATACAACAAAGATCGACGTTGATTTTGTTAATTCAGGTTTTTTTTATTCATCCCGGCCATGCAGCTGTACAGTTGGTAGTAGAATACACATTGTGCACACGGTGTGTACTACGAGTGGACACGGAGTGCACGAGGTTTAGACTACAGGTAGACAACGGAGTGCACAAGATTTAGACTACAGGTAGACACGGAGTGCACTACGTGTTAACACGGTGTCCACTACAGGTAGACATCGTGTCCAGGTAATATGTCAACCACATTCAGACCACAGACAGACTAGATGATCAGTCTTACAGAGATATGAGAAAACATTACTTATTCTGCACTCTATATGGACTTTTACAAATAGAAATATTTATTGCGATCAGAAAATTTATAATTATTGCGATCAGAAAAATTATATTTATTGCAACATAAAATTGCCGTCAATTACTGGAAATCAATCGTATTGTAATGTTTATTTGATTTGATACATATAAAGTTAAATGTATCAATACATATTATCACACAATTAATTTATAAATGAGGACGTTTAGTAGAAGTTATAAAAGCAAATTAACTGCGTAACAAAGTAACTGCGTACAGGTTGTTACTGTAAACCACGTGTGTCTCATCAATGGATCGTTCAAGTCCGCATTTTCCCAGTAAACCTAATTTTCTTAGCTAGTGATATATAGTTTACTAAAAATTGACTTTGTGTCTAATAAATCTTGCTTTGGATAGTTCGAGCCAGGGACGTAGATGAAATCCCGGATTAACACAGAAGACAAGGCTCTTACAATGTAGATATTGATGTATATAAGAGACCAAAAAATTATTTGAACGGATACGTGCATTTATGATTACTGGATATCGCATTGGAACATTTTGATCTTTATATCTTTATACCGATAGTTGAAGGATGATGTGTTGATATCAACGGCAACACACAATGTGTATGTGAAAAGCTCTAAGATCTTCGTACATTACAGATGCCAACAACAAAAATTAAATGATTATTGGATACTGAATTGAAACATACTTACAATTATTTTTGTAATTCTAATCCAATGTTTGAAGATATGAGGACTTTTGAAAAAAGTTCATAATTTACATTAGGTCATAATGGTCGTAGCTATGGAATTCATATGGGCCATGAATTGGAAAAGCTTATACTTGAGGTTTTAGGGTAAATGTAAATTATAATGTGGTACAGGTTTTAAGCTTATCGATTAACTACTTGAAAAAGTCATATTATAAATCTGGATACTAAATCCAAGGAAATTTAACAATTCAGAAGGAAGAGAGGCAGTGAAACTTAAAAAAATAGACAAAGAAAGTTCTATATGCATGTCAAAAGTAGTTACATGTAACGTTATATTCCAATTCGTTTAATTAGAATATGATTATGACTAAATTGCATGAATTATGTACGAAAGGTCGATGTATTGTGGAGTAAGATAACGATTGTCCACAAAAACCACAAAACACACTTACATTGACGTACGTAGCATTAATGACCAAAAAATGCATCAAAAGCGACCATCACAATAATTTCAATGACATCCATTTGTTGAATGTTGTAAATATATTTATCTACACTATGTATTTTATAAAGAAACTCATTCAATTTGAAGTTTGAAACTAGATCAGCTGAACGTTTGTGTGTCAATACGCATGTCCAGAATTTACGCGACGCTCGACAAACGCGACAACTCGACGGCGACGCTCGATAATATCGGCGATCGCGATAATATCGCTCTGTCGCCGTCGAGTTGTCGAGCGTCGCCGTCGAGTTGTCGCGTTGTCGCCGTCGAGTTGTCGCGATCTCGCGTTGACGACCTAAGTTAACAGGACGATATTGCGATATTAGTAAATGGCACTAACGGGCCACCATACCCAGGAGATGTTTTGATCAGCAAAATATTTTGATTTAAAAGGATATATTGATGGGCATAATAATAGCAAGGACATATAACAGATTAAGTCCTTCATAAAATGTTTAACTTTGTATTATGGAATATAGTTTTCAAAACGGCAAGGTCCGCGAAATAGTTTTAAGCCCTGTCAAATTGTATACGTATGCATTTGCTACGCGTTGAAATATGAGAAATCGTCCGTAGACGTTAAAAGTCGGCATTAGAAATTACATTTTATTGTGACAACCGATTGAGGAACCTGTAAGCACTGGCTTAAATAAGCAATAGTTTAGTATAAATAAATTAAACAGTCAGAGTCAAAATATACATACATAGTTGTTGATTAAATTCTGTATTTGATACAATTATTTTAATTTTAGAAACTCTGATAATTTGACAATATCCGATTCTGACCTTCTTTTACAAACCGCGTGAGTTACGTGTACATAGAGTACGTGTAATGGAATATTTTGATTGTCTACTATACATGTACAGTATATTTTTCAAAATATTCCTGTTCGAAAGGTAGACCGCTAGTCTAGGACTGCAGTACTAGTTGCCATGGTCACTAAGACTTCATACTGTTCCATCAGCTACGCGGGTATGATCATTTAAATTACCTAACATTGGTGTAATAAAGGTCATGTTTCGGTAAAATTTTATTACATACATCATTTATTCATTGAGCAACTTTAATCCTAATGCAATTAAATTACAGTTTACCTAAGGCTTACAACCAGACATCTTCAAGCTTTTATGTTTGTAAGATAATTCATAGAACGTATGCTTGTAAGATATCTTATAAAATATAACATATAAACTTTTTTATTATTGATATTTTTCTTTTGATGTAATTTTGACCTTGCAATGCTCCATGAAGAAATATAACTTGCCGCTCATAGAAATTGTCAAATCAGTAATGCTGAAAAATGTTTTCGTGAAAATACAACTGTACGTTAATTATAATTACTATATAAAATGCAATATTTACTAATTTTCGGACTATTGGGTCTTCGGACTATTGGGTTTTCGGACTAAAGGGCCTTCGGAATAACGGGCCTTCGGCCTATTAGGCCGTAGGGATATAAGGGTGTCATTTAGCATGCTGTACTTGGGTGGCAGCCTCTCTACATTTATACATTGTACTCGTCTCACAAATACGTACAGTTATATAATAATGCTAGTCAATAGCTTTATATAGGATATGTATTTAACTGGTTGTTGCATTTTAATTAATTTGATAATGAACCTTTATATAATATATCAAAAAATAATCAAATTACCAAGTGTATAATTAACCCTTAAAATAAAATCCTCCCGGGACGCGGTTAAACACCAAAATCTGAATACATCTGCATCTATTTTTATAGTAAAAACACGCGTTCTTTGTAGTCAAACATAGTAAAACAAGTCACTGCAATTATGGGGAAAATCCCCCACGGATCGTGGTTTCATTTCCACCATTTGAAATTGCTAAACAATACTATCATATCATTGTTTATTTCCCATATCCTTTCCAAACAAATGGTTAAGTTTTGCGTAGCCCACTTAGATTTCTGGGAATCTAATACAAGTGTACACATAATGAGGAAAATGATGTGCATGTACGGGCTTCTGTGCTTACATGGCAGCTTCACGCCTGGTATATGCTTCGGTAGGTTCCGAACGAAAATGTATCATTTTGTTTGTCAGAAAAACTCTTCATAGATTGAAAGGTCTCAGGCCCTCTACCAATATTGTGAATTTTATGGCCCTGGGGTCTCGGAATTCCCCAGGGGAGAGGGTCGAATTTCCCATAGTTTAATAGCATTATTTGCTCATGAATGATTTCATGGGCCTGATAGGCCAATATATGGTGCTTATACATACAGTGTATGTCTTTGTTTCATACTGTATCCGAACTCAGGTGACCAATCAGAAAAAAACATGGCTGACATGTTGCTATGCTTTTTTATTACTGCTATATAGACTTCATTTTTAGTTTTTCCATGTTATAAAATATTTCCAAGAGGAAAGAAAAAGGTAAAGAATTACAGAAATAGAGAAAAGATCCATCTTTTATTGGCATGATTTACATCAGTCAGTAGTGGGTACTAAGTTCATTAAAATTTAATGTACAACTGCAGGGGTGTGGGAAGAAAAAGAGTCCTCCTACACATTTTTCGTACTTCATTTTAGAAAATTTTGCCGCTTTGCGTGTTATAAGTTAACTGACGAAGTTCATCCTAATAATTAGACAATTTCAAGTTTGACTTGAGGAAAAATGAGAGTTCTTACCAATTGTTTTACATCTTTGACATAAACAACATCTTAAAAATGCTACACTGCTGACAAATGTATGGTGCCATATTTCTGCCATCGAGTTGCCGACTTACGACTTAATGATGGCGATATAATTAAGGCAAACGCTCCGGTAAAAAGATAGATGAAAATATATATAAATGAATTGCAATGAATTGACATTGGAGGTAAAACAACGTCCAGGGAGGATTAACACCCATAGATTGAACCAATATTAATTGTAAATGGCCATTAAAACGGTTAACCGTAATCAAAAAATCTTTATGCCTTTATATAACAAACGCTTCGGTAAAAAGATAAATGCAAATGTATGTTTATGAAATTCAATCTGTTTCACGACTTTGGAAATGAAACCATGATCCGCGGGGGATATTTCCCCAAATTGTACAAAACACGTGTTTTTTTTTTTTTTGTAGTAAAAACGTAGTAAAAAGAGTCACGTGCTAATACCTCATTCATGCCATTGGCCGAAATATGAAGGTGTATTATGGATAACAAGTGATCACGTGATTGCGTGTTTACTTCAAAAAATAGTAATTACTATCACTGGAAAGTTTGAGTTTCTTATTTTACCAGATATAATATTAAAAATAATTAATTGCGTCCCGAAAAAATTATATGGCACTATGCTCCATCTGGAACAACATTAAGTTGTTCAAATGATGAGTATATCATTTTCGTTCTGTCGGCGGTGGAGCATCTTTTAGGTAGACTTGTCCGTTTATCAATTACACGAAAACTTCTTGACGTCCATTTAGAATATATTTTATGCCGTGAACATGATTAAGATGATTTCTTGCAATCTTGAAAATATAAATCGTATGCTTATACACAGAAGTCAGTTACAGTTAATTTTCGCGTTTGCAAACTGACACGTTTAACTGTTACGAACTTATTTGAGGGGTTTATGACGTTATACACACCGGTGGACTATCTCACAGTAAACCTGAAGGCAACAGAAAGCACAGATAAATGGATCATTTGACGTACATAAAAGGAGCCGTATAACGATACACTGTTGTTGACAGTGCTTGAAGTTGGACATCACTCTCTCTCTCTCTCTCTTACTCCGACCAATTCGGGATGCTTAATGAGGAATTGGGACTACACAACGTTGTGAGCGAATCACTTTTCTCCAAAGTTTTCTTTAAATATATTGCATCATCAAATCGATGTACAAACCCTCCTGATTGCCGCCTCTCTTTGGCATTTTGTTATCTCTTTTCTTAAGCAGCTCCCCACTTTCATGCAGTATATGGGGCAATGTCTTTTTTTTATGGGGATAATTCGGAACACCTCTGTGATAAATGTACCAATAATTCATATTTTCCACTTGGAAATACCATTCCCCATAAACTCTTTTCAAAGATATACATTTGACAGTCACCTGTTTTACATTATGTCTATACACTATTTTTCATCGTGGATTCCCTACCCTGTTCGTTATAATCAAATGTCCACTTTTATGTAAAGGTCTTTTAATTAATATGGCAGGTGATAATGCGTTACATTTTCGTCACATTCATCTCGGTGAGAAATGTATTACCGATAAACTTATTAAATTCTATGATTATAAGTTTTCCATCAAACACAAGCATTAATCACCAACCCTTTCCACAAAGAGCTTACTCACGAACACCTGTGAGTGGCAGATGCTTCCACCAGCTACCATAAATCCTGTTCACAGGACCTTCCTCACAAATACCAGTAAGCGAGAGATATGTTCCCCACAAACTCAGTTCACGGAGAGACTTGACCTTCCTCACAAACACCAGAATACGAGAGATATGTTCCCCACACACTCTGTTACCGGAGAGACTTGTCCTTCCTCACAAACATCAGTATACGAGAGATATGTTCCCCACACACTCTGTTACCGGAGAGACTTGACCTTCCTCACAAACACCAGTATACGAGATAGATTCCGAACAAATCCTGTTCACGGAGAGTTAACTTTCCTCACAAACACCAGTAAGCGAGATATGTTCCCCACAAACTCTGTTCACGGATAGACTTGTCCTTCCTCACAAACACCAGTATACGAGAGATATGTTCCCCACAAACTCTGTTACCGGAGAGAGTTCACTTTCCTCACAAACACCAGTATACGAGAGATATGTTCCCCACAAACTCTGTTACCGGAGAGAGTTCAATTTCCTCACAAACACCAGTATACGAGAGATATGTTCCCCACAAACTCTGTTCACGGAGAATTTTGTCCTTCCTCACAAACATCAGTATACGAGAGATATATTCCCCGCAAACTCTGTTACCGGAGAGACTTGTCCTTCCTCACAAACATCAGTATACGAGAGATATGTTCCCCGCAAACTCTGTTCACGGATAGACTTGTCCTTCCTCACAAACATCAGTATACGAGAGATATGTTCCCCACAAACTCTGTTACCGGAGAGACTTCACTTTCCTCACAAACACCAGTATACGAGAGATATGTTCCCCACAAACTCTGTTCACGGAGAGACTTGTCCTTCCTCACAAACATCAGTATACGAGAGATATGTTCCCCACAAACTCTGTTACCGGAGTGACTTGACCTTCCTTACAAACACCAGTATACGAGAGATATGTTCCCCACAAACTCTGTTACCGGAGAGACTTGTCCTTTCTCACAAACACCAGTATACGACAGATATATTCCCCGCAAACTCTGTTACCGGAGAGACTTGTCCTTCCTCACAAACATCAGTATACGAGAGATATGTTCCCCGCAAACTCTGTTCACGGAGAGACTTGTCCTTCCTCACAAACATCAGTATACGAGAGATATGTTCCCCACAAACTCTGTTCACGGAGAGACTTGTCCTTCCTCACAAACATCAGTATACGAGAGATATGTTCCCCACAAACTCTGTTCATGGAGAGACTTGTCCTTCCTCACAAACATCAGTATACGAGAGATATGTTCCCCGCAAACTCTGTTACCGGAGAGACTTGACCTTCCTCACAAACACTTCATATTTTCTGATTAAATGACCAAATACATAAAAGAACTGATTTTTTTTTCATTCAACATTTTATTGATCATAATCAATAGGTGAGTGTGTACTTGCACAAGGCATGGGTTTTGGTTTTTCATCAAATCTGACTGAACACATTGCGAGAAAAACCTAAATTGTTATCATGTTTGGAAAATATTTCCATTACTTTTAAAATAAAAGTTACAAACAAGAGGACCATGCACTTTTGGCAAATTATGAATAACACACAACTATTAGACTTAGTAAAGACAATCTTAAAGCCTAAAAGGACTGCTTAAGTGGCATTCAGTGTTTCTATACTCACAAGAAAATAATTAATAAAAGGCCCATGAGCATTAATGTTCATCTGCCTACCTGCATCACAATTTTTTAACAAACTCGCTCATATGAAGTACATGTAATATAGTGAACAATGAAAAATTCGCTATAGGACCATTATTGAAATTATGAATAACAAATTGGACTATTGATTAAAGCACATTAAAACCAACTCATTATAGTTAAAAATGAGTGTTCGATCATGATAGAAAAAGACTGCCATAGCTGCCTGTCAATTTTTTCCTAACTTAAAACCAATTTCCTATTCAATGGCACAAGTTGAGGTAAAGAAGAAGTCATATACAAGCATGTCTTTTCAAAGACGGTGGTCATCTTCGATTTCAGATCCAAATAAAACTTAACAACATTTGGTCAGGACTATCTCTGGCTATCATAGCAGCTATATCATTATTTTTCAGCAGATGAAAAATTACAGTACTTAATGGGCGATTTTCCCATAATACTTCCATCAATGTTCAGTTTTATGGTACTAGTTGAACCAGATAAAAAGTTAATATTAAATGTGTTTTTCAAAATTATGGCCAACACAAATTTCTAGTTCACCTGAAAAATAAAAAATAACAATAATTGAGCAGGACTATCTCTGTTATTATGATTTCAAGCAATTAAGCTCTAGCTTACCTTCATGGATTGAACTTAATTGTTTAAAAATGTGAAATATTTATTGATTGGCACAATGGTGCTCGAAAACCAAAAAATAAAATACCAATACTTTGGCAGTTACAAATAAAATCACAGGTTCATCTACACTTAAAAACAACCCGTAACTTTTAGTCGAAAGCATAAAGCATTAAACCAGAGATCCAGGGGATCTTGGCACCAACCAAACCAAAGAAATTATCTATGTCAGAAAATGAAGAGGGATCACTTCTCGCTTATTCAAACTTTTATCTATCAAAATCCAAGATGGTGGCCTGCTGAGCCAATCTTGTTGACCGATTGGTCCAAAATTGGGTCATTTACAAAAGGCCATATGGGGAAACTACATTATTGCAACATATAAAATTTGAAAAAGATCACTTCTAAATACTTCTGAAGAAAACTACGGTAACAAACTTCAACTATGCCAAAATCCAAGATGGTCGGCAAGTCAGCCCATGCTTGTTGTCTGATTCGGTCTCAAATGTATACATGAAACCTACATATGAAAATTTTGTAGAAAGATCCTTCAGTACTTTCCTGAGAAATAGCGTATCAGATATCATTAACGATGGACAGATAGGACGTGTGATTGACCATGGGAACCTCATGATATGAAGTTAATAAAAATCTATCAGTGCTATTCATGAGAATAGCTGAACAAGAATTTTCACAATTGACAGCCCCAAACAAAAAGTCATTTTAAAGTGAAGCATATGCAACAACCTATCAAATAGAAAGGATTTTTTAATCAAATAAGTACTTTACTATGTTGGAATCCTTATATACTGCCTTATATAGATTAAAAAAATCAAAAGGCCCAGAGAGGCGCTGAATCGCTCACGACGGTTATTTAGTTATTATCACAAAAAAAGACAATTGTGATCAGTTTGTCTTCAACAAATTATGTTTTTGAGACACAAGATCATCAATATATTGCCTATCTATCCAAGCAGAGCTTCAGACGCCAAAATTTGGTCAAAAATCCTAAGTCATTCAAACTATATATGTTAATAGGGATTTTTTGTGAAAAGCTTGGGCGGATGGGACGATGGACGCTGACCACTGCGACATAAGCTCACCGCCGTTCAGTGCAGCTGGCTTTAAACATCAACGTTTTTGGTAACAGTACCACTTTTTTGGACATAATAACATTAGAAATCCAGCTCTCCATAATACAGGCATATTATAACAATACAATGGACTCAATTGCATAATGTTAAATAATCCATTTAAGAAGAGATAATTTTCGCCACCCAACTGACACAACTGTGAATTTTTCTTTAAAACATAAGTTAGTCTTGGACAATCACTTTCACGAATCATCTTTATCAAGAAGTTTTCGACACTTTGTGATGTTTGTTGGTGGGCAATGGGGCTGCCAATTATGTACTTCTTTGAAGGGCCAGCCTCTGACAAGGTCAAATATTTTTCTTATTATCGTTATCCTTGCCTGCATTCTACGAAGTATAATATTTTTACATGGTGGTGTTCTGCTCGAAAATACTATTGCGATAAATTTCTTTTTCAATGAGATCCTTCTCTTCTGGTCCCATGGCATTTTCTTATGCAACAGTCTTCCTTCTTTTTTTCTAGTACATCCTGAAACAAGAAGGCAAATGGGACCTTGACAGTCACCTTTTGAGTTTTTGTTTAGAATGAAACAAAGACATATAATAACACTAATATATATCCTTGAGTCGTCAGTGATTAATATAAATTTGACTTTTTTTAATCTATGAAGATGTATTTGCTTCTTTCAAACCTGTGGGAACTCTTTTTTTCTTTCTTAATTTTTAAGTTTCATTTTGACGCCGGTTTTGGCCCACCATCTGGTGCCCCAGGGGGTCAGCGACGACTGATATGAATGTTAAACAAGGGCCCAGAGGGCGCCTTCACTCTGGGTTTTTTTTTTTTTTTTTTTTTAAGTTATTCTGTTTTAAGTATTAGTGAATTCAAAAATCCACAAAGAACAAAATGTGATTCCCATTTTTTAAAACTTTGAATCCAAACATATATGAATGTTATAGATACCATACGAAATATGCCTATCCAATGACATAGTTTCAGAGAGGAAATAATTTTAATATGACCAATATGTAGCCTATTAACCTTTTGGCCCTGCGTCTAAGGCCCCTGGGTGGTCAGCCCATTCATTTGTAACAATTTTGAATCCCCACCCTACAGGGATGCTACCATTCATTATGAAAGGTTCTCCCATGCTCAGTTGCAGATAAATAGAAATTGGTTTATATGAAATAGCCAATTACCCCTTTAGGCCCCGCCTCAGCCGCCATCATTTGTATCAATTCAGTAGCAAACTCGACCATAAGGATGCTAAGTCAATTTTGTTAAATTCCGGAGAATGGGGAGAAGAAGTCGATTGTGTGAACGGACACGCGGACAGACAGCGGTATCCCATAAGCTCACATCCCGGTTCTTCGGACCAAGTGACTAAAGTACTAAGAATTAGTGATAAAAAATTAAGTTCATCTGTCAATGTATCAGAAAATCTTCCATGCATTACCATTCATAATTTTCAGCAATGATCCCTTCTTGAGCTGTCATCTTTTTCTAGTCCAGAAGAAGAAAACAATTAAAACCTAACAAAACCTTTTATCTAACGCTGCAACTGAAGATGTTAAATTAGAAGGATTGATCGCTTCTTGCCCTAGACACACTGAATTGAATTTTTAATCGAGTCTAAATTCCAACAATCAAGAAGCATACACTGTGTTACCATGACAATACAGGGACGATCTTTCATAACATTGGAAACAATGTGAATACAAGGAGATCCAGAGAGATCTTGGCTCCAACACTAAATCGAATTTATTTGGATCTTTTCAGACGACCTTTTTCCCTTCTTACCACTATTGTCTCCTTAATCAATGATTAAGATGTGAAAGAAGACTCAAGTGAATATTTTATTTTGAAAACATTAAAAACAAATTTCAAACGGCCAAAACCAATGAGCTGCAGGTAAGTAAGGTAAAACACTATAATGAAGAATGTGAAATATCCATTTTTACTTAAGTACAATTTTTAATACACATGATTTCAATTGTTTTGGCACTTCTAAAACAAAGGAAAATGCAACAATGAAGCTTGAAAATTTAAAGAAATAATGAAGGAAACTTGAAATGCCAAAAATCCAAGATGGCTGTCCTGTCAGCAATCTTGTTTTTCTGATCTGTCTAAAGATGGCAGGTACATTAGTAGGTGACAGAGATAAATACCCCTCCAGTGCTTTTTTGGTGAAGGTGGACTAAAATTAAAAGAAAAATTTGGAAATACATAACAGATGTTTTTGGCACTTTCAAGTTTTAATTGAACTTGGACTCGAGAATTAATTTGTTATTGCCACTATTACAGACTCCATTTTGCATTACCATTGCATAAGTCATTTCAGCATGATCTCTTCTTCAGCTTGCTTGGTCATCTTTTTCTGGTCAGAAGAAGAAAACAATTAATACTACAAAAACTTATCTAACGCTGCATACTGAAAGATGCTTAAAATTAAGAAGAATTGGTTCGCTTCTTGCCCTAACACACTGAATGAATTTTAATCGAGTCTAAATTTTCAACAAGTCAGAAGCATACACTGTGTTACTCATGACAATACGACGATTTTGTCATAAAATTGGTAAACACAATGTCTTACGCCACTTAAAGAACTTAGTATACAGAGATCAGAGAGAATCTTGGCTCATACGACTGAATGGACCTTTATTGGATCTCTATCGACTGGTCTTTTCCCTTTTTACCAA
>SAYR01045608.1:78396-96294 GCA_004382745.1 Argopecten irradians irradians | reverse complement strand
ATAGCTAATACATACATGTGCAAAAATAGCGACCAACTCACATTACGATAATCTCACAGGCCAATGATACTGGTGTCACACACCACTTACACTACCACACACATCGAGGAGGCATGATAGAGCAACTACACTCACATCTGACTAATTTGCGACTCCAATGATAGGCACTCCGACTGTGATCTTCTGACATCACTTAGCACAAGATATAGAGGTGACCTAACCTCACTGTGCTATCGACATATCCAGGCCAAGGATAGGGCCAATTACTCCATCGAAATCGCAGGCCACAGATAGGGCAAATCACTCATCATCCAGACAAATCCAGATCACGAGGCCCAATGATTAGAGCCAACTCACGTGCAGATACGACATCGCACAATCACATGCCAAGATATGGCCAATCTCATCTGCACTATCGACAATCACAGGCCAAGATAGGCCAATCTACATCACATCTTTGTGACAATCACAGGCCAGGAAAGCGCCAACTCACTCACATCGACACTCTACAGATAGCCAAAAATAGAGCAAACTTACTCACGATCGACAATCACTAGGTCCAAGATAGATGCCAACTCACTACAATCGCTCACACTAATGCGACAGCAGGCACTCAAGATATGATCCTAGGACTCGAGCTCACATGTTTTGACAATCACAGGTGCACAAATATAGTGTATGGAGGCCAGATCCATCATTATCGAGCAAGTCTAGCAGGCAAGATAGGTGTGCACACGCTCACTCACGTATCCACAATGACAAGGAACCTTATGATAGTACGCAACTGCTGCATATCACTCTAACAATCACAGGCCAGTCGTAAGAGTACACACATCTGGAACAGTCATATTTCGCATAGACTAACATACATGGTCGCTACATATAATATCGATGCCAATCTTCTAGGCAGTGAGCGATCGACTTAATGTCAGTTCACAGGGCCAAGTTACGTTGTTGTCGGAACAATCAATCGTTGCTATCAGTGACGATAATCACAGGCCAAGATAGGGCCAAACTTTCGACTCGGCAGTCATTGTGTGTGTAGATGAATTTTTTTTTTTTATTTCGAGATACATGTGAACAAGACCTAATACACAGTGCCGTATATGAATATGTGTGCACTGTACTAATCTATACATCGACATATCGTACTGCTAGCCTAAGATAGGTTGACACATAAGAATAGCTTACTGTGACATCGTGTATCACAACGCACAGATGCTATACTGAGTCAAAAAGATGGGCCAATCTTGTACTTTCTAAATGAAATGCAATCAGGTGTAAAGTTACGGATGAACTATTGGACTAAGGTACGAATTGAGCATCCGGTGACCGCAGGTAGCTAAGTCGGATAGTTAAGTCAAACGAGGCATCATTGCATCTACGTGTGTACTCTCGAATGAACTGACAGCCAAAAATTGAGAAGAGATACTATCTGAATTCGGTGTCTCTGCCGTCTTATCATAATAGTGCAGTTCATCATCAGTTTTTCGTGCCTGCTGTACATTAACAATTATATTTTGCGACGACTGGTCCTAATTAAATAAACGCACGGTGGTGATGTTTTGGAAGGGTCTCGTGGTGTCTTGTCGGACGGCGAAGACTCGCTCGAGAAAGGAGGGATGAGAGTTGTAGCGGGAGTTCGGATTACTGGAGGGGTGGATCATGGTGTGCTCCAGGTAGCATACAGTCGGTGAATATGCATTAACTAGGTCGGACTTAGGTGTACATATATTGTAAAGGTCTGTGATGGGTCCCGGGTGTCAAGAATCAATTCCCAGTGCTAGGCCAGCTTGTATCAAGTTTTTCTCCGGTCAGTGCGGTTTTCGTGTTCTACTCATAGTGGTGAGAGATATGGGCGCGCATACTTCACTACACTATCTACAATCATATGTGACATTTGATATCTCACCTAACTTAATGTCTCTCACATAACGTTGATATTGTGCAAGAGCACTAATGATGAGCATGATATGATTACAATATGAAGCCTTATTTACTTATTCATCTAACAATAGAGGAAGATTCATACTGTTAATTCTGAGATGATCACACTTCAACAGATCATACTTTGTGTCAATAGTGTGAGTCAATTACTACGATAAAGATTGACCGACCAAACTATTCACTCACATCGACAATCATCAGTTTTATCCATGATTACTGGGCAAACTGCACGGACAACAATCACAATCCACTAAGGACCAAGATGAATATTGGAACACATTGAAACATATTAATCTATAAAAAAAAAATAAATTGTTTCAACTTTTCTATATGAAATGTAGGTGTGTATATTTATTTCAACATCCTAAAATAAAAATTCGCTTGGGGGCATGTGGTTCTCATTTCTCATATTTACATATCAGAATTCTGGTTAACCAGGTGGGTGCTCTTCTCATCAGATTTAAACTCAGGAATGAGTCTTTCCCTCCGTCCATCTGTTCCAAATTTCCCGATCATTTACGGTATTTGTTATTTAGTTATCAGTACTTGCATACTGAGATAGTCTCCACCCACATGTTGTTTCTGTTTTGATAGAGCCAACATGCAAGTTATACCAAAGCGTCATAGAATTCAAAGGCAGTTATGTTTTATCATAACTTTAATAATGTCGACATCTGAAATACATATGTGAAGCATCATTGTGAAGTGGGTATATTTACATGGTGGTATATCTATTGATCATCCTAGAGTTCCAGGCTACGTATGGGTACCCTGATCATATAGATACATGCATAATCATGATTATTTGATTAATATATTGATACATTTGTATAGTGTTATAATAAATTGGCAAACAAATTACTCTGTCTTTTGCATAATAACAGAGTTATCTACCCTTATGAAGGCAATTGGTGTGACACATGTGTGTTTTGTTACTTTTTTACATACTATTCCAGAGAAGTGAACAAGGTGACTTTAATTTCACACATGAACTAATGACATAACAATCATATATACCGTCAAGAGTAGATAACTCTGGTAAATCTTGCTAAATACTTAATACGTATCTAAACCATTTTTTGGATCAAACATATATATACACCCATGTTTTGTCACCATCATGTTGTCAAACATGTGATTATTTTGTAAAATATTAATATGGAAGCACCAAAGTGAAAATCTTTGAGAGTAAAATTAGTAACAACAGAAATACTTGAGTCTGTTGGCTTTGAATATAAACCTGAGGTGAGACATTGTGATACTCTGGTGGTAAAACTCAGTGGAATTTGTGCATGCATTGGAACGATACTGTTTTCGTTGTTTATATTTATTTCTTATGTTATTTCAGCAGTCAATGACAATGCGTGTCGATGCAATCACAGTGCTATATATACATTGTACATACCTATACAGTGGCCTATATATATATTAATTTTTAAATATGAGAGATTGTACAACAAGTGTATTCCAAATCAAAATGAAATGTTGTTCCCTGATGTAGGTAATGATCACTTAATAAAGCATTATTATATTCATACAAATGATACGCTTGTCTTTGTTGTGTACAGAGAGTTTAGGAGTGGGTTTATTTTTGTTTATGGGCCTTGGGAATTGGGGTCATTTAGGACATTGGCAGATTTAGGAGGCTGGCAGAAAACGCAAGAGTACCTGCTAAAAAACTGGTACCATGGTCGGTTCTGAAATGTTTGGGTTATACACCCCCGGAGAATGCCTCATGGAGATGGATTAGCCTAGTGATGTTTATTTCAGAACACCATATCCACTCCGCGAAATGTGTTTCATTACAGTGGTACTTGGAAAAACTTGAAACATTAAATACACACTTATTTCTTCTGTATTTGACGACATGATTCTTTTAAAAATTTTCCTCATAGAAAAAGTTTTCATGAAACATGTCTTGATGCTTGATGGCAGGTTATACCCCTGGTAATATTGAAAGAATAATACCCAATAATCTAAACATATATTTGAATGTGTGTATTTTTATAATATTTTGAAAACTCTTACCACCAATTCCCACTCACATCGAAATCACCAGACGTTTTTAAGTTAGTGGCCAAGATAGGGCCAATCTGCTAACTCATCTGTCGTGTACAGATTGCTACTAGTGTACACAAGATAGGGGCCTGAAAACTCAGCTGATCACATCGCTATATCACCATGCGGGTAATTTGCGATAACTGGGACTATATCATCTCCACACCACTCTCACATTCACATCTGTGACGCACATCACTGTCCATGGATAAGAGCCATACTCGAACTCTTAGTCGCTCTGACGATCACAGGCAAGAAATTGGTAGAGCTCGATCCTTTACTCACATCGACAATCACAGGCCAAGATTAGGGCTCACTCACTCACATCGACCATCACAGGCCAAGGATACTAAGCCATTCTTATCTCAAATCCCATATAAAATGTACATCAAGGCCAAGATATGAGAGTATGGCCACTCTCGAATCATCAGATATTACACTTAGCCAAAAATACAGAGTCTGAATTCTTAACAATCACTCTACTACAATCTAAGACAATCATCACTAGGTGGGTTCTTCTGGAGTGAAATAAGAGCATCAACTCACTTCATATAACGCATCACATCACAGGCCAAGGTATATGAGAGACAACTTTTAACTCACGATAGTCTATAGTCACTGAGGCATGACTAAGGGCATTACTCTAGCGTGTAACACAAATCACATGGCCTAACGAGTAGTTCGAGCCACTAATCTCACTACATTTGAGAATCACAGGCCGAGTGTAATGTGCTCTAACTACACACTGTCACATCGAACAATAGGCAGTAGTGTTTGCCAATAAGTTAGAGTACCATACTCAACTCTAGATCTTACAATCACTGAGGCCAAGAAGTAAGAAGGCCAACTCAACTTTAGCAATGACAATTCATAGGCCTATGCACGATATAAGTGTGTCGAACAACTACTCTCACTACTCACATCTGAACAATTATATAGTGGCACACATAAATATTGGTCGCCATTCATTCACTATACATCAGTCAATCTATAGATAAGAGCACAACGAGTCACAGGGCGCCTAACTCACTTCACATCGTCATAATAAAATTAGGCCTAGAATCAGTTAGGAAGGTCAACTCATCATCCGTACAATTATGGCTTGGGACCACAAAATAGGCCAACTCACTCACATCGATAATCACAGTGCCAAGATAGGGCCAACTCACTTACATCGCCAATCCCACAGGCCAAAGGGGTGAGGGCCGACGTCACATGCATCTTATATATCGACAAATGCACATGGCCACGCAATGCCTAGGGGCCATAGAATTGCATCATATGGGCACAATATCGACAATGCACACGGAGCCCAGGAAGTATATTGGGCCACACATCTCACAGTCATCGATCTAGATCGAACAGGGAATATGCTCTTTCTTTGTGTTGACACACAAACAAGTGTAAGTCGTGGACGCTTTTGGAGGCGGGACGTCGCACTATCAGCGGTGACCAAAGCGCTAGCTTATGACAGGGTTGGGTAATGACCTGACTAACGCAGGGCGGAAGTGCGCATAGCTAGAGTTGTCTCGTTGGAGCATACGGGCACTGTTAAGGGTTCAGAATCCACGCAGAGTCTAGCGCACGTCTCAACATTTTAGTACATTCCACTCTCGTGCTCTCTAGTGAACTATGGACAAGATCATGACATTAAACTTAAATCTCGATATTCGGTGGTGATGGATTATGGAAGTGTGTCTTCGTGTGTTCTTGAGGCGAAGACTTCGAGAAAGGTGATGTGGATGGAGATCTGTTAGCTGGAGTCTAACGGAACGTGGTCGATCATAGGTCAGCGGGTAGATCTCAGAATACGCTCAGCCATAGGTAGAATCCAGGGCACTTCGGCTTAAAGATACATTCACTTGGTAAGCGTCCGGGTATCTTGATATAATCCCGAGTACTCGCATGCCGAGTACATTTATATACTCTGTCACATCACATAAGTATACATCAGGTCACAATTGTATAAGGTTTTAGCGCAGAACTAACCACATCACTGCAAGACGACATGCACGCAAGAGTTCGTATAGATATTACAAAAATCGATATATCATACAGATACGACAATCACAAGCTTTATAAGCAAAGATAGGCTCACACACTCTACTCTACTCTGACTATACGAACAAGTCACAGGAAGACAAGACATAATGGTCATCTCAAACACATAAATCTAACAGGAGTGGGCACAGGAGGTACAGTGAAATCAGTATACACTGGACGCTCACGATTCACTCAAAGCATATTGACATCGAAAGGCCCATGATAGACGGTGACCTAACACGTGCTACATCTCGGTGCAAGACAATCACAGGCCAAGATAGGGCCAACTCACTCACATCGTACACACTCACAACGAGACAGGAATAAGACGTGATGGCAACTAGATAATCACACAACTCGACAATCATAGGCCAGACAAAATATGAGGTACGCTACATCTCAGATCGAAGACTGTATTAGTTTCCATACTTTGGAAATGTAAAGTTTAGATTATAACCACAATAGCAACGAATTATTTCTTCATAAAAAGATTGACTAAATTGGATTCACTATTTTATACCGTATAGAATAAACATTTCAACAGAGCACACCAAGCATCACGCGAGCCACTCACTTACATGACAATCACGGCCAAGATAGGGCCAACTCACGTCATGCATATGAACAATCATCGTTAAGGCCATAGAGGGAGCCTACTCTCGAGTATAGACTTTACAGTCGACATACTACAGCCAAGATGATAGGGCCAACGAAACGCAATATAGGGTCGAACATAAAAGTCGCCAAGAAAATCAATAGAGGCGCACTAACTTGTCACTCTAATCTCGCACCTATACGACCAGATAACTATAGGTTAAGGTACGTCGTGATTTTGTGGACGTGGGTTGTACTACTGCAGATCACTCGTGAACAATATATAGCCATGTAGCAATACAAGTTGTGGCTGAGGATTACGATTATGACCGTGCAAGATATAACATGCTTTTACTAGATTTGATATCTAGTACATGCCTCGCTTTCACGGGTTCGAATCCCGGTCTGGCCGCTACAATATTTTCTCCTCTCCTGTTACAGAATTGGCGGCCCAATTAAATAACCCACGGTGGTGATGTTTGGAAGGGTCTCGTGTGTCTGTCGAGGGCGAAGACTTCGGAGAAGAGGATGATGCCGCAAGATGTATGCGGATTTGCGACTGGGTCGATCACCGGTGGAACCTCCAGGTTAGCTCAGTCGGTAGAGCACTCTGCAGGTGTAGTAGTCTACCTCGTAGGGGTTCTCAGGTATCGAAATCTCGCGAGTCTGGCCGTACTACAAAATGTTTTCTCCTCCCTTTTGTTGACATTGTGTTCAAGATAGGGCCTTCTTTTACTCACACTACTAGATATAGTCCAAGATATTACCAATATTATATCATCGTATCAGAATCACAGGGCCAAGATGGGTTAGAGAGCCAAATCTCATCACACATCGACAATCACAGGAAAGATATCTGACCAACTCAGCTATATAACATCGTACATTCCACACGGTAAAGTTATTGAAAACTAACGTTAATACTCACTCAGCATGCTGCACTCATCACACGTCGCGCATTTGAATCAGGGGCCAGCAACTGCTCAGTCTGACTACCACAATATCACAAGCCTGTTAGTGTATAACCAATTCACTCAACATCTCGATATCATATCACTTCAGGCAGGCAAGATTACGCGAACACCATACAGTTCACTACAGTATATCATTCTACAAGTGCAAAAGGCCTCAGAATGATATTGTGGCCAATATGCTTAACTTCACAATTCGAATCTAGTGCCATATAGTCCAAGTACGTGCTTCATACGCTATTCTTTACTCGACAATCACATACAGTCAAAAGATAGTGGCACAACTCATCTTCACTTATAATCATCGATATACTGGATGGCACTTATATGATTAACCGGCAAGACCATATTTCGTGACGGAATAATACAGCAAACACTTAATTCTATTGTTAGATAGCGCCGCCACTCACACTTACTTACGTACAATTCATTAGCGCCAAGATAGAGCTCCAACTCACATCGGGTATCACATACATCGACTATCATAGGCTCAGATGCGCAATGTACATACACATCAAGTACTATATTTTCGAACATAGTGGCTCTAGAGGTAGGCGAGAAGCCAACTACTCACATCGACATCAACATTACGGCCAAGATAGAGCCAATTGGCAGCACTCAGGGCATCCGACTGATTATCCACTGGCACTCAAACTGAGCATGTACTGATAATAACTCACGTGGACTGGTGGCTCACAATCGCACAAGGCCAAGCATATATCTTTGTAGCATAACTAATACACAGTTACTCACTCAGAACGAATTCATGAGAGATTAAAAGATATGAGCTCTAATATTCTCATCGGGTGTACTCAGAACACAATTGGCAGTCCATCAGGATAGGGAATGCAACTCATCACATCGACCAATCACAGGCCATCATACGAGCCAACTCACTCACATCGACAAATCACGGGCCAAGATAGGGCAACTCACTCACATTTCCACAATCACAGGCCAAGAAAGAGCAACTCAACTCACCTCTACAATCACAGGCACGGATTGTATGCTCAACTGTACACATGGCGGTGATAACTCATTCAGGAATTCACCAACATATATAATAGAGTCAACTCATACATCACAATGCGTGAGCTATTCTAGAGCTGCGCAGGAGAAGGACGTGTTTCACATACTTTCATTCCTCCATACTCAGACAAATCAAGAACCAAGTCACAAGGTACTACAACTTATAGAGCCAACTCACTCAAATCGGGGACATCACTAGGCCAAGATAGGGCGACAATAATTCTTCGGTGCGCCATCTACACGAAACCAAAGGCTTACAAGGAGATATAGAGCGCAAGCTAACTCCATCTACATAAGCCTTCTCACATTTGTTCTGACAAAGAGACACATATGAGAATCTGGCAACTGGATCGGACATGCTAGCACATTTAGTGTACACAATAACGGACCACCGAATACATGTAATAAATAGAGCCAACTATCACTCTCACATCGTGACAATCAAGGCCAAGTTATAGGAGATGCCAACGTCCGACTGTGATCGGTAGACATGCAACAGCGTATGCTATAGACATAACGGAGCCATACAGAGGGTCACTTGGTGAGTATCCGACATCAAGGCCAAGATACTGGTTTTTAGGCAGACTCTTGTATATACATCGTGACTAATGGCACTAGCTCCATAGATAGAGAGACAAACAATCACACAATATACTAAGTACTATCGACAATCACAGGCCAAAAATAGAGTCACAACATAATACTACAAAATACGACATATAAACAGAGACTAGACAAATTGAGGGCCATGGATTAACGACTAACAGACCAGTACGCATGATCATCACATCTGAGCCAAAAGTATAGTGGCATCAACTACACAGGTATATACATCAGTGACAATACACCAGAGACACTAAGATAAACTGCGGCCAAGCTACAACCATTTCGCTCATACATCGATAAACTCATAGTGGCTATTATAGATATAGACGCTGTGACAACTAGTTGATGTTAATATTCTTAAATTAATGGAGTGACAATTAAAAATGTCTATAGGACTACTATGTGTATCATTGGGTGTATCGATATCAGTTTTGAAGCTTCTCGGTGACAGTGTAGCTCCAGAAACTCGGTATGAGTTCTTTTCCCATTTTCTAGAATAGTCTATTTAGCACTCGAGTCTGGAGGTATAGATTCATATAGAGGGTATATTCTCTCCGCTGTTCGAATAAGCGTCTCGGTCATGCTGTCAGTTAGTTTCTATACACTCATTTTCTGTTATCGAGTGGGAATAAACATCTCTGGCTCGCTCGAACACAAATGGTATAATATAACTTTACTCTCTCGGTTGGTGAGATGTTGGTTGAGAAGGGTCTGTGTGTCATCGAGGTCGCTAGAGTTCTCTCTATTCGAGAAAGTGTAGGGGAGGTGGTGAAGCGGGCGAATTTGCATCTTAGCGTTCGTATCATCGTGGATAGATACAGCAGTATAGCTTCAGTCCGGTAGAAGCCCATTAGCTCGGTAACTAAGCTGATAGTTATAAACGTGGTATATCCTTCAATATCAAGGGTCCACCCTTTTGGGTTTCACGGAAACATCGAGGACAATGCGCCGTCACTTGTATTTAGTACTTCCCTGGTTTACTTCTACGTACTGTTATATATCCATGAGTGTTGCGAAATAGATATAGAGAGGTTCCAACTCTCCAACTCACCAATAGTAACATATAACGATTTAATGGTCAACAAGGAATTTATTTACCCTATGACAATTACATCATCTCGACAATCACTCAGGTCGGAACATACAAATGGTGGGGACATTACTAGCAATACAGTCGATCAATACTAGTATAAAGATAAGATATGTGAGACATATCGTCGTGTACATTACACTCGACATCAATCGAACAGTGAAATAGATATGACCAGCAGGGTCTCCATCTAACTAGTCAACTCGGTTTATCAGTACTGACAATAACAGGCCATGGACTATAGGTGCTCACTAGCACCTCAACAGTTGTGATTAATTTGTCTCCAACGGTGCTGGGAACAATTCCACCATTCAAGAATATGGCGATAACATCACCTCACATCGACAATCCACAGGCCAAGATATGACCAACTTCACCACATCGACAACTCACAGGAAAAGATATGACCAACTCATCTCAATCGACAAATCACAGGAAAAGATATACCAACGTCAACTCATATAGTAGGTTATGGGCTAACCTTTTTACAAATAAAGCGGAATGTATTTTTGGTCTAGAGTCGGTCAACTTGAATTTAAGCTAAAAGTATCGAATATTCACAGAAATGTCGTAGGGCGACACGCAGACTTGCCTTCCATAAGCTAGCAATGTCTTCGTAGTGGTATACATATTAAAACTGGGCTAGAAAACCTAACTAACTATGCTAGCGTTAAATACTCTACATAACGTGCTTGAGTACGCCAAAGTATCCTTTTGCTAGATATGTGGCGAGATCACCACCTGCCGTAGGGAATACGTGCAGTTTGAAAATGTGTAGGTCACAGGTCATTGTAACTACGCTCACAAACAATGAATCATATTAATAATCGTTGCGAGCGACCTCAAGCTCGCGCTATCTCGTAGATACGTTTCGCATTAATTGTTCAATGTGGTTGTTTTACTATTGTTAAAACATGGAGATATATTTATGCATATATAAATTAGTACTCTTCAATTATATCTCACCTATTAACATGGCCTCTACAGGCTTGAGTTTGTCACTCGTGCCTCACTCTATTTATTCTTCCGCTTGCTCGGAGCTCATAGACATGTATGACAATAATATTAAAGTTTTCAGTACAAAGCATTCTATGGTGAGCGCTACTTCATTATCAATTAGATTCAAAGAGTAGGCAACGTTGCTCGAATTAAACTTTAACATGGAATATGACAAATTAACAGACTCGAAAAAAACCTAAAGGGCCCCAAATTGGTTGTATTATCACGTTCAGCATCCATACACATTAGGAAAATAAAATCAAAAACATTTATGATGACTTAAGCTTAAACAATTGACGAAACAGAAACTTGCTCAAAAACTTTAACGTGAAATGGGACGCCAACGCTGACGCCGACGCCGACGCCGGGGTGACAACATTAGCTCCCCCTATTTTTCGAATAGGCGAGCTAAAAATATTCACAATATATCTGTAAATATTGAAGCTAAATTTATAAACAGATCAGCTGAAACAAATATAGCGGACTGTTCTACCCCTCTATGACACCACTGCACTTAGGCCTTATTTCTTTGGTATAAAGAGTAATTAAATTTCGTTGCTTGTTTCTCTTAGAGAATTCCGTCAGCGACTGTTGCTAGGGTAATTGAAATAAGACGGGAAATGTCATCATTAATCGAGAAAGGTGCAGACATGGTGACTCCGGCGCCTCACTACTGTGCCCTAGCTCAGCCAATAGGTCTACCTAAGTATTACATTGTAGTATTAATCCCGTACTTCTGAACCGTAACATGTAATGTGACTATTCACCTTCATTCTCTAACTTAGCAAAACTATAGTAATACAACAGTTTTTTATGTTTTGTTAAATATTCTCTTTCAATTGATTATATGAAAATATGAAGCAAGAACGATAACGCGATTTTCTAATACATTATCTGGAAACTTTAATTGAGACTTAAGTCTTGAAAATTCATCGTTATTTCGCACGGTGTCTTCATGTAGATGTTAACATTTACTATACAGCTTAAATCTACATTATGTAATGGACGTCATTGTGTGGACAAATGTATTGATTTGGCACATTGACATTATTCATGTGAATGTAAAATACTAAAGGTTAGTCATTTAAATTAATGTCTAAAAGTCGTGAACGGTAATGTCAACGCCAAATCGATGAGTAGTTATTCCTGGGCAATAATTTGTTTGGTGCATCGTCCACCTACAACTCATCAATACTGTACCGGTGCTGATCGAGTTCCGACCAAAATAGAACAGATATGTATACACACATACATACATTTCCTCCAAAATATGAAGATTTTTTAACAATATCAACATTTCAGATTTTATAGAAAAGTGAATCACATCAGTGTAATCAATTATCGATCATACAATCATCGACTTTTGAAATTTGTAGTTAATATATGCTTTTATAAAATTGTAGCATCGTTGCGATGATTTCGCTGTTTAAAATGACGAACATTTCCAGACATCGTCGGCAATGTCCATGTACTGCCTATTGCCCAATAAAAGACCAGCTTCATCTGTATCATCTAAATCCTAAAACATTAAAAAGTTCGTTGTTCCTAACATGTTAATGACATTTTCATACAGATGATCCCTCTTTTCAAGTAACTTATTGCATTGGATAAGAAAGTGCACGATAATTTACATCTAACTATTTCATTTACATACATGTAGGTAAGCGACATCTTGATAATTTCCATAAGTTTCCAAACATATTTCGGATTTTGTTTTTACCAATCTCTGAAAGTGGGCGTATCTCTATAGTTTGGTGTGAGTGTTGGAGTATACTATAGTTCTTGGCGCTCACCGACTGCAGTATTCCGAGTTAATGCCCTTTACAATAATGTCATTATTTGACTTTATTAACACGATAGTATGATGTTATAATCACCGAACTTAATGAAACTTTGTATGTAGCCCAACATTTAAGTAAAATCTCTAACATGTTCGACTCATTCGACAGTTAATGACGCAGTTATTGCCCTTTGAAATAATTAATAGGAAAAATTAGATTTTCCTTGTGGACACGGTAATTAATTGAAACACATCATTTTTCCAAAGTAAATTATCTTGTCCAAGTAAAATTGTAAGAATATGACCAAAATGCGTATCGCATATCCACTCAGCAATTTTACATTGACAGGATAATTTATTTTGAAAAAAAAAAGAGAAAATGAAAATAAAAACAAATGAAAAAGTCAAATTATATACTTATGTATATGAAACGAATATCGAAACAGGCATATAAAAGACATAATGTATAAGTCTTCAAATACGACAAATCGAAAGTGAAAAAATATGTGTTCGAATCTGGCGTTTATTTTTGTGGAAAAGGTGCTGAGAAAAAGAGAAAGCAATTTGACTATTGATTAATCAACGTTCATGATATCACTTTGAAAAACTCTGTGCGAAGTATGCTAATCAGAAGATAGAAGTGATTATGTAAGGCTTTCCTTATCTGTGAAATACAGAACAGACAATGGAGCAATTCCATGTCAGATTTGTTTACTCTGAAGACGGTCATGTCATCTCAAAATGTGATGCTTACCTTATAGCGAGTTAAATGTATTACATTTGTAAGGATGGATTTAGAAACAATCAACATTTTTACTTTGATATAACTACTTACACATGTCTCACAGCGTAATCACATTTCTATAGCACGTCAGACTTTATGTTACTCTAAAGCAGAATAATCAAAGGTGTTTATTTTTTGTTTTGGGTTCTTCTTGTTCTATTTGAATATTAAGATTATACTAATGAAATACAGCTAGTGATCGATTTGAGAGTGAAGATGAGTGACTACTTCTTTTACTACTAGGAATTTTGGTCCTTGGATATATCCCACAAAACTGATATAATTACATAGAGATGACTAGGAATTTTCAAGGTCTTCAATAGAGAGCAGCAATTTTAGGAATTTTTCCTTAATCCATTAATCTGCTTACATATCCTCTTTTATCACGTTAATTGTCTTATAATTTTAATATATTATATTTATCAAACGTATTAAAACATGAAAAAAATAACAGAAGTAATTTCTATTGAATTGAATAAAAGATGTCTTATGCAACCTTTTACTACATTAATACAAAGGTAAATCTATTTCCTGGTACTTCGAACGGTGATTACCATAACAACTTTCTCATTCAGCTTGTTGAATGAACTGTTTTCTTAATCAACAACTTTTCTAATAGATGGCTGAACAAAACAATACTTTCTTGACCAATAATGCGCATTCAGTGCGATTTATTTGTGTCGTCCAATGTGTTATTTTGTAACATCATTATATACTCGTATGATACAAATGTATTCGAAGTACATAGATAGATATGTCTTTGAAAAAGCTATAATCACTAGTGTTATTCAAAGTAATATTGCAGCTCATTTACATCCAACACATTGCAAAGTTTTCATAGCTCGTCACTTCACCACACAAGAACATCAACTAGACAAATATATTTCAAAATTCAATGAAGCAGAAATCAATGTTTTATAAAATGAGGCAATGAAAGAAACAATTATATGTGCATGTATTTACTATTTTGGATGGAGGTTGAATATTGAGGATATCACCAGAAATACGCCGAGTAGAACCAAAATAAGATTCAGCCTAAAACTTAAGCAGACCCTAAGTACAGTAAAGCCTACTTTGACATCAGACGACTTCAAAAGTATCATCAACCGATACGTCGTCCTCAAATTAGTTAAAATGGACACCTCAGACGTGCTTCTTTGTCGTCTTAGTTTCAATACTAAGACTATACCAGAAATTAATACGCAAAAATGCTAGAAGGATTCTAATAAAAAAAATAAGAACCTGAAAATAAAAATAAGCTTCATGTTTGTGTGTTGTCTTAGATCTCTACTTTGATCAATATTAAGTTTATTATAACTTTATTTCTAGATTAATGTCAAAATTAGATTTTAAAATGGGACCATATCAATGTCTAACGTCGGTGACTTTTTTATTTAAACCTATTTTATTGCCAAAGGTATCGCCAGTGATGTTAATATAGATAGCAAACAACAAGTTGAGAAGGAAATGAAATTCTAAATATTGCTTGGATTGATATTTAATTAAAAAAATTACCAAACTACTAAACAAATAATTAAAACATATAAAAGCTACTTGCCTTAATCTGCTATGCCTAATGACTGCAGCGTTTAGTTTAAAGGTACACAGCCAGGGACATCGCTCCATACGCAACAGAAGCAAGGATATCATAGGTGTTTAATACGTCACAGTCCACGTGGGCGTGTCACAGGAGTGGGTACCTAGCCGATACGCCTAGTGTTTTACGCCATAGGTGATATTCAGTTGAAGATAAAACATTCTGATAGTTAAACCAGATAGCATTAAAAAACCGATACAAGTACTACTCTTTTGATATGGTATTTTTTTTTTTCAATTAGAGGTCCTTGGATATAGTATACAAAACTGATATAATTACAGGTCCTTGGATATAGTATACAAAACTGATATAATTACAGGTCCTTGGATATATCCCACAAAACAGATATAATTACAGGTCCTTGGAAATAATATAAAAAACTGATATAATTACAGGTCCTTGTATATATCCCACAAAACTGATATAATTACTGGTGCTTGGATACATCCCACAAAACTGATATAATTACTGGTCCTTGGATATATCCCACAAAACTGATATAATTACTGGTCCTTGGATATATCTAACAAAACTGATATAATTACTGGTCCTTAGATATATCCCACAAACTGATATAATTACTGGTTCTTGGATATATTACACAAAACTGATATAATTACTGGTCCTTGGATGTATCCCACAAAACTGATATAATTACTGGTCCTTGGATATATCCCACAAAACTGATATAATTACAGTTCCTTGGATATATCCCACAGAACTGATATAATTACAGGTCCTTGGTTATATCCCACAAAACATATATAATTACTGGTTCTTGGATATATCCCACAAAACTGATATAATTACTGGTACTTGGGTATATCCCACAAAACTGATATAATTACTGGTCCTTGGATATATCCAACAAAACTGATACAATTACTGGTCCTTGGATATATCTAACAAAACTGATATAATTACTGGTCCTTAGATATATCCCACAAACTGATATAATTACTGGTTCTTGGATATATTACACAAAACTGATATAATTACTGTTCCTTAGATATATCCCACAAAAGTGATATAATTACAGGTCCTTGGACATATCCCACAAAATTAATATAATTACTGGTCCTTGGATATATCCCACAAAACAGATATAATTACTGGTCCTTGGATATATCCCACAAAACTGATATAATTACTGGTCCTTGGATATATCCCACAAAACTGATATAATTACTGGTCCTTGGATATATCCCACAAAACTGATATAATTACTGGTCCTTGGATATATCCCACAAAACTGATATAATTACTGGTCCTTGGATATATCCCACAAAACTGATATAATTACTGGTCCTTGGATATATCCCACAAAACTGATATAATTACAGGTCCTTGGATATATCCCACAAAACTGATATAATTACTGGTCCTTAGATATATCCCACAAAACTGATATAATTACTGGTCGTTGTTTATATCCCATAAAACTGATATAATTACTGGTCCTTGGATATATCCCACAAAACAGATATAATTACTGGTCCTTAGATATATCCCACAAAACTGATATAATTACTGGTCCTTGGATATATCCCATAAAACTGATATAATTATAGGTCCTTGGATATATCGCACAAAACTGATATAATTGCTGGTCCTTGGATACATCCCACAAAACTGATATAATTACTAGTTCTTGGATATATCCCATAAAACTGATATAATTATAGGTCCTTGGATATATCGCACAAAACTGATATAATTGCTGGTCCTTGGATATATCCCACAAAACTGATATAATTACTGGTCCTTGGATATATCCGAAAGATGTAATTACTGGTCCTTGGATATATCCCACAAAACTGATATAATTACTGGTCCTTGGATATATCTCACAAAACTGATATAATAACTAGTCCTTGGATATATCCCAAAAAACTGATATAATTACTGGTCCTTGTATATATTCCACAAAACTGATATAATTACTGGTCCTTGGATATATACCACAAAACTGATATAATTACTGGTCCTTGGATATATCTCACAAAACTGATATAATTGCTAGTCCTTGGATATATCCCACAAAACTGATATAATTACAGGTCCTTGTATATATCCCACAAAACTGATATAATTACTGGTCCTTGGATATATCCCACAAAACTGATATAATTACAGGTCCTAGGATATATCCAACAAAACTGATATAATTACTGGTTCTCGGATATATCTCACAAAACTGATATAATTACTGGTCCTTAGATATATCCCACAAAACTGATATAATTACTGGTCCTTGGACATATCCCACAAAACTGATATAATTACTGGTAATTGTATATATCCCACAAAACTGATATAATTACTGGTCCTTGGATATATCCCACAAAGCTGATATAATTACTGGTCCTTGGATATATCCCACAAAACTGATATAATTAC
>SAYR01045608.1:43892-78371 GCA_004382745.1 Argopecten irradians irradians | reverse complement strand
CCCACTATAACTTGTAAAAAGTAACAAGTGTTTACCCGCCCAAAAGGGACACACAAAGTAACCATGGGGTGCAAAGCGTCAACGGCCACTCCATTATTTTTTGTCTCCCCTTCTCATGGTCATTTCAACATTTTTAAACTTACTATCATCACAATTCTCCAGACTTCTGTGGGCTTGTAAAGTGGAGCCCATCTCGTCAAGAATCATCGCAAACACTGTAATACTGTCTTCCTCCAAGCTTATGAAAATTAATACAAAATCGGAACAATGCAATTTTTGTGAAAGGAAGACTTGTTCAGCCCTCCAATACCCAAAAAGAAGCGAGGTAATCCTAAATAATCTGAAACATTACACAACAGTTATTCCCCTCTGAAATCATGTTATGTAAAAACATTTTGCGTGTGAAACCTAAGTCTGTTCATAATCTTATTTTTTTTAAACTCATCTTTAATACTAGAAATTTCTAATTCAAAGGAAACAGTCATGTTCTAAATATCTTGACCAATCATGAAACATTGCAACATGGTTTTTTTTAATATTAGATTACCATACATGGGGCAGTGCAAGGTCAAAAGGACAAATATAGACAATTGTATGGCTTTGACCCCTGGCCAGACCTCAAACTTGCAATCTACAATACGGAATTGCCTAGCAATTCAAAATATGTATCAAATTCAACTGATAACTGTACACATATTAAATTGATAATACATGATCCGTGCTACTGAATTGCTATTAAGAATTAGGAGATGGTATTCAGATTTCATATAATAATTCATATTATTATTAACTGCCTTGTAACGCAAGATAGCTTAGAAAACGGAATTAAAACAATATTACAACAAACTTTGTAATTATGAATCTAGATCAAATTGAACAGTTTCCAATTATAACATTCAAGATTTTATGGAAATTGATCCAAATATCAGGTCAAGTTATGACATGCACCAAGTCTATCCTGCACAATTCAAGGCAACACACGCGACAGCTGCATACACAATAGAGAGCGCAACCAAGAATTCAAATTATCTGATGTAAGGGCTGACCAATACGACGGCTTTTTCGTTTGCAAGTCATGTAAGGTCGAGGGTGTAACAAGGTTGATTACGAAAGTCAATGACACTCGGACTTGTAGGTTGGGTCTCGTAACTTCCTTGTCCTTCTCGGTTACCAAACACTCGTGGAATTGTCCATAATAAACATGGCAAATGACCAACTGGCTATACACCAAGTTAGGGATTTTATGGCATTGAATGAAACACATCCAATATACGAATGTTACAAGGCATCTTCCAATTGAAACAAGGCAAACATCATTAGGATAGAAGTACGCATACACAAAATGGCCAAGAAAAGAAAAAGTACAATTAATAGAATCAACATACTTCAGCGATAAACATGCTGCGCACTGATAATTGCAAACTTGGGACAATATTTCATAGAAGCCGCGTGCTCGAGCACTTCAGTTGACTGTGCCTATCTGTCCCAGTTAATGAGGCCATTACATTCAGATGCATAACTGGCAAACTGTACAAGCAGAACAGTGCTTCATATGTATAATCTCATAACTCAAAGAATATCTTCAATTATCTTTGTTATATAATGGTTTGTAAAACATGGTCATTATCGTCAAAGACGGAACATCCATTTAAACAGCCATCCTCCCGGTGTTGATAATTGTGACATTTTCTGATAATGACGTCATAATAAGTTGAATGGCATTCATATGAGGCAAAACTAAGATTGGACAGAATTATAAAAAACTTGCACACCGAAAAAGTAAACTTTTCCTCCTTTCATGATTATGGAGACAATACATTTCTACCCTACCAGATTAAGGGGCCAGATCTTTGAGAGCAGTCACTGTCTGTCGCTGCAAGATCTTTTACTCCCTCACCAATTTACTTTTCTTTAATAGCTGTGTGAAAAAATGCTTATACTTTACAGTACAAAACAAAGGATGGGCACAAAGCATTATAATTGCTTTCAAATAAAAGCAACATTTCAGGTTTTATTTTCTTCCTGATTGAGATGTTGGACCAATTCTTGATAGATTATGATTTTTCTGGAAGACTACCAATTAAAAAAAAAATCTGGATTTTCTTTTTTCTGATTGACAGTATAGTTTTGGTTAAAACTCACTATCCTGGATATATGGCAGAAGTATGTTTATGAAACATTGCACATTGTCGTAGAGTGGTCTCTTTTCATTATATCTTGCACCTCTCCTGATATTCTTTTTCATCACCCTGTTATCCTCTCTCTGTCATTGCCGGCTATCTCTCATTATCATTATCTTCCTTGTTCTTTCTCACACATCACACCTCTGGCTTCAACCCATTATCCTCTCATTGGCTCATCATCTGCCATCTCAACCATATCTGTTGTCCTCCCTGTTCAAGCATCTGGTACAACTCTCCATCATCCACACTCCTCTTTCATCATCTGTCAACTTTTGTTTCATCTATCATCACTTCATGATCCACCGTCTTCTCTTGTTATCATCCGGTCATTCTCTTTGTTCATCATCCGTTCATCTCTCGTCATCATCCGTCATTCTCTTGTTCATTTCATCTGCCATCTCACCAACATACCACTGCCTGTTATCCGGTCCTCGTCTGCCATCTTCTCCACCATCCAATGTCCCTGTTTCGTTCCTGTGCCACCATCTCACCAACATTCAATGTCACTGTTTCGTTCCTCGTCTTGCAATCTCACCAACATCCAAATTGTTTCTCTCGCATTCATGTATCTCTGTCATGTCTTGTTCATCAACTGCCATCTCACCAACAAGTCCAGCTGCCCTGTTCCGGGTCCTCGTCCTTGCCTATGGGAGGCTCACCAACATCCAATGTCTCTGTTTCGTTCCTCGGTCTTGCCATCTCACCAACATCAATATCCTGTTTCGTTCCTCGTCTGCCATCTCACCAACATCCGAATTGTGCCTGTCATGATCCTTGTCTGCTATCTCGCCATCATCCATCGTCTTTCTCTCGATCATACTCTTGTTCATTCTCTTGTTCATCATCTGCCATCTTCACCAACATCCAAAGTCCTGTGCTTTTGTCCTCGTCTGCCATTCACCAACATCCACAGTGGTTCCATGCGCGATCCTCGAGTGTTTCTGCACTCACCAACATCCCAATGTCCCTGGTCGCGATCCTCGTCTGGCTATCGCGCTGGCATCATGCAATTGTCTGTTTTGGTATCCATCAGTCTGCAATCTACCAAACATCCAAGGTCACCCTGCTCTCAAATGTTCACAATTTTGCCATCTGTCCATCGTGACATCTTGCTATGCCCTTCTTGTCACGTACTTTGTATTAGTCTATCTGCTTTCTGTAGAAAACAAATCTTTAGATTAATATGCTGTAAGCAACACATGGCCCCTGCAGTTAATTACATGTTCTAATATTCAACATGAACAAAAATAGTGTTGTAAGCATTGTAAGGCTCAAATTACTAACCTATATTGTAAGTTACTATTATTGCTTAGTTACATTCATTATATGAAAAGCTGGAACAAACATATCATAATGTGGTAATATTCTACCTCACGTATTTTGATTGAAGCTGGATCTACGGCCCTATACAGTATATATAGCAGACATTGCTACCATCTGACACAGTGTTTGTTTTCTGCTGTAGCCAATGATCGTGATAAGTAATCATGAAGGTTGTCGTCTAACTCATGGTCAGTCTCTAACTCTCATAGATCGTACATCTGACAATATAACTAGATATATTAACCTTTCTTAACGCAGTTTCTCTCATATGTATTATTGAATAGAGTGCAACCAATCCACAAGTAGTTAATTAAAATATATAACTTGACTCAATTATATTCAAAAGCATACAGTTTTACCATGGCCAGATATACTTTTCACCGAACAATGAAAAAAACAGAGATGCAAGGGTTACGTGATCACAATATATATTAGACGTGCAATAGTATGATTATATTTTTTTTTTTAATTTCCAAAGTTACTAAACATATAATAGTTAGTATAGGTAAACATCGATACATCTTGCCACTAACTTGCTCTACATGGAAATATAGGTATCTTAAAGTTCTTCTCCTTTAAAACTAACCTCTTGATATATATGGTTATTTCTAAATCAATCTAGAATTTGGATTTTGTTGCTCTTGTTCTCAGTTTCCCTGTAAAATAAAATTATTCAACAACATTACCTTGAAAACGTTGACATTAAATCAAAACGTATTTGAAAAGCAATCAAACAAACATTTGATTGAACAATGTTTTAAATTCAAAAGCTCTTAGTATTTGGTTTATTTTTAACAGATTTTACAAGCCAAAATTGTAAATTTTACCTAAGATGACTGTGCCGTCCATGCTGCTCAGTCACTAAATATTGTATGCCCCAGTTTATTATTGGTGAGAGTCACACTGAACAGAGAGCATCCATGAAATAAACATTGTGTTTAGGTTTAATCATAAATTTCTATACCTCAAAACAACAAATTTTGTGCATGTATTAATAAAGATTTAACACTTCAGTTAACATGCCATTAGACTCACTATATTAAAGGTGCTTATATTTGTTTAATCTTTGATAAATGTTACTTAGACTTCTCGGCGGTGAATTTTGCCACAATATTAAATAAACAATGAGGCCAAGGGCCTTAACGGTTCATCTGCCTACCTTGGCAATAATTCGCATTGGAAATATAATTAGTAAGTGTCATGGTGGCCATCCTTGATTTGGGATCAACCAGAGATTGTAACAACACTTTGTCGGGACCATTTCCGACTGCCAGGTGAGGTCAGACCTCCTGTCTGCAGGTAAATAAATGTCTCTGACTGTTTGGCCCGACCTGGGTCAGGTCGGATATTGTGCCATTGATACTTGTTTGTGTGTAAGGCACTGAATTTGTAGAGTTATATCACTCATTAGATAAAACTAGACCGACTGTAATTAGCCTAAAACTGGAGCACAGGTCAAGAAGTCTCACACCTGTACTGCAGTACCCACTCCGCCTCCATTCCGCTAAAACTGCACATTCTTATCAGCCCTGATCACATTTTTAATCAAAGACTAGATTAGGTAGTTCCGGCATAGTGCCTGGCTTATAATTTTTGCGCGAATCTGGATCCTTGTACGATATAACTTGTAAAGCAGTGTTACAACAGGAGATGAAATCAATTGTAGAGGATAAGACGGCTATTTTTGTGCATGCTGCAAGTAGACATTTTTGTTGTTAACAGCGTGAATTAATGCTCTCGTGTTGAGCATGTAAGAATATACCACAAAACCATCTAGTGTTGGTAGTGTGAGATAGTAAACGTTAAATCGTATCCCTTGTTACAGAGTTTCTAATTGAGATTTTTCACAAAGTGGGTTAAATATGAAAAGTGGTTTTGACGTGGAATAAGATCGTATTGTAGAAATACAGTCTGAATTATAACATTTTGTTTCAAACAAAAAAAATAGCGGTCAATTTGTAACTTTGGATTTTAAAAACAGATTTTTTTTTCTTGCTGTAAAAAAATTCTTTTTTTTTTAGTAAAATGATGTTGATTAAATACTATATTTATGATCAGACACGCTCCCAAAAATTGTCCTTCAATAAATTTTTCCGAGTATTTAGATTATCAATATAATAATTAAAAATACAATAAACATTTATCCATGAATACGTGAAGTTAATCAATAATTTTTTAGTTGTATTATAATTTTTGTTAACTTGTTCTATAGAAACATAATTAAGTATATAACTTTTTTATAGCCATTATCAATGGTTATTTGTTATAAAGTTAGATATTTACTATAACGAATTTAACGTCGATTAGTAATAATGACCCTTAAGTTTAATATTTTGACCGCTAGGAATTTGATTTGACCCTCATGGATTTTAACAGCCAAGGGTAACTAGTGACTTTGAGATTTTGATCTACTGATAGCCCCGCATGTCTGGTGCATAAGAGGAGTAATTTATGCTTTTCTTTACAGGAATTTTTATAGGAATTTAGAGGTTGTTAAGTTTGAGGTTACAGTATACAAATGATTTAGAATAATATATGTATTGCCTAAACTACATGTAACAAATTTACAGGTATTATCATGTATTTTTCATTTAAGGTGAATAGCTTGGGCCAAAGGACGGTTAGTCGGTTAAATGTGTGTAATATTCCAGTTGTATTCTTGTATGAAATAGAAAAATAAAATCAATCTGTCAAACCGCTTCTGCCGGCGAGGAGATTAATTATATAGTAAAGGAATCCTAAAACGTTCCCCGGGTGCCTATATCGTGTTGACATTCCACACAGCCTCGACTTTCAAATTTTTAATCACGCTAAGTCGATAATATTTATATGGGCATTATTCCATATATTACTGGTCTAAAATGGGACATAAGTAGGCCAATTTTGTATCTCATTTTGAATATGTAAGGATTTTGAAAGCCATAATGAACGATTCCATATTGGTTTTTCATTTGCGACTATGTCACGTTAAATTCAATTGGGCAAGTCAAATTTCCAGTTGGACAGGTAGGTTTTGTGGTCACCTGCCTGACAGGACAGTCCTAAAAAAAGATAATGTTCAGCCTATCAGATCAATTTATACAAGTCAGGAGTTCAAAATGTGTTTTCAAGATGGCGGTTTGTGGCGGCCATCTTTGATTTCAGATCAACACAGAAAAATAACAACACTTTGTCAGGACCATGTCAGGATCATTTCATATGCATGTTTCAGCCAATACGCACGTGGTAGAACTGGAGAAGATGTTCAAAATGTGAAAAGTTTACGCGACTACATGGACACATACTAAACATGATGACTATTATTAAGTCATCCTGACCCTTTGGTGTCAGCTGACCTAAACAATACCTCGCAATGACAAAGCCCAAGCTCTTTATAGAAGGCTTAATATGTGCTTATGCTAATAATGTCATAGAGAATTAGGGTAAGCAGGAGACAGGAGAGAAATTGTTTTATTGTTTAAACTAGTTTTACTGATTGGTAAAATGGACAAACAAGTCCTCTTTCAAAAGAGGGATTAATACATAATTACAGGGCGAGAGGTACTATAGGGTTTCTAAGAAACATAACACACACATGTATATACATACTAATCTTCTTTCATCATAAAAAACAGCATTTTCCTCCTCACAATCCTGGCCACCAGACTTCCTGCTGTTCAGCTTTACAAAAATAAAGGATCCGTCTAAAAAAAACAACAACACCAAATAGTCCTGATTAAGACACTAAAATAATAAACTTACAATGTTAACAGTTTACAAAGAGCCCAGTATAATATTATCTTATTCAAAGTTTACAGGCTAATAATTTTAATCTACATTATATATATAAACCCCTTATCTCGAACCCGCATTCCTTGGTATTCCTTGAATACCCCATTCCAAATTTTCGTTTCCCTAATGTAATTGGGTCGACATCTATTTTGGACTACATATGATTAAATAGTCAGACTAGTGAAATATAGGCGCTTTACTAGTCCAAATGCTAGCAGCGGGGGAAAAAAAACGTCAGACGGCACATCGTCAAAGGCTGATCCGAGCCGTTTGAGATTTATCCGGGGTTTTGTTACAGGAAATATATAGGAAGATGGTTAGTTTGACAAAAAACAAATATGCCCGTTTCATTTTCTTTTCAAACAGGTTTGGTGCCTTTCAGCCTCATTTTTTATGTTAATTACATTACATTTTTTTCAATTTGATATTGCTATCAAAAACCACTCTGAAATTCATAAAAGGTTCAAAAATGCTGAAAATCAGGGTACATGTATTTAAAATGTCAGTGACATATGTTTTGATTTTCATAGTTTGAAACCATGCAGATATTTTGACGTTGATGATGGATTGTGACCATTCCTATAGGATAAGTGAAATACCCTGTATTCCTCAAATTGTGATCTGGTATCCTGATGTTCGATTATATTAATAAGGTTTTCTTTTACAGTACATTGAAAACCTTACCTTACGACCACCCAAAATTCACGACCACCTGGACTATTACGGGCATTTGTTTTCAGTCCTGTATTTTTTCTCCCTATGTCTCTAATTTGTATTGGTCGTTTCAGTATTACAACACCCCACTATTCGCATTATGACCAGTTTTCAAGACCAATAAATAATTTACACTAATATCCCCATTGATTACGACCGCTTGCACCTGTGACTTCACAGAGTTACTGTTCTTGGTCGTCGGAGATAAAATCTTGTCAACCTCAGAATTAAGACCACCTCGCTATTGAGACCACTTTCGCTCAGACCGCTGGGTGGTGTTAATAGAGAGGTTTTACTGTATTTCAAATTAAAACAATTGACATGATTCCCTAGAAAGGTCTTCATGATCATCGATCAAGATAGAAATCAGTCGTACCTTTTGGTAGATTTCTTGGTTGCTTTATCTCAGTTTTGCTTCGTCCCATGTTCTGCGTACATAAAAAATATGTCAATTGGTATTGCCACCTTTTTTAATATTATGAAAATTACTCAACACAGTGATAATTTATACAATAGCTCTACTGCTGTTTGACAAAATACCAAGATGGACACTAATATCAGATATATCTAATGGGTCATTCAGATGAATGAGTTTATGGATCCGGAGTCTTCTTGGGTAGTTTTGGTATACTATTTGTCTTGAAAAAAGCTAATTCTTAAAATTTGGATTTTAATGTAGTTATAACTATAGTCTGACTGTTACATATAAGATCAATGTAGTTAATTTCAGTTTATAACAAAAAAAAATAACTAAATATAAATTAATAATTGTACATTGTAAAATAAAAACAGTAATCTTTGTAAACAAATGTTCAGCATATAATAAAATTTCGATTAATATTTGAAATATTAATAAGTAGAATTCTGATAGACCTTATAACAAGATTCTTTCAGTTAAAAAAAAATTAAAAAGTTTTCAGTTACATGAATCCCAGATTAATGTGATGCACCAGTACCAAACTGATAAACCAGACTATGCCTACTTATATTTAAAAAATGATTAGTCAAATTATCAATTAGCTTCTGAGCAGTAAGTAATATATATCACCTCGACAGACCTAGGCAAGATACTTCATCAATTCTGGTACAAATATCTGCATTCCCGTTATTCCGTAAATAATATGAAATAGTCTATGATTTTGTTAAAGACCTGCATGCAACTCTAAAGTCATATGGTTGTTTAAAGGTCACCAAAAATCCATTGTGGTATTCACACAATGAAAATTGATCAGCAAATGCTTTGACAACATCGATACCGTTTATATCAGTAAAGAATATCTTGCATTCACATTCCGGTTTTACACAGTGCAGTAACGCCATACTGCAATAAGAGAGAAAATTTCCTCACATACAGTTGAAAGAAACAACTCACCTTGCTGTCTGCTGTACAATAATGCTTTTCGCGCCAAAATATTCAGCAGCAGCATTTTCGCGCCAAAAATAACAAAGTTATTAGGTACAATCTAGAGGTATTCCAAATAAAAAAATTCCCATGATTCTCAAACCTGCATTTTACGGTGGTGTGATAACGCGCGAGAGTTGAAATAGTCTAAAAATAGCATTTTTCTACTTTCAGTTTTAAATTAAAGATTCGACCATGCTGATTACGAATATATGAGGAACCGGATTGTGGGGAACGAGAGGAATCCCCATAAGCATATAATTTCCCCACAATGTTGGTCTAAAATTCAAAAAAAGTCCTCATAAACACTACAGCGTGAGTACTCTATCTTTCTCTCTCTCTCTCTCTCTCTCTCTCTCTGAAGTGCTCCCTGGAGGTCTCTGTAGGTCTGTGATTGGTCAGTTGTTTTCCCCTGAACAGCTTTCATTTTTACTTTGAGATAATCCAGGGGTTGATAGAACGACAGTGACGAGTCATAGTAACCCCTTGGGTATTGAGGATGCCCTAGCTGTTGTCGGGCACACATTATATCTGACCGCCAGTGCTTGTGTACTCGACGTGTCAATGCAATTAAATAGTGAAATGTGTGTGGTGGTCAGAATCCAGATCAGATCGATTTGCCAAGATGTAGTGTTGTTCATCAATATAAACAGAATGAAAGAAATCAATGGACAGTGTATTCCTTACGGGTCAAACCAGAAACAAATAAACATAGAGATTGAAAAACTCATTCTTTGTCAATGTTGACAGGCAGCGGGACCTCCCGTTTCCACAATTTTTACCTTAGCTAACTTTGCTAGAAGTGCGTTCTTTGAAACAAGATATTTTTGCATCAACACAAATTTTAATATTATATCATGGTTTGATGTGACCAGTTTTCACGATTGATGTTATTTAACATGATTTTTGAAAGCAGTCAGCAATTTTACCTGGTTTTTCGAAAATCAGCCATTCAAAACCAGAAGTGCATTTTGTTTTAAAAGTTAAAGTATTAATTTTTTTTCTATCCAAAATTGCACTCAAACCATCTGAAAATTACTGAACTTTTATGACATATCAAAGTTATTTACATCAAAAGAGTCGTAGTAGAACGTCGCTGTCTCTAGATCTGTAGTCTTCAAAGAAACTTTTCGCAAGCCAGTGATTTGTTCAGATTTGTTCCCTGAGCTGCCTTCAGTTTTACTATGATATAGTATAGGAGTGTAGAGATCGTATGTGATCGGAACCCCTGGAATATCGAGGATGGTCGAACCTCAGACATAGGATCGTACCTTGGATTTCCCCGAGACAGCCAAATTGAAACAGGTACAATCGCTCGTTCACAAAATACACCGGCGTTTGTGTTAGCTGCAGTGACGACAAGCATCCCACACCGTTTGTTACAGATGCGGGCAGCCAAACAACACCAACAAACGTCCTCGGTGCGTTCGAATCCGTTGTTATGCAGCGCTGCTCATGTCGTCACATGTACGCAGCATTGTCAAAATATTTCACTATTTATCCGAAACGATGACGTAGATTTGAGTCGGTACGTGCTCACGCTCAGGACTAAGAGTGTATGAGGTATATATACGTATCTGAGTGTTTACAAACGATAACGTACTGATTACACTCATGGTCGGACTACTGTAACTAGGAATTAGACGGAGCTACTACTAGTAACTTCACCATGATGAACTTAAGGTAAGTTTTATATTACTTAAGCCTGTATGTATTAGTTTTGGCATGGCTACATATATGTATGCATAAAATCATACATTATATATAAAATTTTATCTGACAGTGATTTTAAGAAATTGTAATTGTCTGTCCTATTTTTACTTTAAATACAGGCTTTAGATTTAATGCTATTTGTGTAAGGACTTTTAACATCCTCGATATTCCAGGGGTTTATATCACTGAACATCTACGTGGATATAACCCGTGGATATAGTTCGACAGTGATAGTAATCCTTGGAACATCGAGGATAGGGATTCCCTTTGATCACACATGGGAATCAAAGCCTATTGGGAAACCCCTTTGATCGTACAGTATGGGGATTCCCTCAACACCTTAGTACGGGATTTCCTTTTGACCAGACAAGAAATTCACTCGGTGCCCTAGACAGATTCTTGTCGGGTAAACTCCTATCCTCGATATTCCAAGGATTACTATCATTAGATTCCCTTTGATCAAACCGGAGGTTCCCACAATGCCTTACAGGAAATCCCTTTGATCATACCAGAGGTTCCCACAATACCTTACAGGAATTCCCTTTGATCATACCGTGGATTCCCTTTTATGGTACCGGATATTCCCTCAATGTCTTACAGGGACTCCCTTTGATCATACGCGGGATTCCCCTTGTTTACACCGGGGATTTTCTCAATGCATTACGGGGATGCCCTCAATGCCCCACTTTTTTCTCAATCTTTTTAGAATTGTAAGCTTTGAAAGTGATTACATATACCCTATCCCTGTACATGAAATATATTCATTTTTGTAGAATACCACAAGTGCGCTACGTTGCAGCCATTTTGGCCACCATATCTCTCAGCTTTGCCTTGTATCCAAGCAAGTCTTTGACAGGTCAAGGTTCAAAGTTCTTCAACTTTCTGTACTTCTTCACATTTATGTCGCACTATGGTGCACAATTTTGGATGACGTTTGTGGCAGGTAATGATGACGTATAAGTATTGTAATGATGTATTTTTTCGTCAATAATTATACATGCATATTGTTATTAATAAAACCATTATCACGTTGAAAAACAGTTTCGTTTGAACCAGTATGATATAAATTTAAAGACTGGCCGTTGTTTTTCAAAAGAAGATCATAGATTTTTTTATTTTTTTTTTACTTTAATTTCCTACATACGCGGTAACTAGCACATTGCACAGGGGGGGGGGGGGGGTGAAATTATGAAATGTAGCTCAGGATCGAGATAACAGACAGCCTTGACATGATTATGATGAAATATTGTATCAATGAAAAGTTCGCTTATAAAGTATCAAGACTCAAATTGATAATTTTGGTAACTTTCTGTAAATATGAAATGTTTATATATATATAAAGTTACGCAATCGGGAAACGGAAAGTGCAGAATGTTCGCAATTGAACATTTTCAGGGAAGACTGTCCCAATGCACTGTAGAATCACGTGTCAAATATAAGTTAGTCTATTTTGGTTTCGAAAATACATGTTTACGCCACATGTGACCGCGCCACTCAGTCTGCTCCTATTACATTGTATTTCAGGACTTTTGTTGTTCTTCAACCTACCGCGCATATGGTTTGGGCACGTGCAGAGCAAACTCTTCCCACTGTTTTTCTGTTTTGGATTCGTGACGTCATCAATCACTATGGCGGTATTTGTAGCTCGACATAAACACGACAATAGCGACGTACAATTACAGGTAAATAAAGAATCTTGTTACCATGGCTACATCCAAACGTTAATATCTGAAAGCTTGTTGGGCAATGTAAGAAAGAATGTGAATATATTTTAGAAACTTTGATATTGGCACTGGATCTTTCGTTCGACTCACGTGGTTTTCAAACTATATCGAAATTCGAGAGTACAGAATTACAATTGTCCGTGAAATGGTTTGGGAAGATGTGGTACAAAGGTTTGGGGGTTCCTTTTTTTATAAATGAAACTTATGGTTAATGTTCATGCGTGTTTCGGGGCTCATTGATCATGAAATTAACATCTGTTTAAAAAGTCAACTTTTAGCAGCGCATTCTGTAACGCTCTCGGAATCTCATAGACAGAATAATCATAGCCGGACTCCAATCTGTTCCAGACAGAAATCGTTCGTCAGTCGTTCAGAGCTACGTGATCGCAGCTAGCCTAGTTATCTCATTGTACGCATATAATTTTGAGCGTGCTACGATTCCTATCTAGTACAGTTGCTGACGTCATAAAAACCCCATTGCTAATGTACAGAAAAGAAAACAAACATTGGGTCCAATATAATCGAAACGTAAACATGGATTGAATGTTTTTGACTAAGTTTCAGTGTAGTAAATATTGTTTTGAAAAGCATTATACGTTTTCTCAAATGTGTACTCGGGACGAAAATTTTTAACCAACAGTATACATATATATATATATATATATATACTATAGTATCAAGGGTATAAACTCGGGGGTCGAGAAAAACGGACCTATTTATTTAAAACCGTAGTTATTTTAATAAATGCGCTTTATACACTATTGACGCATATCTTACCTTAAAGAGAAATAATTTATCTTTCCATTGAGTGCTTGATGAACAAAATTGGCCAAGTATTGACGAAGTTATAGCTTGATGAATCGGGAAATTCACATGTGTACGAAAAATATGCCAGGTAGACATTTCCCTGTCCGGTCGAAATGTCGTCTCGCCTCTAATGGGTACCTCAAAAACCAAGCCGAAATCACAAAATCTACGCTTGTGGTGGTAAACAGTACCCATAACTGTGTTCATCCACAATCTCCTTCAGTGGTGTCATGTGCCGTACTTTGTAGAAACTCAATTTAAACATTGTGTAGCTCACTTACTTAAACCATCACCGCCATGTTCATTTGTTCTTCGGAACGCTTCTATAGAAACGAGGAAAATCTGGATAGAGACAAAAGCGAATAATGAGATATTTTCAACGAAATTGTAGAGAACTGTGATATGTTCTAGAAAATAATATGAAAGTATACGAAGCAAGTACATATGTCAAACCACAGGTATTTGGTTCTATAGACATATATATATAATATAAATGTAATACTGTGTCAAGGTCAATAACTCGGTCGGCGATATAGCACTACCAAATTCTAGAAAAAAATTGATTATTAACAAACCGTATATGATGTGACAATGAGACTTTCAATCGACAGCCAGATAGTTTATCTTTAATTTGGTATCTGATACAATATATGACATGCTGTATAAATATCACTAGGTATCCAGAAACATCGGAAAACTGACAGATTTTAACTGGTCGGACACTGGTTTCCTCCGATAAACACCCAGGGCTCTAAACCACTGCATGTACAAAATTTCAGCTTCATAAGAATAAAAGTTTGGTAGAAAACAAACTTACCGGTTAGTTAGTTTATGTCTTAATACCATCCGTTTGCCCAACGTAACCCTTTTAAATTCCCGATTGAAAAATTTGTGCCTCTAACCCCCCCATTATTTTTTGTAGTACAATTGTTTTCTCGGCGTTGATTGGCTCTAGAAAATTAATTGACCTATCAACGCCAAGAAAACAAATGTGCTACACACATATGGCGGTTAGAGACTAGTTTTTCAATCGGAAATTTTAAAGGGCTGTTTTGAGGAAATGGATGGTATGTTTCTTTTCTACATAACTTTTATTCTGATGACACTGAAGTGTTGGCATGGTGGTTTTTGAGCTACCCATTAGAGCCCTGGCGTGTCCAACCAGTTGAAATCTGTCTGATTTCCGATGTTTCTGGATACCTAGTGACATGTATACGGGTATGATATATATTGTATCATATATCAAATTAAAGATACATTATCTGGCTATCGATTGAGAGTATTCCCATTGCCACATCTTATATGGTTTGTTAATTATCATACTTTTTTTTCTGAAATCGGGTAGTGTTATATGGCCGAACGAGTTATAAACCTTGACACTGCATTACATATATTTATATAGAGAAAAATGTCTATAGAGCCAAATGCCTGTGGACTGGTCAAACACATATATCTCTGATACTAAAATAAGACAATGTATGTGCTATCACATGGACTTGACACGGATTTCTAACCAACGGGAAGTATACATATGTTTTATGATATATATATATATATATATATTGACTTTTGGGCGGAAGTCCCTGTGGGTGTTATAGAACGTATTTATAAAATTAATTTCTTCTTTTTTACAGATCGCTGCGCTTCTAACCAGCCTCGGTGCTGATTTTATCAACGCTTTCTTCCTTTCACCTATCATTATCGATAGTATGCTCACACGATTCTCACTGGAGAAGGAATCTGGAAAAGCCTACGAGATCGGCTTTACTGACCTTTCAGACCTTCTTTCAAATCCAGAGTACGCATGTGTGAATCGGACCTTCCGGTTATCGCACGGACTTAGTGGCGGAATAAATATGATTGGTCTTGCAGCCAATACGTTTCACTTGTATCATATAGCAATGACAAATGATGTCTGACGCTCCAACAGCGCCATAGGGATAAAAGACCATTGACTTCCGGTGCTTCTACGCAATACCGGAAGTATGTTAGAAAGAGCCGGAGACATCGTATTCGAATCATAAGTTACCTAATACGATGATGAAGAATTCTACAATGAAAGGACTCCGCTACGTGTTTTGATGAGAAAGTTAAGCAGAAAGTTTTATGAATGAACGATTACACTGACAAATGAGAATGGGACTTTCGTCAGGTCTAAAGCACAGGGACCTGGCACAAATTTTCAACCAAAGGCATATATACATGTATGTTTGTGTATTATACAAAAGATGTATTATATATCGTTGGTTGAAATTTGGTGAAAAATCCCTGTGGTATCAAGGCAGCATCTTTCGATATTTATCTTTGTGACTTAAATGAGAATTCATGTTGTGTCTATTTTGTACAAAAACGTAACTTGTCCTGTTATCTCATTTAATTTGGTTTTGTACACAGGTCCCTGTGGTTTTGTATGTCTCAATATCCCTGTATGGTATATCAACCACAAATAAACGGGCTCACTGTATGTATTAATTATAAAGAACATTACAGTTCCATTCCTCCTGAAATTCACCAAGACATCTTTACTCCGTGTTCATACTAGCTGCAATATTGCAGCTCAAAAGACTTTTTGACAGAAAATGGTGTCGTCTTTAGAGCTACAATTGGTGCCTATTACTGCTAATGGAGCAAAGTAATGATTATGCAAACCATTATAAAACGTTTGTTTGTATTTTTATCGTACTTGTTTGATATCGCTTACCTACTAGGCAATAAAACTGAACCACATAGGCTATAATATCAAATTCTCATCGAGGCATTATTATTTAACATATTACATATGAAGGTCTTTCTGAAGGGAATGTATACGGCAAGTCCACAAATTGTGAATTTGACGTCTTGTGAGTGGTACGGTAGATATTAAGAATGGTAGTTATGTTTGTTTTGGACAAAAATAATATGTAAATGCATGTACATGTATATGCATAAAAAAAATTGGAAAACTACAAAAAAGTATAGAAAACTATGCCCGAGTGATTTTCGGAGGCAGTGCTCCACTACGACACATAGGGACCAATTCGTACCCGACCGAAAGGTATAGTAGGCCGGGTACGCATATTCGTTCTATGTTCATACTAGAGCTTAATAAATTAATAATAATATTGAGATTCAATAATTCATTCACTCACTCATACTTTAAACGTATTTGTTTTAATATACGCATTCACTATTATTGTTTTATCAAAGACCAGAAAAAATATCGCTATCGTTGTCTTTTAGAGCAAACTTGGAACCGCGAAATATTATTAACGCTAAAAAATGTAAATTTACACACTTTCATTGACTCGAGGTTATTTGAAGAACTGTGCACGAAGAATGAATAATACTACTTCACACATTGGCTTGTGTCTTGGGCTCTTGGCCGAAATCAAATGTCCCAAACATCTGCTCCGTTAGATATTTGTTTATTAATCGATCTTGTAGACTTAACCTACCGGACAATTGTGTTATCAGAGATATGCGAGCAGTACGTTCATTTCCATATTCATAAGAAGTCGGTCGGGTCATAATGAAGTTAATGGGACATTCGATGCGCGATTTACATTCTAGTTTGATCACAAAATCACGCGGGTAAGATAGTCAGAATCCCTCAAACTACAGACCGCCATCCATATTAGTACAATGTAATTTGGCAACTTCCGTTTCTTTAAAATTATTGTACTCTTAAATTCAGTCTCCTACCAATTAAATATTTGTTTTGGTTTAGTTTTCATCTGTCTCACTGTCCGTCTACTTCGCAATTACAAAGTTATTATATAATTTTTTATAGACCTTGATCCCAAAGCAGCCATTACCTGGTTTCTTTAGAACTGCTTTTCCATATTCTAGACATCACATAGCTTCTGTAGACTACCGCCAAACTGCACATATATATACAAGTAGTGATTATTGAACAGCACGCTGTGTCACATCTTTGACATTCCAGGGGTTATTTAAGGAATGATTTTTATTGTTTGTTGTTTACTGGTGTGTAAACTGCACTTTTTGTACAGATATTTTAAATGACATTTCGATCGACCATTTCATTCAAATTAAGTGTTCAAATAAATTAAAACTCTGTTTTTCCAAATGTTATACGGTCGATGGAACAGCCGGTCAATTGATGGAATCCCGGAACAGCTGGCTTCAATTTGGCGGGAAATGTTGTCAAATTCAGAGAGTACACAAAATATAGTTCCACATACAAAATTTAAGACAGATAGCTTCATTACTTTCTGAGAAACAGCGGTGAAATCCAAGATAGCGGCCGGTTGGCCATCTTGTTGACCAATCAGTCCCAAAGGTACTATGCACAACTAGGGCCCAAGGGGAACTTACGCATGGAATTTGAGATATCCCTTCAGTAATTTCTGACATATAGCGATAACTATCAAAATCCAAGATGGCAGCCGGTCGGCCATCTTGTTGACTAATCAGTTACCAAATGCAATACGCACAACTAGGGTCCTAGGAGAACTTGCATATGAAATTTGAGAAAGATCCCTTCAGTACTTTCTGAGAATTAGCGGTACCAAACTTTAACTATCAAAATTCAAGATGGCCGCCTGTCGGCCATTTGGTTGACCGATCGGTCCCAAAATGCAATATGCACAACTAGGCCCCTAGGGGAACCTACATGTCAAATTTGAAAAAGATCCCTTTGTACTTTCTGAGAAATAGCGGTAACAAGAATTGTTAACGGCCGGACGGAAGGCTATTTGAATAGCCCACCATCTGATGATGGTGGGCTAAAAACGGTGTTTTAATATAGCTACTCTATATAGGGGTTTTTATTTTACATATTTATACTATATGTTATTGACATAACTTCAAACTCCTGTGGTACATGTTATATGGATATGAACTTTTATTATTTTATGACAAGTTCCAAATCTAAGTCATTGTTTTTTAACCCCCCCCCCCAAAAAAAAAAAAAACCCAAGAGGGGATCTTGGCGCCCACCAAAGAATGATTTATGTCTGACAATGGAAAGAGGGATCTTTTCCCTGCTTTTCAAACACAACTACATATAAAATTTGAGACAGATCGCTGTAGTACTATCTAAGAAATAATGGTAACAAACTTCAACAATGAAATCCAAGATGACAGCCGTGCAGCCATCTTGTTGACCTATCAGTTACAAAATGCAATATGCACAACTAGGGCCCTAAGGGAACCTACATATAGAATTTGAGAGAGATCCCTTCAGTACTTTTTTAAGAAATAGCAATAACAAACTTTAATTATCAAAATCAAAGATGGCTGCCAGGCGGCCATCTTGTAGACCGATTGGCCCCAAAACGCAATATGCATAACTAGGGCCCTAGGGGAACCTATGTATGGAATTTGATTGAGATGCCGTCAATACTTTATGAGAAATAGTGGTAACAAACTTTAACTATCAAAATCTAAGATGGCCGTCTGATAACCAATCGGTCTCAAATTGCAATATGCAAAACTAGGGTCCTAGGGGAACATACATATGAAATTTGAGAAAGATCCCTTCAGTACTTTCTGAGAAATAGCGGTAACAAACTTTAACTATCCAAATTCAAGATGGCCGCCTGTTGGCCATCTTGTTGACCGATCGGTCCAAAAATGCAATATGCACAACTAGGGTCCTAGGGGAAGCTACATATGAAATTTGAGAAAGATCCCTTCAGTAGCTTTTGAAGAAATAGCGAGTAACAATATTTAACTAATCAAAATCCAAGATGGCCGCCTGTCGGCATCTTGTTGACCGATCGGTCCCAAAAAAGCAATATGCATAACTAGGGCCATAGGGGAATCCTACATATGGGAATTGAAAAAGATCCCTTTAGTACTTTCGAGAAATATAGCAGGTAACGAGAATTGTTAACGGACGACGGAGCTGGACCATGGACGAAAAGGCGATTTGAAATAGCCCACCATCTGATGTATGGTGGCTAAAAAAATCAAAGGTACTGAAAGTACTGGAAAGACTGTAAGCCTAAAGAAAAAACATTACAAATCAGAATTCTGATTTGCATGGTACATATATATGGATAAATCTCAATGTAACAACAGCATGGCCATCAATTTGTTGTCAAATTGCAAATGGGTAAAGAAGTTTTTCTGTATACTTTTTTAGAGTAATTTTGCTATTTCCTTTCTACCTCAAAATAAAAAGACATCGCGTTATGGCAATCATGATAATCCAAAAGACATTTGCAATTTCCTTAGATAAATGAATATAGATATTGGTGTACATCATATCATAAATGAATTTGATATTGGTGTATCAATCATATCATACACATTTCATTGGTAAAATCCCAGTTGGAACAACTATAAATGTCCAGAAGAAGTGTTGTAATTTCTTATATGCAAGGACACTATCATAAGATGACAATTTAGTTTCATTATATGATTAAACAAATAGGCAAATCATTAAATAGGGTTGATCCATGAGTCACATGTTATAAATATTTCCTCTCTCTCTATTCTTTTTGAGGAAAAATGGCAAAAAAATGTCATGTTGTCCACTCCAAGATTTTGTTATGTTATGTGTAACCTGTATTTATCATATCCTTTAAATCCCTTTACGGCATCTCAATTTACTTCTGACAAAACATAATTGGATAGTATCCTATATATAACTTATTCGTGCATATGCATATTATTTCTTTCATTCCTGCATATTTAAATCTATATTGATTGAAAGACCTTTTTTTGCATCGATTAGCAATGTCAATAAAGCTAGAGCGCATCATGAAATTGGCCTCCCATCAATTGGTAATTTCATATTGACTATGAATGCCAACTGAGAGCCATGCTATATTAATCATTTACAACCTGAACTCACTCAAGGTTTATCTGTATTTACACAATATCATAAGGCCACCTATTTTCAACAATTATTTTGTAAATTGTCTGAAAATATTCCAAAATACATTTTAATTTGCATGTATACTTTTTCAGGCAATCATTAGATAATAGAAGCTTTTTTATAGGTATTTTATTGTCTCAACATATAGTATAGTTAATAACACTGGTTGTGTGTCCGGTTTTTATCATTGAAAGATAGGATATTCATCTTCTTGTTATTGAAAAATTTAGAATCGTGTTTTAATCTCTAAGAAGCGATGCATAGAATTATGGGGAATAAACACAAAGGTACAAATTTGCAATCATAATATGCAATAATAATAAGGTTACAACATGAAACGTGTCTCATAAATTCAGTGATTTCATTCTGTGTACTGAAAATACAGTTTCAGTGTTTTTTTTATTTCATATATGATTTTCATATGTATTTGAGGAAAAGGCAAAGAATGATTCCTAAGCCATTACATTAATCATAGAAATGATCATGCGCACAAGTAATTAGATTTCATGATTTAGTGACACTCCAAAGTTGAATCTTTGTTAAGCTAGCGAGATGCAAACACCATATTTCATTTTTGAACATTAGTTTACATAAATGTTAGAAGAGAAATGAAATTGCTAAACCATAAATTTGACTTCATGGTCTGAATGTATGTACTTGTTTCACTTATAAACCATAGAGATAAATGTAATATTTTTTGCAATACTGCCACAAATGCTAATATAATTCAAAATGATTTTAGTTTTATGTCGATTACACCATTCGTTTTTACAATTATCATTATAGTAAAAAAAATAATTTTCTAATGATAAATATTATGACTAATTCATAATAAAAACATTAAGCTGTTAGGCAGATTTCTATTCCCCAGATAACAGATACTGTGTGTTATATTGAAAATTAAGCTTAATTCAAAGCTTTGTGTATCATCAGCAGTCAAATGCTCTTGTGACCGCACTTGAATATAGATTATTTCAACAATTTCAACTGATCACAGAAAAAACCATATATATGTTATTTGACAATTTTTTTATCAAATTCTTATAAATAAAAGAAAGATAAAATAAAGAAAGCAAAAGTCTTATATTCATTAAAAAAAAAGTTCTTTGTACTACACTCTTGTGTTGCTCACTTATGTATGCAAGTAAAACCATGCACACATAATGGCAGCCTTATATTGTCTTTAACCTCAGGTCTGTTTTCAAAAGCATTATATAAAGTACACGGAAAGAAAGTTTGATTAATTTACTTTTTTTAATTATAACTTTTAGGTCTATAAGACTTAGATAGCAAGATCAGTAACAGAGATTATGTGTTTACGTTCGATGGGGGAGTCAACAGTGTGTATAGATTATGTGGACAGCAGTCAGCTGGAAGGTAAGGTACTAGTCTAGCTGTGTATTAGTTGCCATTATACACATGCAGGCACAGGGGAGTAGGAGGGGGGGATTGAGATGTAGTACACAGTATAGATAAAGAGCATTTAAATTAGAGGAGAGGGGTGAGATGTAGTACACAGTATAGGTCAACGGCATTTAAATTAGCTGGTCAACGGCATTTAAATTAGCGTGTCATAGGTCAACGGCATTTAAATTACTGAGTTGAAAGGTTACTGAAAGTAGTGCCTATGACTTAAGCCATACAAGGTATGGCTTAAGTCAAAAACCAACCAAACAACAATTATAGAATTTTATCAGTATGTTCAAGGTACATACTCAAATTGCAAGTCTACCACAATACACCCTGTTTGATCACTTCCAAATCAAAGCTACCTTATCTTTACCATGATATTGTAAATCACATTCTCAGTGGTAGAATCAGTATTTCGTATGTGAAGTTATTTTTTTAACATATTGCCAAATTCATATAGAAAATTTGCCACGAGAATTACACGTTTTATAACATTTGAATTCATTTTAGTTCTCATGCAAAATTCCGCAAAAAATTTGTATTTCAAGAAAAATTAGTGGTTACAGTATTTTGTATTTATAGTCCCAATTTAATACGGTTGGGCATGGAAAGGAAACGTTTGTTTGTATGGACTACTGTAAACCAACTTATATTTGCAGCAAATATTTTTTGTGTTTTTATGTCAAACAACTTTTTCACAGCACTTTAATCTATTTATGACTAAAATCATTCAAATTGTTTGATTTTCCCTGTGTTACAAACATTATTTTGTAATTTCATATTGCTTGCAAAATATCAAATTTAAATTGCACACGAAAATAAGTAGGTTTACAACTAGCTTAATTCATGTATAGACGAGTAATGAAGATGATTTGTATGGCCTAATGATTACAGAAGACCAATACAAAGAAGACAAGAAGACAAGTTCTTTGTTTCCCCTTTATTCTGGCACATTCATCACAGGTGTATAAGTTAAGTTTATTTCCCTTTCTTGGTCTTGAGCTTCCTCAGGTAGAATTCCAGCTCCTTACCCTCCAGGATGTATCCGTCACTGCGACCACACTGACCTGGCCTTGAGGCAATCTTAGCTGGAAACACAAAAAAAAACTAAATTAATCTTAGCACAAGGGTTTGTTTTACTGTACTTGTATCAATTGTTATTTCAGATTATTTATTTTTAAATCATAGATTGAGCAGTCAGAGTAACTATGACTTGTTATCTTTGGGTGAAGGCTATACGCCAAGCCAGAACGGCCATAGCAAACCTAAACCCTCCAGTCATCAAGATATCATCATTCTGCTAAATCCATTCGTTAAAACTTACTGTAGTAAAGCTTAACCAATTAGTTAATACAAGTAATTACGAGCAATAATACAATATCAAAGTATTAAAGACCCCTAGGCCTCCTTCTCATTTACTTTTTTGGGTACTTGGGATTACCCATCCCAATATTCAGTTTTAAGAACATGCTAACATCTGCCTATGGTCTGTAAATGGCAGCTACCCCAATCACAACTTGCAGGTGAGGACTTGTGTTAATATATTGTGACTTTGAGCTTCTTGATTGACAGTCAGAGTAACTATGACTTGTTATCTTTGAGTGAAGGCTATACGCCAAGCCAGAACGGCCATAGCAAACCTAAACCCTCCAGTCATCAAGATATCATCATTCTGCTAAATCCATTCAATAACGCTTACTATATAATAGTAAAGCAGTTTGGAGGACATGCCAGATTTATAAGGTGAAGGAAAGCCGGAGTACCCAGGGAAAATCCACCTGCCTACAGTCAATACTATACAAGTGTTCTTTTCCGTAATATAGACTATGATACAGTTGTTACGGCATATTAGGCCTACTTCCTTTCCTACAGTTCCAGTATCCAGGCTACAGTAATATAATACTGTAGACAAGTCACAGAAAATTTAAGAAAGAGGTTTAAAACAGATACTAATATCAAGATCATTACTTGTAATACATATTACAAAAAAGTATATCTAAATCGGCAACACGTAAGCACTGACATTGACTGTGCATTGTCATCTGAATATTGTTGGTTCGGTTAATTTTTATTACAGCCGGAGATCACCTTAAGTTGTCTGCAGCATGATCTAGTTATATTTAATGTTACAGTGTTTCATCTCGGAAGTATAGTATATATGGAAGCACAATGTGTTGTAAACAATACAGACTGTCGTACTTTAACAATACAGTATGTAGACCAACTCCTGTACATTAAATGAGCATGGTTTTCACGGAAACAAACAGTCCTACCATTCCAAATATTTTTGGCATCGTTTTGAGATTAAATAATGTTTTATTTGTTTAAAAAATCATGGAAAGTCAACTCACAAAAATGGTCAAAGTAAAGTACCTTTAGCTTCTGTTCGTGTAGTCTGGTTTCCTAATTAATATGTTTAGTATTTTTGGGTTACATTTCAGTCTTCGATTTCTCCATGATAATCCACACTGATGTCCGATTTGACTACGGTAATTACTGTACATACTGAACGTAATCTTAAAATATGTAAACTACTTCAGTAATATTGCTTACGAGTCTTGTAATGTACGGTACATTTCGTTAAAACACATGTAATCGTTGTCGCTGCAGCTATAATGATATACCTGTGTAGGCTTACACATGTGTGTATGACGTAACAGCGCCACCTGCTGGCACCGTCGAGATAACATAACCAAAACTGTGACCAAGTTATCAAGAGTGTAGCGACAGTCAAATCACCTGTCATGGTCGTCATTTTTAATGTGAGATCCAATGTAGTCTTTTAAAAGAGTTGCGAACATCGTCAAAAACAGATTGAAATCGGGACACTGCCTATTAAAAAGTACGAGTCCCTCAGTCTCTATCTCCAAGTACCACTCTGTCTGTACATGGTGGCATTAATATATATATATATCTAATTCCATTTAATAAAGCACTCTCAGATTTGAAAGACATTTCATAATTCTATATCAACAGCTAATACATGTAAATGGTCATCATCATCAAGTGCTTTATATGGAATTTCTTATTTCTTTCCGCACTCTTGGAGAACAGACAAATCTAGTCTTTGGGCTAGACATTAGATAGAGAAACAAGTCAAATCCCAGTAATAAAAGGCCAAACACTGAAAAGACTTTGGCTAACAGATTATGGGACATTAAACTTCCAATCTGAACAATGGATCTCACCATAGGGTAGACAGACCATCATGGAACCCCTGATGAAACATTTTACCATAGGGTAGACAGACCATCATGGAACCCCTGATGTAACATTTTATCATAGGGTAGACAGACCATCATGGAACCCCTGATGAAACATTTTACCATAGGGTAGACAGACCATCATGGAACCCCTGATGTAACATTTTACCATAGGGTAGACATACTATCATAGAACCCCTGATGTAACATTTGAACTCTTCTATATCAAAGGCTGGAACAGTTCATTAGGAAATTTCAGGGGTGGATGAATTATAAGTGTAGACGTTAGACCTCGCAATGTTTAAATGTAAACTGTGGAAAAGACACAAATCCAAATTACAAATGTCTGTCGGTGCACTTTCAGAATTGCAAGACGTAAATTTCATTGTGCATCAAAAGCTAATACATGTGAAACTGTCTTCATCACCAAGTGCACAAACCTATATTTCACCAAGATAGCAAACAATATGTTTAATATTGCCATCTTTCATACAAACAGCGAAAATTCCTGTACCAATTGACATCTGATACATGTTTCTATTGGTGATGGAACAACGTCAAAAGATTATATCCTGCTCTAATGTCATTTCCGATTGCCAAGAGTTACGTTCCATCATCACTGAAGACTAGTACTGCACAAACATTTTAGAGTATCATGTAGTAAGTGAATTAATCCCATTCAGGCCAGTCTCTCCAGAGTGAGAAAATGCTTGTTGTAAATATGTAACTATTTAGGAGGCTTGAGTAAACACTTGTGCAAGATTTATAAAATAATGCTCCATAAGAATCTTACAGCACCGTTACAATAAGTGTTCCTGTTTACATTCATTCACTTGATAGACACGTTGGCTGGTAGCTGATCTAGTAGGCTGGTAACTGATTCAGCAGATTAGATTTTAGATGACATGTTAGCACTGATTAGCTAAAGCATCGGCAGCCTGACTGATTGCCACCTGACTGACAAGATCGCCGACAACATTGAGAAGTAGGCGGAGCCAGCTGAACTTTGATGTTCATACCTGACTCTGTTGTACAATGTGTTTGATTAAGTTGTGTACTATTTAATTTTTTACAATGTATACTTTCAATCACTGTATCAAAAATTCGTTATTGTTTTGTTTCACTTATTAAGCCAATGGTTTTAAGATGTTTTCTTAATACATGACTGGCCATTTCTCTCGACTTGAGGGAGTATTCATACTGTAGTGCATATATGTATTTACAAACCTCCCAATAGATCAAATTTTTCATCGTGTTTGTTAATGTGTTGGGTTTAGATCTATTGTATCCATTGTAATGTTATATGTAATGTCACAATCTAGCTACTGTTGTACCTTCTGACTTTCCGCTGCAAGGTCTATTTGGTGTGGAAAACCAATCAGGTACGGCTGACAAAAGATTACAGTATGTCTTCAAATCAGGTACGGCTGACAAAGATTACAGTATGTCTTATCAGAATATATTCCGATCAAACATGGTTTCGATATATACCTGGCTGTTAGTAGGGGATGTTATTCTAGTTGTAGACGTCAAGTTTGAATGCATTGCCTAATAATTAAAATTTGATTCATATCTACCTCACAGGTAATGTTCTCGGAGGTTGGCGCATGCGCGGCGATAGTTTACAAAATGTCTTGATTTTAGCCGAGAAATTGTCAACACTAGATTCAAAGCATCTATCTGATTAAATACTGGTGACATAGTTAAAAAAATCTACGCCTACAGCTGGAATAGTATCCCCTACTAACATCCAGGTATGTGCCAAAGCCGTATTTTATCAGAATTTATCTCGTATTTTGACAAGATGAGATGGTCGGTCGTACATTGTACCCGATTTGGTTTCCCACACCTTGTGGTAAAGTTATAATTAGTCAGAAGCAGGTGATTTCTTTTTCGCACAATTTCTGACTGACTTTTCCGCTACAACAGTAGCTCTTTCCATAAGTACTTCACTGATTAGCGCTGATTCGAAGTCTTATACATGAGGTAATTAAAATGTATTTGTGTACCGTATTTTCCAGACAATAAACCGCACCTGTGTATAAGCGGCAGAGGCCTTTTTTACGATTTTTTTCAGGTTTTGTACACGTATAAGACGCACAGTTAGATAAGCCGCATCCAAAAGGTAGGCTCATGCACCAACGTAATCATCTTTGTATACAATCAGAAACATACGATCGATCTCTATTGAAGTATACAGTAATGCTTATCGATCGTTTAGAATCACGAAAAACTGTCTGTAAACTTGCACTGTAAATATATAACAAATAAAACTCACTATGATGTAAATATCTTTAGCAAAATGGACTTGGTCATGTTTCTGTTCGTTGTTTATTCTGCCATTACGTAAGCCTACTTGTGTGTAAACAAACATGGCGGCCGTACGAATTCACGCTTACTCTCTCTCTCTCTCTCTATCATTTCAGCATGCCGGTTAAAATACTTTCTTCAGTATGCATATGATTTTAGTGAAACACGTGTGCAAGTTTGAGTTGATGCTTACTCTCGCTCATATTTGAGTACGCCGGTAAAATACTTTCTTCGGTAACGTTATGCATAGGAGTGGATTATATATCCTTTTGGATATATTTTATGTGTTAAATATATCTTTGTGAAAAGAGTTACTGTATCAATGGACTTTGTTTAGAGTGTTCTTCCACCGTTTTAAACTAGGTATCCCATGATGCAATTCACCGAAGCCTTATTTTTGTAAACTTCCGGATTATGACCTCGTGGTGTTTGCCGCTGCATAGATCGATAAAATGATGTTTTATAGACTGCTTGATGCTTATAACATTGCTATAATGTTCTATATAACATGTAAAAAAAGCGAATAAACTTGATTACTGATTATTTCATTGAAATCACAGCGACAGGATACCAAGAAATACACATGTTGACCGAGTGTAACACGTGTGCAAGTTAGCAGTCATTCAGAAGATCGTTTTCTTGCTGTCTGCGGACATTTTTTGCACACACATAATATTTAAATAATATATTTAACTTATTGTTTGGTATTTGATGATTTTTGTTATTATTTTCTTGATAACAATCCTGCAGCAAATCGATAGTGAAATCAGTCCGCCATTTTGTTGTGACTGTAAACAACCACGCTTCAGTCGGCCGATTTTCCGTGAATTAAACAATTTTACGATTGAACATGTTTCTGGTACGTTGTTATTTTTATCTTTATTATATATTCATCACATATTATATAGTTTAAAAACAGTGATTTTTTCCATGTATAACTTTACTAAACCGCCATTGAGTTGTGACTGGAAACAATCACGCTTCAGTCGGCCGATTTTCCGTGAATTAAACAATTTTACGAATGAACATGCATCTGATTCGTAATTATTTTCATCTTTAATATATTTTCATTGCATATTTTATCTTTTAAACACTTTTACAGTGATTTTGGAGATATATAACTTAACAAAACTGGCGAGTAAAACTAACGATTTTCACATGTGAATCACGACATAATAATGCAAAAACATCGTCAGATTTTGGTTTTCGTCCACAAATAAGCCGCACTGCCACACTACCGATTTTCAAGGGAAAAAGTTGCGGCTTATACTCCGGAAAATACGGTAATCTTTTTACATTATGAAGCGTATGCCGATCATTTTATGTATATATATACTGCCTACTGGTACAGTACATGTTTCTGATCTCGGTATTTGACGAAAGACATTTCCGACTGTTTAGCTCCGCCCCTACATTGAAGGGACAGCCAATGAGAGCCGCGCTTACACAGCTTATTGAATGTCGTTGGCAAATTGACTAGCTACCAATCAACGGAACCAACTACTAGACTGGCTGTTGCACGTACGCTTGTTGTAACGGCGCTGTAATGTCTACAATAACAGAGGACTTGCACTAAACCTAACATTATTCCAATGGCTCCAATGCTCTCCCCAACCCCCTTCAAAATAGAATGTTGATAATATATGATTAAATCTTATTCTATCATTGAAGCAATTCCATCTACTCTTTGCTCTCTTTTTATTACCTCGTGGGTCAGAATCAATTCCATTCACCAGAAACCAAGGTGCACTTTCAGAATTGCAAGACGTAAATTTCATTAGGCATCAAAAGCTAATACATGTGAAATTGTCTTCATCACCAAGTGCACAATTCAACTTGATTTTAGTTCTTATAGTTTTAATCAAATTTTCAACTGATGCAGACATTAAGCCAAACATTAAACAACCTCCCCCACCCACATGATGTAGACTTTAAACATTTTGTCACAATACTGCAGATTCCTCCATTTTCTCACCTAGAACACGGCCCGATGAAAACTCCTCTTCCAAGGCGGTATCTACTTTGCTGATCTTTTGTCTTTCTTTGTATTTCTTGACAAGCTTTCTTGAAGCAGTCTGTAGCTTGTTTAATATGGATTCTTCTTGCTCAGACTGTAATTAGAAAGAGTACCGATTAGGTTATTAATTCTCAACTTAATGTAGTTTCGTATTTTTCTGAAACTTACTATAACCAACTTACGTTTTGAAGTCAAGTGTTATTGAAATTACATAATTATGAAGAAATGTATGCACCAGAAGTATTAAACAGTGGTTAAATATGTCTGTTTCACGGAATTTTGGCATTTCATGCTAGCCTGTTTGTTTACCATGCGTAAACAAAATGGCGGTCGGTGCTTTCGATCGCTACTTTTGTTTTGTGGCAGATGGGAAATACTGACAAGAGCACACAATACAATAGATCCCAGAGGGATCTTGGCGCCCACCAAAGAATGATCTATGTCTGACAATGGAAAGAGGGATCTTTTCCCTGCTTTTCAATTTTTTTCAAACACGATTACATAAAATTTGAGACAGATCGCTATAGTACTTTCTAAGAAATAGTGGTAACAAACTTCAACAATGAAATCCAAGCTGGCGGCCGTGCAGCCACCTTGTTGACCTATCAGTTACAAAATGCAATATGCACCACTAAGGCCCTAGGGGAACCTACATATGAAATTTGAGACAGATCCCTTCAGCACTTTCTGAGAAATAGCGATAACAAACTTTGAGTATCAAAATCCAAGATGGCTGCCTGGCAGCCATCTTGTTGACCGATCGGTCCCAAAACGCAATATGCACAACAAGGTCCCTAGGGAACATACATATGAAATTTGAGACAGATCCCTTCAGTACTTTCTGAGAAATAGCAATAACAAGAATTGTTAACGGATGGACGGACGGAAGACGGACAAAAAGCGAAAAATAAAATGAAAATATTTTCCAGCAATTTTATTTCCGTATTTTGTTTTTCCGTTTCCAGACGAAAGTTAGTATAGCGGTATCTTACGAAAAGTGCCTATTGAAGCGCAAAAACTCGAATGTTTCCATTCAAAACACCACTAACTTCCTTCGACATCCATATACGGTGTAAATTTATTTCTATTCTGCAAAAAGATAGGTATACAATTATAACGATAGCGGTCATTCATTTGTTACTACTGACTTGAAGTTTTTCATTTTGGGTCTCCGTTAATCCATGTGTATTCCATCTGATAGTTTAGTGGCTATAATGATTCTTCGATTTTACTTCATGCATGAATCTTCAAAGTTATACTATATTTACCAATTGCCACACCTTTACATTGATACACTTCAAGTAAACAGTCGGAAAGGTTTCAGACGAAATATTTGCTCAAATGCCAATGTCAGAAGCAAGTTATAATAGATGGATACGGAGAAATAAAATAAGTTTGCCGGGATCCCGATAGCCAGGTTACAAATGTATGACGTCACAGAAAGGACGGTCTACGTTAACTAACTATTTTCAGTGAACAAATAATTTATTTGTTTCTTATTTGAAATATAAATTTTAGCAAAGTTTGAATGTGCTTGCATCAGAAAATCTGGCAATTATACAGCTTTGACATCGTCATATGTCGATAAGTTGGGGAAAGATTTTTCATCATCACAAGCACCTGTTTTACTTGGCTACCTTCATTTAAGCCATAAATATTGGTCTGATTGACTGCACATCTATCAAGAATTACATTAAAGTAAACTTGTGCAATTATAGTGAAATGATGTAATTGCAATGAATCAATTGTTAAAAGACAGCAATTCATTTCCTAGTACATTTAAAAAAAAAAAAAAAAGAAAAAGATATCAGTTCATGACATTCTGTCTTTGCATATTTAAAGAGTTTAACTCCCTTTTAGGTAGGTATCGATTACGTTTCAAATATCACGAAAGGCTCACCAGTTTGGCAACCTTCTTCCTGCCCAGGGGAAGGGCATAATGAGCCTCGTACCACTGTCTGAACGGGGTAGCATCAATTTGGACAATACAGCTTTTGACAAGAGTCTTGGTTCTCACCAGCTCGTTGTTACTGGCGTTGTAGACGACATCGATGATACGTGTCTGTCTGGTGATAGCTGTCAAAACCGATAGAAGTTTTCGTAAATACACTTTTGGTAATACATTACAATAGGGAGGGTTTCGAGATCCCAAAACGACATTGGCTTGGTCTTGGTAATTGTGACGTCATATTTTGATGCTATTTTTGTGACATCATATCACCAGAATGGTTGGTAATTAAATCATACTTTACCCACATTATTTTGGGATCTCAGAACCCGCATACTTATTCAATCATGCGATTCCTAACTCATTCGCCCCTGAAATTCTGCTCTAGCTTTATTTTTAGAAGAGTTCAAATGTGTCTTAAAGAGTGAAAGAGTTAAAACACCCGACTAATCATTCATAATCAAACTCATTCTCAAATTTTGTTTGCTTGCATCAGAAAATCTGGCAATTATACAGCTTTGACATCGTCATATGTCGATAAGTTGGGGAAAGATTTTTCATCATCACAAGCAGTTTAATCCTTCTAAAATTTGAAGTCATTTTTCCTCAACAAACTCACAAACAGTCAACTAGGGCTTTATATGTAAATTGAAAACAAAACTAGGAAAACTATACTCATTCACCCCTGAAAATTCATAATGGAGTGTTCCTACCTTTGAAATGGAAGAGAAGTTACACTTAGTTACATAACTTGAATACAGTTTAATGTTCTTTTCCAAGTGGCACAAGACGTCCATCTGTACTTACCCTCAGATCCCCATGAGAAGTTTCCTTTGTCTAACCGTAGAGCACGGAACTTCTTGTTTCCACCCATGGTTCTCACAGTACGGATTCTCTGGGCACCAAGCTGTAGTCCAAAACAAGCAATAATTTATAATCTTGGAATCGTTGTGTAAAGTCTACCAAATATTTACAAATACAGGTTTACTACATAACATATTTTTATCATTTGCAGTACAGAAAAGAAAGCAGAGTCTAATCTTTTATATTATCTTTGGTGAATTTTTCAAGCTTGTATTTTTTATTTTATTTCAATGCCTCAGAATAAAGTGATAGAGAATTATCTGGAATCGTCAGGTAAAAACAAGTTGTCCATCAGCATTATTTCAGCCGAAAGATGGTGTTAGGTTGATCATCATTGATTCCAGAGAACTAAAATTACCATTCTTTTTATCTTTCTGTGATCATTAGTCAAATAACATATCAAATAGTGATAGAGAGAAATGAAAAATACATGTCGATCTCATGATCACTCAGCTATTTACAAACTTTTATTTTATGGATGCTAGATTACAAGTTTATTACAAATTACAAATGATTTATTCTAGAATTTAATAAACTTGCCATGAACTTTTTATTTCACTAATTTAATTTTCAAACATAATAATTAGTGCTGTGTATCGCGAGGTAAGTGACGATACGATACGTATTGCGATATTTTGAGACACTTTGAATGTTGTGGTGTCGTCGTAAATGTGTTGTTAGGTTTGTTGTATAATCGGAATATTTTAGCTTTTGCTTACACTCGTTACAAAAGATGCGACTTTTATTCATTTCTCATGTTCCATTACTAGATTTAGTAGACAGAAACTTGAAATAAGAAAGGGTTTTTCTCCTTGTGGAATTCCGCCGTTTTGTTACTAACAAACCTTCAGCTGAAGTTGATCAAGGCAGATAATCCAGTATTCAATTTTTATTTTTAGGTATCGCGATACTCATTAATTGCACACAATACATCGATGCAACGGTGAATTGTTACACCTCTAATAATAATATGTTTCTGGAATCGTCAGGTAAAAACAAGTTGTCCATCAGCATTATTTCAGCCGAAAGATGGTGTTAGGTTGATCATCATTGATTCCAAGCTAAGGCTTTTTAAGTAATTTACTTATATCCTTAAATTGTTAATGATTCAAAATTTAATTAATGCAGACTGAAATATTCAAAATCCTATTTCCAACAGGCCATTCAAGTATGTCGGAAGACTCGCATAAAATATGAGCAAAAATTTTATATCAATTTTAATCACTAAAAATTAAGTTTTTTGGAGACATTTTTTTAAAATTTAAAACTATGAAATATCGGCAATATCAATTGCAATGAACCATTGAAACTAACTGGATTAACTACAATTGTAATTTCTATTGGAATCTTCAGAGAAATTGAAATATTAATGAATCATTTTTTTATCAATATAGTACAATTGTTCATCATGGATTCCAAAGAGAGATCAGGAAATTATTATCATCTGCATCATCTGTATAAATGTAGCAAAATAATGTACAGTTGATTAATATCAAGAGATCTCTAGTCAAGTACTGTTTATATGATCAACTTTGCAGTGATTGTGTATCATATCATATTTCAAAACCATTTTTGACGTCGCACAATCAGGTGGGACTTTGGTCTGTCATCTTATATAGATAATTATTATCTCAAAACCACAAATTATATATATATTTTGACGTTTATGAACATGAATATTGGCCACATAATTCCATACAGTTGCATACATTTTGGAGTTTCATACAGATATTAAATCATACTTGCATCAGAAAATCTGGCAATTTATACAGCTTTGACATCGTCATATGTCGATAAGTTGGGGAAAGATTTTTCATCATCACAAGCATTGGTTTCTATTAACACCATAAGAACATCAGTGTTCTCAGTCATTTTTTCAAATGGTTTTTTTTTTACCCCCATAGCTTGCAAAATGGGGGTACTGTGCCATATTTACACCCGGTCCACCCCAACTGCGAACGATGCGTGTATATAAACCCCTACCGCTCTACCGCTGACTTGTATCGATGTATTGAATGAGTGTAGTTATTTATAGACTCCAGTACTGTCGCCAAATCCACAGGTAAACTGGTACTGGATGCTACGCTCGGGCCTCTCATCCAGCTTAACGAAACTGAATGGCTAGTTAGCTTAACCGATCTATATATCATCAACAATGCGTCTGTATCTACTTAAAAACAAAACAAATATTCTTCAAATTGCATAAAAATTCACTTGACTAGTATTTCTTTATTTTAGATATTTTAACAAATCTTCATATT
>SAYR01045608.1:29672-43192 GCA_004382745.1 Argopecten irradians irradians | reverse complement strand
CATATGAAATTTGAGAAAGATCTCTTCAGTACTTTCTGAGAAATAGCGATAACAAACTTTAAGTATCAAAATCCAAGATGGCTGCCTGGCGGCCATCTTGTTAACCGATTGGTCCCAAAATGCAATATGCACAACTAGGGCCCTAGGGGAACCTACATATGAAATTTGAGAAAGATCCCTTCAGTGCTTTCTGAGAAATAGCGATAACAAGAATTGTTAACGGACGGACGGACGGAAGGACGGACGGAAGGACGGACGGACCACGGACAAAAAGCGATTTGAATAGCCCACCATCTGATGATGGTGGGCTAACAACATAAGAACATCAGTGTTCTCAGTCATTTTTTCAAATGGTTTTTTATTTACCCCCATAGCTTGCAAAATGGGGGTACTGTGCCATATTTAAGGGGTACACTATATTTGCATATTTTCCCCAAATGTATTATTTGATAGAAAATAAAGACAAACAAAGTGTAACGTAGATTTTGCCGAAGGAAAAAAAAACACAATTAAAAACAGTTAGATATATAACTCTTTGTTTGATTTATTTTAAAAAACATTGCTGCTTCTTAAATTTGTCTGCAAGTTATTCAATCAGATAAAATATGAACAGACGGCGTACTGTACATGTCGGCCGTGTTGTGTCAGTTTCTGTGTCAATCATGTTCTCAATATGCATAAAGTCCATCTTACATTAAAATTAATTTATAAATTCATTTTGAAAAGCAATTTTCAAAATATTTTGTATAGATCTACATTTTTTTTTACCCTACCGTTCCGTGAATGTACTGATCCTAAATGGCATAAATAATATGTCGCTGGTAAAATGTATCGCTCTCTTATAGCCGATTTCTGTCACAAATAATTTTCTTGTTCAAAGAACCATGTATGTGAATTTGAAGTTCGTTTTCATACTCTATGATAGTGCTTGACATACACAAGTCTAGTTGTTCTTGCACAATTAAAATTTGCATCGTAAATTGCTTCCCCTAACACATGCTCTTTGAGCGATATAATTATCAGTCCCGAGACTACCGATGGTCATAGGTATGGTCTCGGATTTTATCATAGGACAACACAGATAAGTAGTTAACACATCTGCCGCTTGGTGCGCAGCAGTTAATGTTTACTGAAAGGATTATTTCCGGTATTGCAAAACACGTTTTGACACACTTACAATTTCTTCAATCAAAATCAGATAATATTAAACAATTATCACCAAATAATGGAAATTATTTAAGTTCATGCACGTACAGGTTGTAAAATTTATGCGTGCAATAACACAAATTGTACGTGATTCACACACATTTCTGTGTGATGGGGAACACTGAATATGCACAACAATTAGGAATGTTGGCTGTGTACTTTGTTCTGCTGTTTGTGTTTTGTTTAGATTTACATTAATGTGTTAGGAGCAAGGTTTCAGCCCTTAAAAATTAATACATTGGCTGTTAAAGTTAATTAAACGAGTTGAATGAAAAGAAAATGATCATTTATATCAGATATGTTGGCATCAGAAAAATCTGGCAATTAAACAGCTTTGACATCGTCATATGTCGATAAGTTGGGGAAAGATTTTTCATCATCAAGCCTCCATATCATGTGCAAATACATAAATGCAAATTACGAGTAATAATGCATTCTATTACCTGAAGTATAGTGCTTGTTATAATTGACTATGAATTGTTTTCCAACTTGCAACATTCATTTGAAATAGACTTAGATCAGATTATATTTCAAGGAAAAAGCTTGCATCAGAAAAAGATGTAGAGGCATTGTCGTGACATCGTCATATGTCATAAGATGGGGACAAATTTTTCATAATTGCAAGCTGATCTAATCCAACTTTTTGCCTTTTTTTTTTTATTTTTAAATATATTTCCAAGTACAAAATTTACACAACAGAAAATGTGGGTAGAATTTCTTTGTCGTTACCTCTAGCATATAACAGACAAGCAATTAAAGATAGAATTTTCTCATGAGAATTATTAACTTTCATTCAGTGCTAAAACTATAAGCAAATCAATATAGCTATTAAGCAGCTTTTTGCTTGCATTAAAGAAATATATGGAGGTAGTGTCACGGCATCGTCATAGTGATCAGATGGGGACAAACATTTCATCACAACAAGCATGAAGCTGAAGTCATTAGAACAGAGAACTGAAAATCTAATCAAGAACATACACGTAATCTGTAGAGATTGCTAAATGTGTAACAGGAGAGGAGAAAATGCAGCACCCAGCCAAACTAGAATTCTAATTCGGAACCTCTACACTATATATATCAGCATGCTCTACAAATGGAGCTACCTGGTCACCAATGATCGACCCAGTCCAATCTCGCTACAGATGCATCATCTTCAGCAATGATTAGCTTGCATCAGAGAAATATATAGAGGCATTGTCACGGCATCGTCATAGTAATCAGATGGGGACAAATTATTTCATCACAACAAGCATGAAGCTGATGCCAATAGAACAGAGAAATGAAAATCTAATAAAGAGTATAGATACAATAATATAGCTGTAGTTAATGGTGTGTAACACTAAACAGGAGAGGAGAAAATGCAGCAGCCAGACAAGAATTCAAACCCGGGACCTCTACACTAGCAGCATGCTCTACCGAAAGACCTTCCTGGTCACCAATGATCAACACAGTCCAATCACGCTACAGATGCATCATCTTCAGCAATGATTAGCTTGCATCAGAAAACTATATAGAGGCATTGTCTTAACATCGTCATATGTTATAAGATGGGGACAAATTTTTCTTCATCAAAGCAAGCATCATCATGCAGCATTCAAAATTGAAAGATAATTGCATCTGATAAATGGTTTCATGAAGACAACATCTAGAGCCTAACATAAGGATTTTATGTAACCATGTTTAGAAGTAAACAGCTACTTATATTTTTGAAGCCCTACCCCAGTACATTTTTTCATTTCTTTTTTTTAAATAGTAACTTCAAAAGGAAAACTAAATATTATAAGCGTTTATTCTGGAGTTTCAGCACTTTTCATATTTTCTTCTTCTTGTTTATGCACAACAATTAGGAATGTTGGCTGTGTACTTTGTTTTGCCGTTTGTGTTTTGTTTAGATTTACATTAATGTGTTAGGAGCAAGGTTTCAGCCCTTAAAAATTAATACATTGGCTGTTAAAGTTAATTAAACGAGTTGAATGAAAAGAAAACAAGAGGCCCATGGGCCTTAGCGGTCACCTGAGTTCGGATACAGAAAGAAACAAAGACACAAAAACACTATATATTTGCCCATCAGGCCATTGAAACCAGTCAGTGATTTTATAACTGACTTTTCAATCTATGAAGAGTATCTGGTTCCATTAAATCTGTAAATTCAGAATATTTTTTTCTTCTTATTTTAGTCATTTTTACCCCTTTTGGAACCGCCCATCTACCCCTGGAGGTTGGCCAGGACCAATGTGGATATGATGCTAAAATGCTATCACAGGGTAATAATTCTAACCAAGTTTGACCTATTGAAAATTAAGCCAGGGCTTTTTCTCACTGCTTTGGGAATGGGGCCTATGGCTTTGAATTTGGGAAAATGTGCGAAAAAAACCAGGATTTGGGAAAAATTATGATATTAAGCATAACAAATAAGAATTTTTTATTTCCAATGTATTTTATGTACTTTTTTGAAGCCAATTCACAAATACTTAAAGTCTTAACCAACTAAGCTCATGTAATATTTTTGGATAGTTTTGAAAGAAATTTCGATTTTGGAAAATTGAAGGCTTGAATTGGGAAAAATTTAGAGGTTTTGCCATGGGGAATGGGGCCGATTTTCGGCCCCAAATCATGTTGAAAAAAAGCCCTGTAAGCAAATAATGCTCGTAAATGTGTTTTTCCAATATCCATTAAAATAGATTTGACCCCTAATCAGGGGAAAGTCTGAGATGCCAGGGCCATGAAATTCACAATTTTTGTACAGGGCCTTAAAAAGACCTTCCAATCTATGAAGAGTATTTGGTTCCATCAAATTTGTAAATTCAGAAGGAGACTTTTGAAATTTTAGCCATTTTGACCAATTTTGGCCCCACCCTCTGGCCACTGGGGGTCGGCCAGGACCAATATGGATATGATGTTAAAATACACTATCTCAGGCTAATAATTCTAAAAAAAGTTTGACTCATTTCTTATAACAAATGACCAAATAATGCTCAAAAATGTCTTTTCCCTATATAAACTATAGTAAACTTGACCCCCTCCCCAGGGGGGAACGCGAGACCCCGGGGTCATATAATTCACAATTTTTGTAAAGGACCTAAAGACCTTTCAATCTATGAAGAGTATTTGATTCTACCGTATCTGGAATTTAAGAAGAAGATTTTTGAAGTTTTAGCCTATTTGACCCCTTTTAGCCCCACCTCTCAGGCTCCTTGGGGTCAGTCGTGGAATAATTGTTAATAGGATTCAATGGTCTTCTCATACTGATAATTCTGACAACATACGACTTATTTCCTATTACAAATGACCAAATAATGCTCAAAAATGTCTATTCTCTATATAAACTATAGCAAACTTGAGCCCCTCCCCAGGGGGGAACGCGAGACCCCAGGGTCATATAATTCACAATTTTTGTAAAGGACCTCAAGACCTTTTAATCGATATATCTATGAAGAGTATTTGATTCTACCGTATCTGGAATTTAAGAAGAAGATTTTTGAAGTTTTAGCCTATTTGACCCCTTTTGGCCCCACCCCTCAGGCCCCTGGGGGTCAGTCGTGGAAAATTGTTAATAGGAATTAATGGCCATCTCATACTGATAATTCTGACAACATTTGACTTATTTCCTATTACAAATGACCAAATAATGCTCAAAAATGTCTTTTCTCTATATAAACTATAGCAAACTTGAGCCCCTCCCCAGGGGGGAACGTGAGACCCCTGGGTCATATAATTCACAATTTTTGTAAAGGACCTCAAGACCTTTTAATTTATGAAGAGTATTTGATTCTACCATTTCTGGAATTTCAGAAGAAGATTTTTGAAGTTTTAGCCTATTTGACCCCTTTTGGCCCCACCCCTCAGGCCCCTGGGACCATATAATTCACAATTTTGGTTGACCTTTGGCTATGGAAGGTTTCTGCAAAATTTCAACAAATTTGGTTCAGTAGTTTTGGAGAAGAAGTCGAAAAAGTAAATTGTTTATCGCCATACGACGGACGACGACGGACAAAAGGCGATTAGAATAGGTCACTTGAGACTTCGTCTCAGGTGACCTAATGATCATTTATATTAGGGCTGAAACGATTAGTCGAATAATCAAAGGCGATTAGATTAATGAAGCTCCGACTGGAGTTTCATCTCTTTATGTACATGTTTTGAACTCAACAAAGCATATATGATGTGAGAAATACTTGTTAAATTACGTCTCTGTGGAAGTTAGTCATTAATCAATGAAAAAGTGGATGTCATGAGAAAGCTTGCAACACGCTGTTCGCCAATTTTCACTAGCGATCGACTCCCATGTTTTTATGTCACGGAGGCCTAATCGCTGCCGGGACGCTCGGGAGTGGAAGGAGCAGTAATCTTTAACATTTAAATTTTACTATTGCATGTGTTTATCATATAAAAAGAATGTTTTTGTTCATATTCTAATTGCAGATAAAAGTTGTTGATTTATTTCATTTTTTTGATCAAGGAAATAAAAAAGTTCATTGACGAAAATTTGGTCTTGTCGCTCCGTGGCGATCCAGATTTGGTTGATTAGTCATACATGTGAAGGTCATGTCAAAACAGCGGGTTAGCAGACTTGATTTAAACAATGTTACGGAAGACGATACAGGAACGGAATTCAGAGCTTATTTGGGATAAAAATATGTTTGTTTTGTCAATAAATCTATTCTTATTTGTTGGTAGGCTTACTAGGAGTGTCACGGTTAACCGAAAATGCGGTTAACCGAAAAATTCAACCGTACGGTTCGGTTCGGTACGATAATTCTTAGTTTCGGTTCGGTTCATTAAAAAAATAACTGTCCTATAATACCTGTAATTTACGTGTATAAACTGTATTGCAGATTATTTCATTGAAAATACGGCGAAGTTGTTTGTCAGAATCCCGAGAAATACACCTGTTGACCGACATATGTGTAACACGTGTGCAAGTTCAGTCATTCAGAAGATCGTTTTTTGCTGTCTGCGGACATTTTTTTGCACATACATAACATCTAAATGATATATTTCACTTAATGTTTGATATTTTATAATTGACAATTTTTTAAATATATTTTTTCGATAACATTAATCCCGCAGAATATCGGCAGCTAAATCAAGCCGCCATTGTGTTGCCGATTGTAAACAATCGCGTTTCCGTCAGCCAATATTCCGTGAATTAAACCATTTTACGATTGAACATGCACCTGGTACGTAATAATGTTTATCTCTATTATAATTCCAATGCATAATACTTTTTAAAAACGCTTTTTCTGAGATAATACCGATTTATTGATTTGCGGTAAAACTTACGATTTTCACATGTCAATCATCACATAATAATGCGTCATGAAGGATACGAGAAAAGTTTTAGTGACGAAATGATGTATCATAAAGGATACGAGGACATATATCTCTCTGTGACTGATTAATGTGTCAATAGTACTGAAAGAGTTAAAAAGATAAGAAAATGTTCAATGATGTTTTTTAAAGATGTTCCACTGCTGAGAGATCATAAATGATACTCAATATTTAACAACAGAGCCAAGAGGGCCTGTATCGCTCACCTGGGTTGGTAATGCCAAGTAATGTTCTGAATCAAGTTTTGTTTCTTTTCATGAAGGGAATTTGAATATTTATTCCATCTACCCTTATTTGGGCCACCTCTTTCTGCTCCAGGGGGTCAAGCCAAAATTTAATACGAATGTCTGTTAGACCCAAGGATGTTTCTGGCTCAAGATTGGGTGGTACAGTACCATGCAGAACTCTATGACTAGTTGCGATTTAAAGGGAAATGTTGACGACGACGGACGACGAGGACGCCGTGCCAATGACTAAGCTCACCAGCATCTTCGGGCTAGGTGAGCTAAATTGGTATTTAATCGTGTTATGTAGTTAATTAAGACACAAATGATATAAAATAATTAATAAATTTCTTGCTGCATCAATTTTAGAACTTCAATCTATATGTTAGTGATGTGGATTTATTTTTCAGGACGCAAATAAATTATGTTTTTTAATTAGAAGTTGAAATTTTGCTAAAGAAAAAAAACCTTTTGTTTAAGTTGATATACCATTTTACAATCTAAAGCAAAACTGTTTTTTTTGAATAGAAAACTAGACTTAAATGTTCAATCACAGGTGTTTCGTTTCTAATATAGATAAGTATATATACTGGGTCAGGTCTATAACTCGGCCGGCCATATAACACTACCAATTTCAGAAAAAGTATGATTATTACCAACCGTATAGGATATAATAATAGGAACACTCTTTTAATCGACAGGCAGAATAATTTATTCTTTATTTTGGTATAATGATACAATATTATCATGCCGTATAAATGTCACTAAGGTACCAAAAACATCCGGAAAACAGCCAGTTTTCAACTGGTGGACACTGTGGTGTCCTCCGATGACAGCCAGGGCTCTAATGGGTAGTCAAAACCACTGCAATGTCAACACTTCAGCGTTATAAATGAAAGTTTGGTAGAAAAACAAACTTACGCTTAGTAAACCCTGATAATACCATCCATTGGCCTAACGTTCCCTTTGAAATTTCCGATTGAAAAATTATGTCTCTAGCCCCATGCAAGTATGTGTGCATAGATTTGTTTTGTCGCGTTGATTGGCTCTCGAAAATTAATTGACCAATCCAGCCGAGAAAACAATGTATCTACACAACATATCAACTGACGGCTAGAGACCACATTTTTTCAATCGGAAATTTCAAAGCTGTATTGCGCAAATGGATGGTACATAGATAACACTAACATAACGGTAAGTTTGTTTTTACCAACTTTAATTCCTATGAAGCTTGAAGTGTTGACATGCAGTGGTTTTTGAACTACCATTTAGAGCCAGCGTGTTTTATCGGAGGACACCACAGTGTCCGACCAGTTGAAATCTGGCGTTTTCCGATGTTTCTGATACCTAGTGACTTTATACGGCATGATATATATGTAGATATACCAATTTAAGATAAATTATCTGGCTGTCGATTGAGAGTATTTCTATTATTATATCCTATACGGTTGGATAATAATCATACTTTTTCTGAATTGGGTAGTGTTAATGGCGGCCGAGTTATAGACCTTGACCCAGTATTAATACTCATACTTATATTAGAAACGAACACCTGTGGTTCATTAAGATTTGCCTGAACCGAACCGAATAACCGAAAACCGATCAAAAAAGTTGAAACCGAACCGGCTGAAAAACCATGAACGGGACATCCCTAAGGCTTACATTATATTAAGGCATGTCCTCTGTCATATTGACATTAGGTGTTATTATTAGTATTGATAAAAAACATGACGGAACGTTTCAGTAGTGAACAATATAGTTGCTTTAATTCAAACGATTAAATTGATTATATCGATAAGCATGTGACCGATATCGATTACATCGAAAATTACTAATCGTTTCACCCTAATTTATATCTGATATTTTGGCATCAGAAAAATCTGGCAATTAAACAGCTTTGGCATCGTCATATGTCGATAAGTTGGGGAAAGATTTTTCATCATCAAGCCTCCATATCATGTGCAAATACATAAATGCAAATTACGAGTAATAATGCATTTTATTACCTGAAGTAAAGTGCTTGTTATAATTGACTATGAATTGTTTTCCAACTTGCAACATTCATTTGAAATGGACTTAGATCAGATTATACTTCAAGGAAAAAGCTTGCATCAGAAAAAGATGTAGAGGCATTGTCGTGACATCGTCATATGTCATAAGATGGGGACAAATTTTTCATCCTTGCAAGCTGATCTAATCCAACTTTTTGCATTTTTTTTTTTTTAAATATATCTCCAAAGTACAAATGTACACAACAGAAAATATGGGTAGAATTTTTTTTGTCCTTACCTCTAGCATATAACAGACAGGCAATTAAAGATAAAATTTTCTCATGAGAATTATTAACTTTCATTCAGTGCTAAAACTATAAGCAAATCAATATAGCCATTAAGCAGCTTTTTGCTTGCATTAAAGAAATATATGGAGGTAGTGTCACGGCATCGTCATAGTAATCAGATGGGGACAAACATTTCATCACAAAAAGCATGAAGCTGAAGTCATTAGAACAGAGAACTGAAAATCTAATCAAGAACATACACGTAATCTGTAGAGATTGCTAAATGTGTAACAGGAGAGGAGAAAATGCAGCACCCAGCCAAACTAGAATTCTAATTCGGAACCTCTACACTATATATATAAAGCAACATGCTCTACCAATTGAGCTACCTGGTCACCAATGATCGACCCAGTCCAATTTCGCTACAGATGCATCATCTTCAGCAATGATTAGCTTGCATCAGAGAAATATATAGAGGCACTGTCACGGCATCGTCTTGGTAATCAGATGGGGACAAATTATTTCATCACAACAAGCATGAAGCTGATGCCAATAGAACAGAGAACTGAAAATCTAATAAAGAATATACACAAATCTGTAGGGGTTGTTAATGATGTGTAACAGCAGACATCGCCAAATTTGCAGGTCCGACGGACATTTTAAAACCCGGTCCGTACGGACCGTCCGGCAATTATTGAGTAATGGAAGTTGGTAGAAATGGTGTCTCTGAAGTATTATGCAGGTGCCGAACCTGGCAAATATGTAAACTGCATAAGATGAATTAGATAATCACAGACCTGGGTATATGTTCTGAAGCAAATGTGGATTTCCCATTCCCCAATGTGTAGTTTGCACAACCAATGTGTATTTTAAATTATCGGTCAATGAACTGTTACCAGCACAGAAAAGTACTTAATTATGATATACATTATTTGATTTTTACTTTAACGAATATCTTAATATCAATTACAATAAAACAATTTATACATTTCAAATATATTGTTTATAGTTCCAATACACACAGCACAGAATGGTTAGTGGGTAAGACAACAAGTAATATGATATAAACTAAAATGGCAAGTAACTATCATGACCCACGTGTCTTTGGCTGTCATAACTCCAAGCACGGCCGCAGGAAAAGTACCTGGCACATTAGGAAGAAAATATGTAATGTGTGCCCTTTTGTGACATCTAGAGAAAGGGCTACTCCTCACTATACTTTGCCATCAATTCCTTCGTGCATACCTTTTTAGGTGTGCAAGAGTCCTCACGATTGTCATCTTTGCTTTTGTTTAGACATTTTTCCTAACAGATCAGTGTCACGCTGACGCTTCACAAAATGTTCATCACATTCAAGCGCTCTTCAGACGCTTCTTAGCAACCGGAACTCCTCGAGATTTTCCGATATATCGCTCATTACGGAGAAAGGTATGAACACGATGTCTTTTTTAAAGTTTTAATTTGCATCAATAAATCGTAGAAAGCCAACGCAATGCGTATTGTGTATTTAGGACCACATATGCGTACTAAATACGCCAAAATCGTACACATACCCAGGTCTGTTATCATGAAAACAGCTGCCTGGATACTAGGAGTGTCACGGTTAACCGAAAATACGGTTAACCGAAAAATTCAACCGTACGGTTCGGTTCGGTACGATAATTCTAAGTTTCGGTTCGGTTCATTAAAAAAATAACTGTCCTATAATACCTGTAATTTACGTGTATAAACTGTATTGCAGATTATTTCATTGAAAATACGGCGAAGTTGTTTGTCAGAATCCCGAGAAATACACCTGTTGACCGACGACATATATGTTAACACGCTGTGCAAGTTTAACAGTCCATTCAGAAGATCGTTTTTGCTGCTCTGGGACATGATTTTTCAACATACATAATAATCTAAATGCATATTTTCCACTAAATGTTTGATATTTTATAATGATAATTTTATTTATGTATTTTTCCGATAACATAACCCGAGCAACATATCGGCAGCTAAATCAAGCCGCCAATTGTGTTGCCCCGATATTAAACCCAATCGCGTTTCCGTCGGCCAATATTCCGTGAATAAACCATTACGAATTGAACATCACCTGGTACGTAAAATGTTTATCTCATATATTCAATGGCATAATACTTTAAAAACACTTTTTCTGGATAATACCGATGTATTGCATTTGCGGTAAAAACTTACGATTTTCACATGTTCAATCATCACCATAATATAATAATGCGTCATGAAGGATACGAGAAAAGTTTTAGGGACGAAAAATGTATCATAAAGGATACGAGGCAACAATATCTCTCTTGATGATTAATGTGTCAATAGTATGAAAGAGTTAAAAAGATGAGAAATGTTCAATTATGTTTTTAAAGATGTTCCACTGCTAAAGATCATAAAATGATACTCAATATTGAACAAAAAAAGGATATCTTAATCGTGTTATATGTCTAATTAAGACACAAAATGATATACTTAGAAAATTAATGAATTTCTATTGCCTGCATGCACTTTTTAGAACTTCAATGTATATAGGACTTATAGTGCTGTGGATTATTTTTCAGGGCGCAATAATTATATGTTTTAATTAGAAGTTGAAATCTTGATAAAGAAAAAAAAAACATTTGTTTAAGTGAATATACCATCTTTAAATCTAAAGCAGAACTTGCTTGATAGAAAATAGACTTAAAAAGTGTAAGTGAGATTGCTGAACCGAACCGAAAAAACCGAAACCGATCAAAAAAAGTTGGAAACCGACCCCGAGCTGAAAAACATTGAAACCGTGACATCCCTACTGGATACTTCTTATAGCAGGAGTATGTTTACTAACAAAACTTCACATTTATGTTCCGGTCCGGTAAACTAATATAAAGCGTTTATTCTGGATTCAGCACTTTTGATTTCTTCTTAAGCTTGTTAATGAGTGATAATCTGAGTCTTCAGAGATAAGCATTTCTAAATAGGAACTAATTACAAAAAGTAATGTAGACACTTGTTTTCATTAAATTTCCTTTTCAAACGAAACCAAAGCATTAAATTTTGCTTGCATCAGAAAATCTGGCATATTCAACAGCTTTGACATCGTCATATGTCGATAAGTTGGGGAAAGATTTTTTCAATCATCACAAGCTATAAGGTTGACAAAATATTCCTGTTCAGTGAAGAAATCAAAAATTTAATCTTCGAAGGGATCGATTATCTTGTAAATAAAATCAAAAACTACTCTAACTTTAATTTATCAATCCGTCATGTTTAGTTGAGTTGCAAACATGCATGTATTTACATTGATGTAGCCAAAAGCAACAGTCATAAAGTGAAGAAAATAGCAAAGAAATCAAAGCGGAGAATACTCATCTGATCTTGAAATATGTAACATGCAGCATGCATTTAATATTATTTAGTATGCATTGAGATGTTCTCTATGATGGCAGTATGACTCTTTTTTTCATGTTTTGTTTAAGCCCAGGCTTGACAAGCCAAAATCTTCACTCTGTTGCAATATCCCTATATCCATCTGACAGACCATAAAGAATTCTATTATTCCAAATTGATATCCCTTCACTTTATTTGAGCTAGGGTTCTCACGTAAGTTTTTTAATAGATGGTTGCAAAATATTAATAAATAGGTGCTGGGGGCAAGCAGGCCTTATGGTGGCTAATACTTATTTCGTGACAAAAATAGCCGGTTGTAAACAAGGAAATAGATGGCGTTGCCGGCAACGGGCTTTAGCGAGAACCCTGGAGGCGCAAGAGATAAAACTTCTGAAAAATTATATATTTGAAAGGCAACCGCTTTTGCAATTTGAGAACCAAACCACATGGAACCCATTAGAGGCTAAATACCTGAATCATGGAATCATCAGTGGATAAATTGTTAAGTCAGCAATCAGCATTTTGTCAGCCGAAAGATGGTGTATTTATTCATCATCACACTCCATGCTTGTTTAGGTAATGAACCATGGGGACTTGTTCATGAAGTGTTTGTAAAATTTCCCTTTGTTTATTCTAGCAAATGTTCATATTGGAGATACAGAAATTATGCTCAACATTGTAACCCAGTCCTCAATAGCACATTTCGCTTCACTGTCCCTTATCAGTTTTGATTTTTAAGCAAAATTGAAGAAAATTAAAGACCTTTTTTTAAAGACTTTTTTTCTTTGACTATATTGATATTTTACATACTAGGATACTGTTTAAGTTAAACTTAGCAAGAACTCTACAAGACCAAGACCGTTTTTGTTATATACCTTTGTGAATGTAATTATACAAATACAAATTTAACTCCTGACAGAGCTGCAGATTTTGACACAGGCTTTGTCAAGGGCTCGTCTTGAAGCAAATATAAAAATCACCAGCAGGTCTGTCATTTATTCAAAAACAAACATCAAGCTCCAAGATGTGTCCAACCAGGAAAACTGTATACCGTATTTTGACCCAATAAGCGCCCCTCCACCTGCTTTTGAGGCCTCAATTCTCAA
>SAYR01045608.1:15473-29662 GCA_004382745.1 Argopecten irradians irradians | reverse complement strand
CTAGGATGTTCCGATGGTAGTGCCACGATATACAGTTCCAGTAATCTCCTCGTCATGTCATTACATAACCCGCCAATATTGGCGTCGAGCCATATCATCACCCGCCAAAGTGATTTTCCATGACAACAGATTCGTCCGCATGTTTCGGGTGCCATACCCTGATAATGGTATTTTTCAAAAGTATGGTTATTGAAACAATGCCAGTGTAAACTTAAAATATTTTTCAACATATGCAATTTTCAGACCTGGGTATATATTCTGAAGTAAATGTGGATTTCCCATTGCCCCAATGTGTATTTTGCACAACCAATGTGTATTTTAAATTATCGGTCAATGAACTGTTACCAGCACAGAAAAGTACTTAATTATGATATACATTATTTTATTTTTACTTTAACGGATATCTTAATATCAATTACAATAAAACAATTATACATAAATATATTGTTTATAGTTCCAATACACACAGCACAGAATGGTTAAGTAGGTAAGACAACAAGAATATGATATAAACTAAAACGGCAAGTAACAATCATGACCCACGTGTCTTTGGCAGTCATAACTCCAAGCACGGCCGCAGGAAAAGTACCTGGCACATTAGGAGGAAAATACGTAATGTGTGCCCTTTTGTGACATCTAGAGAAAGGGCCACTCCTCACTATACTTTGCCATCAATTCCTTCGTCCATACCTTTTTAGGTGTGCAAGAGTCCTCACGATTGTCATCTTTGCTTTTGTTTAGACATTTTTCCTAACAGATCAGTGTCACGCTGACGCTTCACATTTCCATGCAAAATGTTCATCACATTCAAGCGCTCTTCAGACGCTTCTTAGCAACCGAAACTCCTCGAGATTTTCCGATATATCGCTCATTACGGAGAAAGGTATGAACACGATGTCTTTTTTAAAGTTTTAATTTGCATCAATAAATCATAGAAAGCCAACGCAATGCGTATTGTGCATTTAGGACCACATATGCGTACTAAATACGCCAAAATTGTACACATACCCAGGTCTGTTATCATGAAAACAGCTGCCTGGATACTTATAGCAGGGAGTTATGTTTACTACAAAACTTCACATTTATGTTCCGTCCGGTAAACTAATATTATAAGCGTTTATTCTGGAGTTTCAGCACTTTTGATTTCTTCTTAAGCTTGTTTATGAGTGATAATCTGAGTCTTCAGAGATAAGCATTCTAAATAGGAACTATTACAAAAAGTAATGTAGACACTTGTTTTCATTAAATTTCTTTTTCAAACGAAACCAACATTAAATTTTGCTTGCATCAGAAAATCTGGCATATTCAACAGCTTTGACATCGTCATATGTCGATAAGTTGGGGAAAGATTTTTCATCATCACAAGCTAAAGGTTGACAAAATAGTTCCTGTTCAGTGAAAATCAAAAATTTAATCTTCGAAGGGATCGATTATCTTGTAAAATAAAAACAATCTAACTTTAATTTATCAATCCGTCATGTTTAGTTGAGTTGCAAACTGCATGTATTTACATTGTGTAGCAAAAGCAACAGTCATAAAGAAGAAAATAGCAAGAATCAAAGCGTAGAATACTTCATCTGATCTTGAAATATGTAACATGCAGCATGCATTTAATATTATTTGTATGCATTGAGATGTTCCTATGATGGCAGTATGACTGCTTTTTCATGTTTTGTTTAAGCCCCAGGCTGACAAGCCAAAATCTTTCACTCTGGTTGCAATATCCCTATATCCATCTGACAGACCCATAAAGATTCTATTATTCCAAATTGATATCCCTTCACTTTATTTTGAGGCTAGGGTTCTCACTAAGTTTTTTAATAGATGGTTGAAAATTAATAATAGGTGGCTGGGGGCAGCAGGCCCTTATGGTGGCTAATACTTATTTCTGACAAAAATAGCCGGTTGTAAACAAGGAAATAGATGGCTTTGCCGGCAACGGGCTTTTAACGAGAACCCTGGAGGCGCAAGAATAAACTTCTGAAAATTATATATTTGAAAGGCAACCGTTTTGCAATTTGAGAACCAAACCACATGAAACCCATTAGGCTAAATACCTGAATCATGGAATCATCAGTGGATAAATTGTTAGTCCATCAGCATTTTGTCAGCCGAAAGATGGTGTAATTTTCATTCATCATCAACTCCATGCTGTTTAGGTAATGAACCATGGGGACTTGTTCATGAGGTGTTTGTAAAATTTCCCTTTTTTATTCTAGCAAATGTTCATATTGGAGAACAGAAATTATGCTCAACATTGTAACCCAGTCCTCAATATCACATTTCGCTTCACTGTTCCCTTATCAGTTTTGATTTTTAAGCAAATTGAAGAAAATTAAAGACCTTTTTTAAAGACTTTTTTTCTTTGACTATATTTGATATTTTACATACTAGGATACTGTTTAAGTTAACTTAGCAAGAACTCTACAAGACCAAGACCGCTTTTGTTTATACCTTTTGTGAATGTAATTATACAAATTTAACTCCTGACAGAGCTGCAGATTTTGACACAGGCTTTGTCAAGGCTCGTCTGAAGCAATATAAAATCACCAGGTCTGTCATTAATTCAAAAACAAACATCAAGTGTCCAAGATGTGTCCAACCAGGAAAACTGTATACCGTATTTGACCCAATAAGCGCCCCTCCACCTTTTTGAGGCTTCGATTTCAATTGTCCACGCATAAACAAAGACCAAAAGTACACAAAACTGTATAGATTTGCAATAATATGGTCTTATTAGCACCTTTTCATTTTTCATTGTTTTTCGAACACCCTGGGTACTTATTGGGTCGAATACGGTAAATAAAAGCTACAAAGAAATCATATTACTCAACAATCTGTAAGTTGTTTGATGTATACCTTGGTGTTTGAGGCAGGGCGACCCAACTCAAACTTCCTCTTCTTGTGAAGCTGGGCCATACGGCCTCCAGTCTTCCTCCTCTTGTGCCATTTGTCTCTGGAGATACCTGGCAAACAGCGAGAGGGCAATTATTTTGGAGCAAAATGACAACAGCAAAATTGACTATCAGAACTGGTGATGTTGAAACGGTGACCGCCTTATATCCATACGGCCCAATAGTTTGAAGGCCTGTTACTCCGAAGGCCAAATAGTCCAAAAACAGATGATAAATGAAAATAAACAACGAATTTGTTCGTTTGTTTGAGTTTTACGGCCCATCGACAACTATGGTCATTTAGGGCCAATATAATTTAAAAAAGGGCACAATCTTGAAATATGTGAACGTATCAGATATTAAAGAGTATATGCATTTTAAGTGTACAATGTAATCAGGTTTAACACCCTTATTTTAAATCGGGAAGTATGTTGAAAATGGTTGCTTGTATCAGAAAATCTGGCAATTATACAGCTTTGACATCGTCATATGTCGATAAGTTGGGGAAAGATTTTTCATCATCACAAGCAACAGTCAACATGTCGCATTATTCTGTCGAGCATTGTCGAACATTTCTAATGATACGGACATAAATAGCTATTCCGGAAATAACTGATAGTGACACACACGGGACAATGTCATTCAAAATCATATCAAAGCCAAAATACTCGATAGGTTTTCTTCGGTTTCTCGTGTAAATGGTACTGTAATGCAGTTATAAACATTGTCAGCGACTGGGGGTTTCGTCTCAAATAAATGCCAATAAAATTTTAAGTACAATTTTCAGAGATTGTAGAAAGAGTGTGAGTTAACAACAATATATCATTTATTGATTAACGAAATATTTCATCATTGATGTTGGAATATTACGTTGATTTTCGAAGATTGAAAAGTCACGTTAATTTCCACACATACCCATGATGGCGATTTACCGGAAAAGGAAGTTTTCTCGCAATATCTCGGTAAGTTCTCGTTGGACATTTGAGGGGCCTCATACGGGATACTTCTAACTTCGATTCGTTCGACGATTTGTGGACGTTTTGGGGGAGATGATTAGGGATTTTTTTAAAAATATAATAATGAGTATTTGGTAATCAAACATCTTATATTGACACTGATTTTGCATGGACTTTAAAACATTGAAACAATATTGATTACAGCATTTTAAAATTCATGGTGTACAAAGATAGACGGAATTATTCAAGAAAGAAATTCTCGACATATTATCACATGGGCCTCAACCTATGGGTCGTGAGTTCGAATCCCAAGTGGTGCAGTCACCAGGTACTAACCCGCTAGTCTAGTCGGTGGTTTCTCTTCGGGTACTCCTGCTTCCTCCACCAATAAACCTGGCATGTCCTTTAAAGGTGATAAAAACAGAAGGGACATGGAAAATGAGATAATACGCTAGAAACATTTGTATGTCCTATTAAAACATATATCAGTTTGATATTTGCTTATAGTTTGTCTCTAAATAGTAAAATTAATGAAATCAATCTTCACATCTTTTTGACGACAGATTTTTTCTATGACTTACCTCCCTTGAGTTCCGATGAGTTGTGACGTCATCTGAGACAATCAACTAGCGGAAGCCGGTGTGCCGATCGCGGAACTGTCAACATGCATGTGGATTTTAGCCACAGGTCTTAGGTCTTACACACTGAGAAAAATATGTTATATTCCGACTTATTGGGTAGCGTGATTTATCCCATACATAATGACACATTATTGACGTCATAACCTATAAAATGACGTCATTATACAGTTGGTAGTAGACTAAAGGTTACACCCTTGTGCACACGGAGTGCACTACGTTTAGACTACAGGTAGACACGGAGTGCACGAGGTTTAGACTACAGGTAGACACGGAGTGCACGAGGTTTAGGCTACAGGTAGACACGGAGTGCACAAGATTTAGACTACAGGTAGACACGGAGTGCACAAGATTTAGACTACAGGTAGACACGGAGTGCACAAGATTTAGACTACGACGCAGCCAGTTTACACCTAAGTGACACAGGAGTGCACTACTGTTGAAGCCACGGTGTCCCACTACAGGTGGGAATACGTGCTCCAGTACATGAAGACTAGACAGACACAAGGTATGTGTTACCAGTTTAGCGTGATCGGGAGAAGCAATAACGGTTCTTCAATTTGAAAATAAATACATAATTATAATTTTTAAGTGTTTTATTTTAATTACAAACATCTTACAATTTTAATGTACAATATATATAACTATATAATACAATATTCTATAGTATACCCACGAATAAAACCTTTTCACTGTCAAAAGTAATAAAGATTGATTTATATTCATTAAGTAGAATATATATTCATTACATATCAAGCATTTTTCTCAAAAGTTAAAAAACAACTTTGTATTGCAGCAAAACCAGTCCTAATGTGCTTTTGAGACACTTTTTTCTTATAAATAAGCTAACAAGTCAATACAATTCATACCGGGTTAACACATAGCTTTTAAACAAAAAATTTGGTGCCTTATCATATCAGTTGTCTAGCCCGTACCTCTGTAGATCGTCTTTCATTAAAATATATACACTTTTATAATATTTTCTTGCTATTTTAAGTTCTAAAAGTATTGTACGTGAAAATAGTTTAATCACATCATTCTGTATTAAAAACTGAACGCTTTAAAAGATCATGCAGATTAAATCCACCTTCGAAAACTATATACGTCCTCCACTAATTGGTGGCTAGTCATACCTACATTACCCAATTCAGCCTTGTTTTGATTCCTTAATTACCGGATTCACACAATAAGTCTTATGATCCCAACCCCGCAGTTATCTTGATCGTATATTGCGCCCATGGTCCATAAATTATAACTTTGTCAAAACATACAGGTAACGACCACATTATCCAGCTATACAGGTGCCTCAGTGTGACCATCGAAATGGGCCAGAGGCAGAATCGTTACCTTCTGTGTTGGCACGGCTTTATGAGAATGGGGCAGTATCTTTATATAATATGTGCTTTGAATAGTTTCATGAAGTTTGTTAAGACAAACAAATTATTACTTTTTACCGTTTAAAACATCATATACGGTTCATGAGTTTGAAACACATAAGTACCATTCTTATTAGAACTTAGATTACTTTGTAGTTCCGGGGGTGGGGGGTGTGGGGGGGGGCGTTATAGATGGCATGAGTATGACGGTAAAAAACTAGCTGTGCAAAACAGTGTTAGTAATGATTGCTGCAATACACCTCAATTATTGTCAGGCAGCCGTGAAGTGGGCTACGGAGCATGTACAAAGCGCTGCGTCTAAATTCATGCATGTCTCGTGCACAATTAACCTTGAATTTACCGAATAATACATGTATATATTATAACAAAGTTTAATGTAGATTAGTACTTAATTCAACATTGAATATATGGTTATGTATATATTTTACATAGATCATCGATAATCAGGTGTCGATATAGGTGAAAAAAAGCCAGTGCTTAAAAACAAATTAAATTAATAAAAGATATCATGATGAAATATGATAATTCCACTATCTTGAAAAAGTGTTTTATTTAACTATACACCTTGGTATTTAGATTATTTTAATTTTAATATATAAAGCTTCATTAACAAAAATTATAATGCACTACCATGTTAAAACACATATCCCTATTGACTAGCGATTTGTTGTAATAACTGTACGTATTGTATAGTAGACGACGTACAATTAATGCATAGTAGAGAGGCTGCCACCCAACAGTACAGCACGCGCTATAAAGGGAACCTCCTAGGGGTTTGACTAAGGTACTACATGTATACAAGTGTTGTTTAGTTCTGTGATACACTTGACGACTGAACATATTTGGAGGGTGCCAAGAGAAGGCCCCAGGCCCTGCCCCACTCTGGCAATCGTTAGGTAATAAGTTATCATACTCCCGTGTGGTTGATCTGAACCAGTATATGCTCGAGTTCAACCAAGTGACATCCAGGCACACTGCGAGTCCCTAGCCTAGGGTCTACCTTAGCGAGCAAGGCAAATTCAACGGTTGAATCATTCATATACTCACCATGTTGATCATTACAATTACTAATACATGTATAACATTGCTAATCTTATAACCTCGGGGTTGTTAAAAGAAGTCAGGAATATGATATGTCAATTTATCAAGGTTTCTAGAATTAAAATAATTATACATAAATTCAGAATCTATCCAAACAACTACGAATCTACAGTTAAATGGGTAGAAGTTGGATTTTATTTTCGATTCTGTGTCGTTTGATTTGTTATCAGACAGCATGTGACTACATTTTAGCGATCGTCCTTTCACAGTGGATGCTGCGAACGGCAGCCAATGCCCGATAATAAACTTTTCGGCTTTTCCTAACGCCATCGCTTACAGGTCCTCAATCGTTGCAGAGGTAATAAAGTGTAAATTTCTAATGCCGATTTTAACGTCTATGGACGATTTCTTCAATTTCCCAAGCTTGCAACGCCGCCAGGTTCCATGTAGCAAATGTAATATAAGTATTATACAAACTATTCCGTGACACCTTGCGTTATGAAAACTATATTCCATAACATACATAGTCCAAACTATTTAATGAAGAATTTTAATTTGTTTATTTGTTTTATATTGTCTTGCTTTGTATTATGCCCATCAATATATCTCATTATCAATAATTTGCCGATCAATATATTCTTTGGCCGTCGACGATTTATTGATACACGAATCTCTCAATCCACGCAACGTTAATGATCACTTGTAATGCGATACGAAAAAAGATTTCATTCTTTAAAGTACTTCTCACTATGCTAAGCAAATAGTTTTCTAATGCTTCATTGATGGACATAACAGTATGTTGGTTTACCCGTATCGCAGTTTAAGTATTTACAGTACATTGCTGTTATAAATTCACTAATAACGCCGTATTATTTATAATGTACAATTTGGTTGATTAATATAATAATGATAACATTTTACTTTATATGTATCTATTCTAAAAAAAACAATTACAGTACGAATGATAATTTCCAAGTAATTAAGCGGCAACTTTATTATGTTGACCATAAGACAATTAATGTTTCTGATCGCAATAACATTCTATCTGTCAAGTCATATACATGCAGAATCCATACATATTTTTCTCATATTCTCTAGTGCGCACACTCAATCTAGTCTTCTGTATAGTCTAGGACTGTAGCTGGACATTATTTACCATGAGGACACGTATGTCTACCCTGTAAGCTGGCAACAGGTGTTCACACGTAGTGCACCTCCGTGATCCTACCTGTTAGTCTAAATTCGGTGCACTCCGGGTCCTTACTGTAGTCTAAACCTCGTGCACTCCCGTGTCTTACCTTGTACTCCTAACACACTCGATGCACATCCGTGTCCACTACGTATTTCAACCGTGTTGCAATGTTAACCTTTATCCTACCAACTGTAGGAGATTTCAGAAAAGATGGCGATGACGTCACACAAAGGTACATCCGGCGCTTCAAACAGTACACATCGCTATAATCTGTACACATTAACATGGTGGGAACACAGCCGCTTCAATGTTTGTTTACATTTTATTGTAATAAATAGTACGGCAATCCGACAATTGTTGCTTTATCTTAATTTCAAAAGGTGTAAATAAAAATAGGTATCATTAGTATATAGATATAAACATATGGTATTCATATATTTTACGATGTTTATACTCCATTTTCGACAGCCACGAGAAAAAACACGGTCGCCATTATGTATAAATTTTGACAGAATATGGCAAATATCAGCTTGAAATTACAAATTAAATTCCAAGTTACGCAAATATCGTACTGAAATTTTAATAAGCGATTACTGTTTTCTTAGTCTTACTTTGTAAAACACCTTAAGAAGTGTGATTATCACCAAATTAAAGTTTGCTTTCGTAGATCACCCCAAGCGCACGGCAGCCATTACGTAGAGTACTGCCGAGATCTCGAATTTCGTCCTTTTTTCAGAGTCACAAAATTACGTATTCTAGATAATTTTTTTCGTCAAAATTTTGGATTTTAGTTTATGGCATACAAATGAGTCAGTTTATAGTTACTTTTTATCATATTTTTAAACAAAACTTTAAGTATTTTAGGATTTTCGAAGCCGTGCGCAATGTGTCCTGGTTGGCATTTACAGTATTACGATCTGTATTCATAAAAAATCTAAATGTAGTCTATCTAACACATGTATTCCAATTATTTTAAAGTAATATCACTTCAATTTGAGACTTCACTTAGAAACTCATGGAATAAAAGCGCATGAAATTAAAAAATGAACTCTACAGCATTAAAACTGAACGATTTCACCATTTTATTTTTCGAGATATCGGCAGCCTTACGTTACGTAAACATGTACATTGCTTAGATCTGCATACATTGTATAAGTGTAATGGCTTACAGCATTCCTTTAAAGCAAGATATACATAGAAAAGAACGAAATATATATCTTTTGCAAGTACTTATTGAGATATGTGTTTGTATTTACGTATTTATATTATTAAATTCCCAACTATAAGATGTGGTATTAGGTGATATATTATAATATGATATCGTTATATTTAAAAGTGTTGTGAACAGCTTTTTCATGCATAACAGAAAGTTACTCAATCAAATCAATTATCTATTCATAACTTTTTCACAACATGGATTTCTACCAGTGAAGAAAAAAACGGGTACTGTGACGGCCCGACACCGCTTGGCAAGCTGGCTTCAACACTAAATTTACACATATATATTTAGCGATAAACAATTGTAAATGCAAAAATATAAATGTCTGTAACGTCTGAAACAATAAGAAACAATTTTAAAATCGGAATTTGCAAGTATGAATGTGTATACTTTTGTCAAAGTATCGATTGTGTAGCAGGGATGTACGTATCTGTTATTGTTTTTATTAGTCGCCATACTGTGTTTGTACCTTTGAGGGCCCGGATGTAAACTTTCTGTGACGTCACGCCATCTTTTCTGAAATCTCCTATATGTAAATGATGTCGAGTACATGTATCATCATGTGGAGTATCATGCGAGGGGTTAAATATAAGGTCATTTTTCACGAATGAATAAGTATTACTTTCCTATTCAGTCCACCCTGGAGTAATACGACTGTGCATGTATGTAATTTATAGTTTACACATAAAATTAACCGGGGAATTTTGATATACATACTGGTAATTTTATGTGAAAAATAAGATTGTAGTGAAAATGGACAATCATTGCGGCCCACCTCCTTAGACCTACGTTTCGATGAAAAAAAAATCATCTGTTACAAACATACACGCATGATTAAAAGAAAAAACAAAGTGTCCTCCTGCACAGTTTTCATACTTCCTTTTAGAGATTCTACTGCATGAATTAAAAAAAAAAAATATGTATAAGTCTTAGCAAGACCATTAATTCATTATTACATTTCTTTGTACATGTACTTTGAGTTACACAACAATGTGCCGATGGTGTGAAGCCGGTATGTTCAGATCGAGCAGGGTTGCATAATGATATGACGACATTCACAATATTATCATTATATAAATGCAGGTAATTTAAAATCGAAAAATTACAATGTTAAGAACGCTTTAAAAGCATCATAATACATCGTAAAACTCGTCACAGCCATTGTAAATAGTATGCTCGCCAATTTCGCCCGCAATTTGCGTACTCATTAATTTCCTGTTATATTCTTCATAGTACACTTGCGTATATGTAGAATACGATTTTTACCGATTTTTTTTATCTAGACCCCTAAATCGTCTCATAATGGTCAATAGGCAATCTAGCGTGTCCATATTGATACAAACTAATTCTCAAATCCCTGTGGACTGTTCGTATACTTTTGAAATTTTCCAAAACTGCGCACGGTTAGATAATACAATGAAGCGGTCTTGTAAATGATTTGTCTTTTTATAAGAAATAGGTTGTTTCATGGCCCTGTGTTAGTTGAACTATTAAACGTGCATATCTTGTCCACGAGTACATGTCATGCATATAATTTGGCCATTGTATCTAGTATCTGTTTTGTCCCGTCTTTTTTTTATCGGTCGTGCGTGCATTATTACTACTGTACATGTTATTCTATTTTCGTACACGGAAAGCCCCGAAATTTTGTCGAATAAATCCGTAAAACTTATTACAGAACTTTAAAAAATACATAAGCCTAATCCTTTCTGTGCGGTGTTCTGAATGATTTCAAAATAGGAAATAGAGGTATGTAGTACATACATACATAAGGCGGGAAAGGGGCACGTTTGTCGCGGTATGATAGGGTTTTAGAAAGGGTATGAAGGATGTCGGGGTCTACTTTTATAAATATGCATTATATGTATGTACATGTAGCATATGTAGTGTCATTTTTGTGTTGGTCCATTTTCTTGTTAACTTTTATTTCTTCTTGTTGATATTAACTTTAAAGTGTGTGTTTAGAGTTTTAATTTACAGACAAAAATCAACCGCAACCTCCTCGAACCTGAGTTGACACACGGACACGATGTCAAATGACTTTTGACCTAAAGAACATAACAATTTTATAGCCCAGAATATAACGATTAGAATGAGTAAACGATCGTTTTTATTATATCAGGGTATGTTATAGATTGTATACTATATATACGGATACATTTCCACTTATCAATATAGCAACTACACGTAGCGCGACTGTTTTATATATTTATAATCGCCAATACCGCAACACTGTCCCATTGAATTTTTCCCGGCTCTTGTCACAGCTGTTGATCTCAGATGACGTCACGAATCTACGGCCACCTGGTGATATCAGGGGCGATAAGCGATGCGATCGTTCTAGACAAGGGTGTTTATGGACTTCGTTTCAAGCACATTTTATGGAAATTACGTCAAATACAACCTGTATTTTTTGTTGGAAATCATAAAGTGCATCACAATAAACAAATATCAACACAAAAATAGCATATTTAAAATCTGTTTTTATCACCTTTAATAATGACCCAGGCCAGATAACATGCCAATATTGGCTCGATGTAGTAATGGTCGTACGGTCGGGTGACCGCTGGCAGTCGGTGTACTATCAATGGCCCAATATTGGCCCGATGTAGTACGACCAACGGTTGGGATGATAAAGTTGGCCAATTATTGGCCCGATATTGTACGCCCAATGGTTGGTCTGCTTACATTGGTAAAACATTGGCCCATTATTGGCAAATATGGCCGATTCCCAATACAGTTTCATTAGGCCAGTGCGTTTTAAGATGCGTGACAGAAAAAACAAACTTCATAAATAATATAAAAAAAGGTTATGTAATACACACATTTGCTAGAACTTCTTTAATGACTGATTTATGGTTTCTATCGTAAATAATGTAAATCTTAAAAAGAAAAAAAAATTCTATTTTCTGTTTCATTTTTTATCTTTCTCCTCTGTGTGTATTTGCGAGATTCATGGTTTGGAATTAAATTTTTTGCATATTTGTCTCGGTCTTCTGGGCATACTTCTACCATTACGTGTACAAGGATTTACAAGTGAGTCTTATTTCCGCTGATCGGCACTATCAATGGTGACCGCCTTATATATCCCTACGGCCCAATAGTCCGAAGGCTCGTTGGTCCGAAGGCCCAATAGTCCGAAGGCCCGTTAGTCCGAAAACAGATAATATAACTGGAATTTATATGCGAACATTTCTCGAAATGAAACAAACGTTTATTACAATTTTCGACGCAAAAGTGCTAAGGTCTACTTATATATAATTACATGTATGTGACTCTATATATTTGATACGAATAATGATAATAAACAAACGAAATGTTGCGAATTTAAAAAAAAGAGCATAATCTTAAAATACGTGAACGGATCTGATATTAAAGAGTATATGCATTTTATCATCCTCGATACTCCAGGGGTTTCGATCACTTACGATCTCTATACCCCTGGAATATCTCATAGTGAAATTGAAGGCAGCTCAAAGCGGAAAACATTTGACCATTCACAGGCTAGCAAAGATTTCCTTCGAAGAACAGAGAGAGCAATGACTCACATCAAAGCCTGTCAACCACAGTGTACCATTATACGGCTCTTTTGATGTACATCAAATGACTAAATCACCAGTTGTATTCTGTTGCCTCCAGTTTTACTATGAGATAGTCCAGGGGTGTAGAGATCGTAAGTGATCGGAGCCCCTGGAGTATCGAGGATGGACGAACATGGACCCATCCTTAGCATGTAAGGAAAACATTGTCAAACTTTTTGGATGTTTTGATATTCATGAAGATATTTGTTGAATGCATGACGGATTTATTAACTACCAGGGGCGGATTTAGGTTTTGAGATTAGAGGGGGCGTGGGACAAAGCAAATCAGGCGAGGGGTAGGCGGCCCCCAGAAGCTCTCGAATAAATGGTGCAAAATCCTGCATTCTGAGGATTTCATGAACACATTTTCCAGAAAATAATTGAAGCCATTTAAGGATGTTTATTTATAGTTTTCGTGTCAAGTGTCATATTTTTTATTTGAAGTTTTGATTTATTTTTTTACTTACAGAATTGCAACATCAAAATCTTAATATTTATATGGACATAAAGCGAAGAAGGGCGGGGGTCTGGGTGGGGGCCGCCTAGGCCCCCAGAAGCCCTCGAATAAATGTACACTTTTTCCAAAAAATAATTGAAGCCATGTAAAAATGTTCGTTTATTATTTTTGACGTCTAATGTCAGATTTTGAATATAAAGTTACAGAATTGCACTGCCTAAAATCATAATATCTTTTCATAGAGGCACGAAGCAAAGAAAAGGATGGGGGTCTGGGGGCCGCCTAAAACGAATATACGTACCCGGCCTACTATGCCTTTAGGCCGGGTACGAATTGGTCCCTATGTATCGTAGTGGAGCACTGCCTACGAAAATCACTCGGGCACAGTTTTTCATACTTTTTTGAAGGTTTTGAAGTAATAGGGAACAATTGTAGCTCTAAAGAAGACACCATTTTCAGTCTAAAAGTCTTTTGAGCTACAATATTGCAGCTAGGGGTCGCCTATTGAAGGTTTTTATAGGACTAATGAAAGTGTATGTGAACTTTTTAACGATATAAGCTTTTATTTTTATACATTATCTGTCAGATTAGATAATTCATTTCCCTAACTTACACACAATCTTCATTATTCGTGTATTGGACAACGAAAGAAAAGAAGGCTAGTGGTCTTGTCTATGGCCATACGGTGCCAGGAACCATTGCTATCATCCTGTTTTCTAATAGGGAGCCTTTTGTCATGTGCATTAATTTTTTTAACATCGTTTGCCTATCTTGTAACATTATCGTTAAGATATGTTTTTATTGAAACAAAAAA
>SAYR01045608.1:0-15463 GCA_004382745.1 Argopecten irradians irradians | reverse complement strand
AGTGTTTATAAAATATTCATTCTCTCACTGTCTTTTTGGTATATCCAATTTCCTCCTTGCTATATTAAATTCATTCTCCGGACTCTTCCTGGTGGTCTCTCTCTCGTCTCTGTCCGGTCTCTCTCTCCTCTCTGTCCGGTCTCTCTCTCCTAACCCCCGCACCTCTTTTATCCCCAAACTTCCTACGATTCTGAGAAGACTCCAGAACCCTTTTACCTTATTTGGGCCCATGTCCAGTATAAACCGCTTGACCAGCGTTTTACTCCTACCACTTTAAGACCTTTTTGTAACACAATTCTGTAACTTTATATTCAAAATCTGACATTAGACGTCAAAAATAATAAACGAACATTTTTACATGGCTTCAATTATTTTTTGTTGAAAAAGTGTACATTTATTCGAGGGCTTCTGGGGCTAGGCGGCCCCAACCCAGACCCCCGCCCTTCTTCGCTTTTATGTCCATATTAAATAATTAAGATTTGAGTTTGCAATTCTGTAAGTAAAAAAATAAATCAAAACTTCAAATAAAAAATATGACACTCTGACACGAAAACTATAAATAAACATCCTTAAATGGCTTCAATTTTTTCTGGAAATGTGTTCATGAAAATCCTCAGAATGCCAGGATTTTGCACCATTTATTCGAGAGCTTCTGGGGCCGCCTACCCCTCGCCTGATTTGCTTTGTCCCACGCCCCCTCTAATCTCAAAACCTAATTCCGCCCCTGGTAAGTTAATAAATCGTCATGCATTCAACAAATATCTTCATGAATTCAAAACATCCAAAAAGTTTGACAATGTTTTCCTTACATGCTAAGATGGGTCCATGTTCGTCCATCCTCGATACTCCAGGGGCTCCGATCACTTACGATCTCTACACCCCTGGACTATCTCATAGTAAAACTGGAGGCAACAGAATACAACTGGATTGCATAGCCAAAATTTCAATTAAAGCCCTATCAAAAATTAATGGTACACTGTGGTTGACAGGGCTTTGATGTGAGTCATTGCATCTCTCTGTCTTTCAAGAAATCTTTGCTTAGCCTGTGAATGGTCAAATGTTTCCCGCTTTGAGCTGCCTTCAATTTCACTATGAGATATTCGGGGTATAGAATCGTAAGTGATCGAAACCCCTGGAGTATCGAGGATATAAAATGCATATACGTCTTTAATATTCAGATCCGCTTCACGTATTTAAGAATTATGCTCTTTTTTTAAATTCGCAACATTTCGTTTGTTTATTATCATTAATTCGTATCAAATATATAGAGTCACATACATGTAATATATATAAGTAGACCTTAGCACTTTTGCAGTCGAAATTGTAATAAAACGTTTGTTTCATTTCGAGAAATGTTTCGCATATAAATTCCAGTTATATATTATCTGTTTCGGACTAACGGCCCTTCTGGACTATTGGGCCTTCGGACCAACGAGCCTTCCGGACTATTGGGCCGTAGGGATATATAAGGCGGTCACATGATAGTGCCGATCAGCGGAAAATAAGACTCACTTGGTAAATCCTTGTACACGTAATGGTAGAAGTATGCCCAGAAAGACCGAGACAAATATGCAAAATTTAATTCCAAACCATGAATCTCGCAAATACACACAGAGGAGAAAGATAAAAAATGAAAACAAGAAAATAGATTTTTTTTTTCTTTTTAAAGATTTACATTATTTTACGATAGAAACCATAAATCAGTCATTAAAGAAGTTCTAGCAAAATGTGTGTATACATAACCTTTTTTTATATTATTTATGAAGTTTGTTTTTTCTGTCACGATCATCTTAAAAACGCACTGGCTAATGAAACTGTATTGGGAATCGGCCATATTTGCCAATAATGGGCCAATGTTTTTACCAATGTAGCAGACCAACCATTGGCGTACAATATCGGGCCAATAATTGGCCAACTTTATCATCCCAACCGTTGGTCGTACTACATCGGGCCAATATTGGGCCATTGATAGTACACCGACTGCCAGCGTCACCCGACCGTAACGACCATTACTACATCGAGCCATATTGGCATTTTATCTGGCCTGGTCATTATAAAGGTGATAAATGAGAGAATGAATATTTTATAAACACTCTACGATCATGAACCCAGGAATAAATTATCAACTAAACAAAAAGACCCAGAGTTATGTTTTATAACATGGGGTCTTTTCTGGTGCCTTTGAAGACCAGGATGACGAACTTGGACACGGAGCGCAAGAAATGGGCATAAAAGGTGAGTGACAAGAATGTAACATGGCCGAAAATGTAGGGCTTCTATTTGGCAACTTAGGGCAACAACTTACCGGGTTAACGTCAGCAATCAATGTCCAAGGGGTTGTTGGTTCTATACCTCCTTATGATGGGGATACAAAAAAATGTAGAGAATGGCTCAGTGCTATAGATAAGGTAGCCACATTAACACAAATAGGGCCTGATAGGACTAAATTAATTGCGTACCAAACAAGCAGGGGGGCAGTAAGTGAGTATATAAAAAGATTTTTAGCTGAAGCACCCGGTGGTACGTGGGCGGAATTAAAACAAGAATTAAGGGGACGTTTCTCAGATGTAAGCGACCCTCAGCATGCTTTTGTCGTGTTAAGAAAAACACGTCAAAAAGAACATGAAAGTGTTCAAGTGTATGCTGAGAGACTCCTTACTCTGGCAGAAGATGCATACGTAGGGATGCAACAAGGGAATCCTGCCATTGAAAGGCAGATGATAGGTTTCTTTACAGATGGGTTAGTAAATGACCAATTAAGATTAAAGGTCATGAGGGACAACCCACAAACCTTTCAGGGCGCAGTAACCTGCGCAATGACAGAACAAAATCTGCGGAAAAGATTCGCACTAAGAATGCCGCAGCGTTCTGGTCCTTCAGTCCCTACGCATGGGCCTGAACCTATGGAAATAGGTCAGAATAGGATACGAAATAGGGAATTGGTATGCTGGGAGTGCAACCAAACAGGTCACCCTCAGAGGCTGTGCCCGAAATTAAGGAATAGGAACCCTAGAAAAAGGTTAAACTAAGACGCTCTCCTTACAATGAAACCGGTAGGCAGGGCAATAAAACAATGATTTATGAAATACCCTTAGCAGGCTCACCAAGTTCAGTATTGTTAACTTTTGGTAAACAGAAATTTAGATCACTTGTAGATTCAGGAGCTCAAGTATCACTTATGCATAAACGAGTATTTGACTTATTGCAGCCAAAAACGAAACTTTTAAAAAGTAGTATTAAGTTACAGGCAGTAAATGGGAATACTATGGACACATTAGGTCGTGCTATATTGACATTTAAGCTAGGTGACGTGACTGTGAAACAATGCTTCCATATTGTAAATGAAATGAATAGGAATTTGCTTTTAGGTCGTGACTTTCTGACAGAACACGGCGTGAGACTTTATTTTGACCTCAAGAAATTGAGAATAGGGAGTACCTATGTTCCATTAGAGGAGGATATACATATTAGTTCATTATTACGTTTACAACAAGGTATAAAAGTAAAGCCTCAAACGTCTGTTTTATGTGTAACTAAAGTTAAGTCCCATATGAGAAATAATGTAGGGATAGTTCAAACCAAACCTGTGGTTTCAGGTTTTATAGGGTCAGAACCAGGCCTAATGGTAAGTCACTCAATAGCAAAGATATCAAAACATGGTAATCTACCGTTACTATTAGTTAACAGTACTAATAAAACATACCATCTTAAGAAGGGTTGTATTATCGCAAAAATTGAATCAGTAAATGAAAAAGAAATAAATCAAACATCATGTCGCTTAGGAGATAAAAGTGTAGAGACAAAAGATGAAACGAGTACTGAAAATCCGTCAATGCATGATAAACTAATACAGGAACTTGTAAAGAAAAATGAAGATTTGTTTGTAGAACATGATAAAGATTTAACTCATACTGACACGGTAAAAATGAGAATTGATATTGGTAATAGTCCGCCAATAAAAATGAAACCGTATAGAACTCCGTTAAACAAACGTGAAATAGTCGATAAGGCCATTGATGAAATGTTGGATGCTAAAATCATCAAAAGATCACAATCACCATTTTCTTTTCCTGTAGTAATAGTTGATAAGAAAGATGGAACAAAAAGGTTTTGTGTTGATTTCAGGCAATTAAACAAAATCACTAAACCATTTTCATTTGCGTTACCTGTAATTGATGATATTTTAGCCAGGTTAGACCAAGCAAAATATTTTACGTGTTTAGACCTTAAAAGTGGGTATTGGCAAGTATTGGTAGATGAAAAAGATAGACCTAAAACAGCCTTTGTTTGTCATAGAGGACTCTTTGAATTTCTTGTAATGCCTTTTGGGTTAACTTCAGCTCCAGCAGTTTTTAGTGAATTAATGTCAATAGTACTAGAAGGGTTAGATCACATGGCTATAGCTTATTTAGATGATATTTTAATATTTTCAAAAACCATTGAAGACCACATTAAAGATGTTCAAACAGTTTTTGATAGATTGAGACAACATAATTTGAAATTAAAAAGGAAGAAATGTAATTTTGTTAAAGAGGAAACAAAGTATTTGGGTTTTGTAATTAATAGGAATGGAATTAAACCAGAAATGGACAAGGTAAAGGCCATTAGATCCATGGGTGAACCCACTAATGTAAGAGAAGTTAGAGGATTTATCGGTTGTGTCAGTTATTATAGACGATTTGTACCAAATTTCTCAGAAATTGCTGAACCTATCATAGCATTAACAAGAAAAAGGGCAAAATTTAAATGGAATCCGTCATGTCAAAAAGCATTTGAGTATCTCAAAGAAAGTTTAACTGCCATACCACAACTTGCGTATCCAGACGTAAATAAACCATACGTATTATATACTGACGCTAGTGATAAGTGTATAGGAGCATGTTTAACACAAAGATCGGACAATACGGAAGATTCTATTCCAAATGTTAAAAATGAGCGTCCAATATACTTTTTGTCGCATAAACTAAGTGAAACACAATGTCGCTGGTCAACTATTGAAAAAGAAGCGTATGCAATTCACTATGCATTACAAAAACTAGATCATTACTTACATCAGGCAGATTTTGTAATCAAAACCGACCATAAACCTTTAAAATATCTACTAGAAGCTCCAATGCAAAATCGTAAAATTCAATTATGGGCATTAAATATTTCAGGCTATCGTTGTAAAATTGAATATATACCAGGAACTGAAAATACTTGTGCAGACTTATTGTCAAGAACACCAGATAAAGTTCACCCTAATACAGGAGACCAAACAGGTGATGAAGATGTCCTTCCAGATATTTCGGGTAAAACTTATGAAATTGCTGTTTTCAATTCCAATAAATTTGACTTACAACCAAGAAGGGATAGTGAAAGTGATCAGGAACATAGTGAAAAGGAATTACCAAACTTACCTAATATGGATATGAAGGTAGAACAATCATTAGATGTTGAACTCTCTAAATTGATTGACCAAATTAATAACAATAAAGCCAGTACTAGGGATCAAACTAGGTTTATGTTAATAGACGATGTTCTTTATTATCTGCAAAATGCTGACGAAGACGTTAAGCCACGTCTGTATGTTCCGTTACAGCTAAGAAGTGAGGTTATAAAACAATATCATGATGGTAATGGGCACATGGGTATTGATAAAACTTATGCCGCTATTCGTCAGAAATACTTTTGGCCAAAATTATATAAAGAATTATATGATTACGTCTCAACCTGTGTTACATGTCAACAACAGAGTTTACAAAAGCGTAGAGCACCTATTCAAGAAACAGATATACCAAATTACGCGTTTGAGAAAATCAGTATGGATATTTCTGGCCCATATCCAAAATCTCTATCGGGAAATAAATATCTTCTCACTATTGTTGATTGGTACAGCGGTTGGCCTGAGGCTATACCATTACCCGATAAAAGTGCACAAAATATAGTACATGTGTTAATAGATGACATCATTCCAAGGTTTGGTACTCCATCATCTATTGTAACTGATAATGGTACAGAATTTGTCAATCGAATGGTAAGAGAAACTTGTGAACACTTAAATATTAAACATATAACAACCTCTTTCTATCACCCCCAAAGTAATGCTAGGGTTGAAAGATTTCATCGAACTATGCATGATGTATTGGCAAAGAAAATAAATAATGACACATCTGCCTGGGATGTTTATTTAAATCAGACATTAGCTGCTATTAGATGTAATATTAGTGAATCATCTAAATTTTCGCCATTCTTCTTATTGTAGAACCGTGATGTAGTGTTACCGCTTGATAACCTATTGCAACCACGTCGGAAATATATGGGTGAAGAAACTCATAAGATAGCTATGGAAGAACAGCATAAAGCCTTTTTAACGGTTCATAAAAATATGAAAAAAGCTAAAAGAAAACAAGAAAAATATACAGAAAAACGAAGTAAGCCTGTAGAATTTGAAGTTGGAGATCCAGTCTATTATCGAAATCACCTTCGTAGAAATAAATTAGAAAGTAAATGGAAACTTTATTTTAGAATTATTGGTCAAACGTCTCCTGTTTCATTTAAAATTCGAAACCAACTTACTGGAGCAGTAACTAAAGCTCATGCTGAACATCTACGACTAGCTAATATTTGAATGGGACATACCTCAAGGTCAAAATCAAAACAACACTAGAGCTCGTTCACTAAGGACGCAAAAATATGTAGTAAATCCATCTGAATCTGATAGTAGTAACAGTGAACATAGTGAGGATAATGATCAATTAGTAGGTAGATTGTATAATAGAACTCGTAAAGAACGTACCACATCTGCTTATGAGGATGATATCCCCTTAATGGAATTAGCCAAACGACTCAAAGAGCGACAGCGAAATCAAAAATTATTAAAAAATGTAACGAGGAGTTCAGATTCAGAAGAATCTGACTCTGAAAAAGATATAGGACACGACATAGATGTTGAGATGGATCAGGGATTTGAGGCAGACGTAGCTACCGACAGTGACAATGACAATCACACGGACAAAAGCTATACAAGTAGTGATCAACAAATGACTATTGACTTGGTAAATATGAAACACAAAAAATCTAAAAAACGACTAGATGTTAGAAAACGACAGAATAGATACCACAGTAAACAAGAATATAAGGCAGGCCTGTTAAGAGTGTTAGATAAATTAGTAGGTTTCGAGCTTTGACATAATGTATATTATTGTATTTATTAATTGTTTTTGTGGGGTGTGAGAATAAAATATTATAGTAATACTTAGTCATTTAAGTTCTAAAAGAGATTAATGAAACCATAACGGGAAAATTGTGGGATCCTTTCCATAAGCAACTACCCGAATTTAGTCCATTGGAGGTACCTAAAAGATTACGGGAAATAGACCACATTCCAATGAACCAACTCATCAGTGAATTAAGGGGTAGACGTAGAATTAAGCAACAGTTAGGACATCGCTTGCCTACTTGGAAAGTTGTGCTCACCACAGTAGTTATAACAATTATCTCAATTATATGTTCGGCTATCGCATGGTATTACTATGCAAAATTACAAAATTGTACAAAATCTCGGCCAGTTGCACTTGTCAGACCCTTGACTTCCGTCCCAGTGTCCACCACATACACATCCACTACGCCTTCACCTACACTTCTCCGGAGGGAATTGACGATGCTTAACAGTTTACCTCCTGCTCGACGACCTTCAACCACGCCAGTTTGGGATGCTGCCAGGAGAGCACATCTACGCTTTGCGGCACCACCGCCGGCTTCTCCTCAACAACATTTGGACATGTTACGATTTAGAGTACCCACCAGAGATCCTCCGACCTTCCAACCTGTCCGATTCCAACGATCCCTGGAATTGCTCCAACGTTTGAATGCACCAACACGGACGCCCAGTAATCGGGTCCCTACAGATAGTGGGGCTAGCATTAATGATAATGCTACGTCTACAGAAAATGTTTCAGGATCCCCCATGAGCGGGTTATTAAACCCAATATCGGATCCAACTCGATCCACAATGTAAACAATGATGTTCTTAGTAATTGTGGATATTTTGTGTTATTTAACTTTACATATTACGTTGTAACCATAACATGCAATACAGTGCGAACATTGCGTGGCAACAATTGTTATACAAGGATGATCACTACTTCCAGCAGTGATTAATATTTATTATTAGACATAAGTTTATGTCAGTATTGATTAAAACGCTTCGTGTGAACCTTATATTATTGACGCAGTGGTGTGAATTTCTTCAGTGGATTATTAACTATATACAATACAAACAATGAGTAATAATTATTAATTGATTACAACTTTGTGACAATATTGATGAAAATGTCTTCGTGTGATCCTTATATTTATGGACGTGTGAACCTTATATTTATTGACGCTGTGGTGTGAATTTCTTCAGTGGATTATTGACTATATACAATAGAAGTCGTTCCGCTTCATTGTGAATCCTGTATTATTAATTACGTGAACTATCACTGGTAGCCCTGTTCTGTTAATTTTCGTTCTTAAACTGTTATTTTAACCATATTTGTGATTTTTTAAATATTTATGTTGGTTATATCTGTTTTACTGTTACTATCAAAATTTAAGTTATCTTTAACTAAAGACATGTTATTATTTTCTAGCACACGTTATATATTTGCTGCTGTGTTATCTCTATCTTTGTATGCGTTTGTCTTTTTTAAATGATGTTAAATTCAGTGGCTGATGTTATTATTTATTTTGCATTGTTATTCATTTCATTTCACGTGTTAGTGTCAGCAATGATTGTTAATGATTTTGTCTACCATGTTATTGCCAGAATGTTACGTGATTTTTATGTGAAACTTTGTTAGCATCAACACAACATGTGATTGTTTACGTGACCACGTTACGAGTATCGTTGGAAACGTTATTTTTTTTGAAAGCGTTATTTTTTTCGTGGAAATAACACTGCCTATTGTTCTCATTGACCCCCTACGGCGACAGTGCAGTGAGCCGGCGGGCGAGCTTCGCTAGTGTGTTGACCACTCACCCATAACGAGAGCGCGGCTCCCGATATATAGTCGACTGGCGGTATCGCTGTCACTGTATCGCTACCGTATCGCATGTGCTGTGCAACTGAGCATGGAATATATATAGTTTTCAGTGTCCGAAACGTTATATATGGCGTTACGGTACGTAAAACTCTTCTTCATTCATTATATTTACAGTTCTAGCTAAGCCTCTGCGAAAAAATCCTATATAAATAGACCCTTAGTACTAGTTACTATATGTTACATCCGTATTCTTAGGTTAGTAAATTTCCTAATTCTTAGGTTAGTAAACGTCCAAATTTGTCAAGCTAACCAGTCACTTCTAGTTGTATTCAAGTACCTTACACAAATGCGGTCACTCCACGAGCTAGCTTTGGACCATATCAAATCGGTATGTTGCATCATCAAGGTCACTATGTCATCGCGAAATATCAGCTCTAAAACAGTATGAGACAAATCTTCATGGTCGTGTTAGAAGTCCCCCTTCAAAATTATTAAGATAAACGACTAAGCCCACAGAAAAAAAACAACCCCCGGGTCATTAAAGGGCCGCTTGTTACTGAAGTCGGGTCGGAATAAAATGAATTGAAAAAATTGTCAATTCAAGATTTAGCGAGAGAAGTGATGACAAAGGGCGGAGTCAATTAATACCAATCAAGGTACGCTTCTTATGTGATTGGGTAATAGTATTCATGACATAGCCCATGAGGCACGGTGACATTTTTCATAAAGAATAATGTGAATTTTTCAGACAATTTTAAACATTATAGCCAGTCAGGTGATACGAATTCTTTAATTGACTATTTGTAGACTTCTTTCAATTAACTGTACGGATAAGCAAAAGATGTAATGTCGTCCACGTGTTCTCACAGCATGTCATCACTCAACTACTGTACTAAACGATACTGATTTAACGGAGCAGTGGTTTTAAAAATAGTATGCAGTTTTGACAAAAACAATAATGTATTCATGGACTTTATGCAGCAGATTTTGGACCTAGAAGATATGAAGAATATGGACTCACACAATTTTTTTTACCGTGGAAGGAATTTTAGCACGCATGAAGATATTTATGGATTGTATCGATTGATCTACAAAAAAGTACAGCTAAACGACCCATGTCATCTGTTTTAATTATTCTCATTAATTTGGTGTGTTTTGTCGATGTACATGAAACACTAAATGCTTTTGAAACCACTTTTTACCTGATTGTTGATAATCGGCCCGCAGGTTGAATCATTTAGATTGATCAAAGATCGTATTAAACTTGAAATAAAAAAATGAACAAATGAACTTTGTATATCAAGGATGTATTAAAAGGACCCCATTCAATCTGATGACCTCAGTTATGGAACACCAGCGCAAACCCAGTAATGATATATATTATTTTATACTCGGCCGCTATGTCTTTTGGTCAAACTCACTTTACAAATTTCTTTACTATTCATAAAATCCACCGACTTATTGCGTTACGTGTTATATTGTATCGTGTGCATTTATGGAACTATATTTCTGGTTATATACATATTTTTAGCGTAAATTGCCTGGTTAATTGTATATATATATATAATATAAAAAAAATAAAAATCGATTTCTCACAAAAATGTTATTTAGCAAGAGGGATATTTAATCCTATCTATCACTAAAATTTATCTTTTAACCTCATGTTTACGGACCATGGCCAAAGGTTGGCGATTAACCGCCAGCGGCAACTCTCTAAATCACACGCGTGGCCATTCCAACGAACCCATAACGAAAATTGGCGAAGTCGTACCCAGAAAGTTACCTGAGAACTAATACGGTTGCGCACGTGGCTTGGCATGTAAATCGCCGCGGGGTTCTAGCGTGACCAAGACAACGGGGTCATACCTTCACGAAAACACGTGGAAAGCCCACCTGTCGTGCTTTTGATTCACAGACTTGCCTAACCAGTGTACGGGTACTCTAATATGTAATTAATCCATGTCACTGCAACTTAGAAGATAGTTTCAAAGATTTCATTATAGTCTCCCAGACACATTAAAATGTGTTACATGGATTATACAAGCTACATTTTTAACTGCACGTGGCAGGATGGACAATATATATCATTACCAATTACTAAAATATGGAATATTGATTTGAAAATTAACAATACTTATACCGTACTACTATCATAGCTTTTATTCACATCTACAAAAATACCATCATTTTTCTAATGAATAGGGACACCTTCTTCAATAATTGGATATTACAAATACATGTACCTATAAAGCCACCCATCTTATGAAGACTGGGATTACTATAATAATACTGTGGGATATATTTAATACGTATATTTTTTTTTATTTCTTCGTGTTTACATACAAAAAGATAGTGAAATTCATCCCTGATTTTTTCATTGCATAAATGGCATATTCTTTAACGTTTCTCAACATCACGCCATCTTCCAGTCTCAATTGGAATTTTTAAATTTGATGTACGGAATTTAGTTATGTATACTCTATTCATTTCCGATAATTTTATAAGATAATTTTCAAATCCAAATTCTTTTTTATATATTAGATAAGTCTGTCTCTTGAGGAGTTTTCCACACCTGAGAACCATTTTTGTATAAACTGATCTTGAAGGTGCTGTTTCATTAAAATTTTATAAAAACTGTTAATCATTTGTATTTCATTGAGGAAGATATTTGACTGACCAGATTCGTAAAAAATATTTTTAATGAAAGATTCCATTAAAATGTGTATATTCCTTCGAAATGTAACTTCGAGATTAGTTTATAAAGTATGCTACTTAATTTATTTTCATTTTGTATAAGTCTATTCCAAAAACACAGCATTCTCAGTTTGATATTTATTTCGAGTGGGAATCTTCCCAGTTCCCCATACACCATAAAATAGTAGTCGAAGAACATGTACCATAAGTACACATGTACCAAAAGTACGCTACACAACCGAGTGCTAATATTATACAATACTATTTATTTTATCTAATTCTTATCGGAACACATCGTCGTACCTAAATGAATAGTCAAGGACTCCAAAACCAAAAACTGTAACTAGATAGAAAGTTTTTTTTAATCTGTTAAAATCGTTCATATATCTGGGTTTAGTGTAGTAGATAAACAAAGACGTGCGTGTCCTGAAAAGTCGTATATTAGAACGTGAAACTTTTTTTTTTTATTTTGAAATATTACGATTTAGTCTTTATATAAAATATCTCATAATACGTTGACTTGTATTTTGAAATGAAAAGTTGTTTAATTCTGTTGGTAACTCGATTTGGTCCGCAGTCACTGAAATAAAACACACCATATTACAGTTTACGCGTGGCTGAACACGTGATGACCAGGTACTGTTAAAATTGACAGGAACAGAAAGGTCGTCATGGTCATGGTTCACGCTGGGTGGATAGTTTATTTCATGAGGGGGAGGGGTGTGCCGGTCTGTATAATGGGGCGGTGGCGTTTGTGTTGACATGAGTGAGTCGAGGATGCGCAGATATTTCTTCGATATTTTAGAAATTGATTACTAGATTAATACGTATAAATCACCAGAACTCGACTGTATGTAGTAAAAAAATCTTTTGTATTATTTACTCAATGATATGTCGAGCTTTAATTTCGCCCCCTTTAATTGTTTTTCTAAAAGGTATTGTTCATAGACCGGCACTGATAAGATATACACTTAAATTCATTAATATTAAAATATGATACTTCTATAGATAATACTGTATATGTGTTTTATCTTGTATTTGATGTGATGGATAACAGTAATAAAAATGCCAAAGTTTTGCAAGAGGTATCACTATTTTAATTACTGATCAGATAAGGAACATAGTTAACCAGACTGAACAAGTTGTAATGGATTTGATGATCAGATTGATTTTAACGGGTTCAATGACGCGCAAGCGTGATATGGGTCTGATGGGAATCCATTGTTAATCGTTGGAAGTTTCGATATTTTTTTTTGGTAGTGGGATTGCGCTTGCGGGTGTCGACAGCCTCGGTTGAGGGTTGAAGGTTACCTGTGACCACATCAAAGGAACTCTGTTGATTGGTGTTTACAAAACGCCAATTTTTATAGGGAAATATATCAAAGTTTTTCAGGGATGTCAAAAAAATCACACGTCATCAATTGTATTGTCCTCTTCAGCTTTTCAACAGTTTAACCCAAGTGATGAGTCAGTTGGTATTTCTTCGTCTCCTCTTGTCCTACACTATGATTATCTGAAACGAGAACCTCAGGTACATTTGTATACTATATTAATTTTGAATATCAATGATCTAGACTACAGGAACGTCTTCAATCGCAGATCGAGCCATGTATACAAGGTGTGTAAGACAAGCTTTACAAATTTGGTCTATCTAAAAACGAGAACTCGAACAGGGGCATTTAGTATCCAACACAATTCACATCAGTACATAACAGTGATTCATATTTACCGCTCGTATCGGAACTCTCCGAAAAAGGTTTGAAAATGCATGTTTCGCCAGTAGCAAGAATGACAAATCTAAGGAAGTATTAGGGACTCAAACTGTATATTTAGAGAAAATAGAGACGTAGGTCTTGGTAGTGTTCGCACTCGCGCGCTCACCTCACTCACTGCGAGCAGTCGCGATAGGGCAAATCGCACTAATTGTTACCTGCCTCTCGCAAGGCCGGTTGGTGTCCTGGCGAGATGTGCACGGGTGTAGCGTCCGCTCGATATTATCAACGTCAGTCCGAAAATCTGTTTAAACCCGACCGAAATATTTATGCTATCGCCGAATGTGTTAATTTCACTGTCGTATCGGAAAAGTTTGACCCCGACTTATGTTAGCATTTAGATAGCCGTGCATGTAAACAAAGGTGGGTACTTTGTAACTGATAGCCTCTGATCGGTTTTGTTAGTCGGCGTCACGGCGGCAACAACGGGAACGGCAGAAATACTGGGAAATTATTCCGATCGAATTGGATTCTAAGGAAAAGCCCAATATTAAGGGTTAACACTGAATAAAAAAAGCCATAAGCTATCCTGGCCGAAACTTGTTTGAAATACGTATTCTGTCGTTATTCTAACAAATTCTGAATATTGGTGCTTGGAAAACAAATATTTCTTTGACACATAATTCGGATAAAAATGTCAATTTATCATAAACCAATACATTTGTACATGGTTTCTGTTGTCATACATACATAAATAAAGCATCGACTTGTTTCATGTATATATGGTATATCACAAGGATCCCGAAAATTAGCTACATTGATATATTTTTTTTATGGACCCACCAGGGAGACCATTTATAGACCGTTTAGAGGTTTACGATCAAAAATCAGAAACCCTAAAATTGGTCTTAGGTCCTCTGTTGGGTCCGTGTAAAACTATTTATCAACAAAAGGAAAGCGAATGTCTTAACGGCCTACAAAGTATATACTTTAATCTTCAAATTCCGCGCGTCAGCTGGTCAACCATAAAACTTTGTTTCGAGTGGGTCATACTTATAAATGATGGGCAATTTGTACTTTAGGTTCAACTTGAAGTTTGGATCGATTCAAAGCTCACGAGGACAGATGCTCCCAATGCCTCCGGGAAATATTCGGCGGCCTGTTTATTTATTGTTTAGAACAATACTTTTTACTAAGTAAACTTTTATAAGCATACATACAAATGGATTTCAAACGATTACAGGAAATTTCCCAAGATGTTCTCAATTGGGATGCAGAACCCTGGAATGGAAATATTAATATCTGATCAAAATCGTGATTTTTTATTCATTCCTATAATTCATGTACTAGTTGTGTTTCTTAAACCGTTCTGGAATTCAAAATAAATGAAAAGAAGTATTATTGGTGTTTGTAAATGCAACTAAAACAGATTGAACAATTAAAATGTTTCTGACAACATGAATTTTAACACGTGTAAGTTTCCACAAAATTTAAATGCTATAATTAATCTGCAGTTTTTGCGCGTGATTTCAATGTAGATCTAATGGTCGATACGTATAAGCCCCACCCCCATATACAATATATGAATCAAAATTTTATGATAGAATACTTATATGTCTACTAAATTCCACAGTAACTACTAAATTAACAGTAAAAATCATTAAGTCTCTGGTTAAATACTTGTAGATGACTTTGTTATGCACAATTCTGAAGATTACTATACATAATCGTAACCACCGCCAGCTAATCCCGTACTCGCCTTAAGATTTCAACCAATTTTGCCCACTCCATAAAGAGAAATTTTTAGTCTACTAGCAACTTTCAATGATAACAGTGTTCCTTTCAATTCTTTGTCTATAAAGTGTATACCAATTATTGTCGGCTTTTCCTTCGCTTCGGGTGCCCTACTAGTGGCCGCCTTTATATACGTCAGGGCGCATCACGATTCGTTACCTTCTCACACCGTGTATAGGCTTAGTGTAACTTCTTGTCTAAACAGGATAATCATACTCGCAGACAGTGGCGAAAACCAATAAGTGCTGGACCTGT
>SAYR01045571.1:0-18277 GCA_004382745.1 Argopecten irradians irradians | reverse complement strand
CCCCTTCCCCTTAAGGATGTTTCTGGCTAAATTTGGTCAAATTCCAAGAGAAACCTATGACTAGTATGTTGAAGGAAATTTTCCTCTATTAATCCTTATTGGCCCCCGGCCCTCAGGCCCAAGGGGTACATAGTCACCATTATACCAAAACCTGTTCCCTTTCCTAAGGATGTTTCGCCAAATTTGTTTAAAATCTGCTGAAAAAACTGACAAGTAGTGTTTTTAAGAAATACAAAAAATTCCCTATTGGGCCCAAACCTTCAGGCCCTACGGGTCAGCGTTACCATTTACAAAATCTTTCCCCTTTCCCCTATGGATGTTCTGACCCAAATTTGGTTAATCCATTAAACAACCATTGCTGGCTTCTAAAATTTGTCTGCAAAGATATTCAATCAAAATTAAAATATTAAACAGGCGTACTGTACATGTCTGCCATGTTGTCATTTCTTCACTAAAAATCTTGTCTCAATATGCATAAAGTCCAATCTTGTTCCTCAATATGCATAAAGTCCATCCTACCATATGCAATCAATTTGAAAATTCATTTGAAAAGCAATGTTTTCAAATATTTTGTACAGATGTACAGATTTTCACCCTCCCGATTCCTATTGAATGTGCCGATCCTGAAGGCATTGGTAAAGTTTTATCGCTGTCTTATAGTCGATTTCTGTAATGATTGATATCCACAATCAATTTACTTGCTCAAAGAACCCATCTGGATTTGAAGTTCTTTCATACTCTATGATATGTTGGACATACACATTCTCTAGGTTTGTTATCGCAGATTAAAATCTGCATCATAAATATTTCCCGTAACACACGCTCTTTGAGCAAATAACATCAGTCCCAGACTACCGAATGGCATAGGTATGGCCTCAGATTTATAATAGGACAAAACAGATAAATAGTTAAACATATCTGCCGCTTGATGCGCTGCAGTTAAAATGTTTACAATCTCTCCAGGGGCGTTTGCGGTCCCCACTATATCACCATCTGTAAACGGCCTAGGTTGAAATTTCAAGATTCTTTGAAAAACGTATTTTGGACACATCACTAAGTTCTAAAATACATATTGAAGTTTCCCGGTTATGTAGCATTTTCCCTGTAAACAACTGTCAGTTCTGACATTACTTCATTTTGGTTATTTAATATCAAACCAAAACATATAATGGATTGTTGGTGGATATCACTAGATTTACTTGTAAGTTAATAGTCACAATTTGTAACGACCTCTGCCATTTCAAACAATCCACTTGTGACGTCATATATTAAAGTGGGCGCAATGCATTAAACAATCGTATGACGGTCAAGTTGGTGAGCTGTTGACAGAGGTGAAAGTGCGGGGACCGCTACTGAACCTTGGGAGAGATATAATGTACTGAAAGGAATACTTCTGGAATTCGCAAAACACATTTTGACACACCAATCAAATAAGAGATAAAAGAAAAATTTTTCACCACGCCACATTTCTGCGTATCGCGAAACACTGTGAGAATTAATGCTTAAAGTTTATATGGACTAGCCTACACTTTCGCTCTTTTTGTCGTAGTTTGAAAACTGTTAAAGTGTATACTCATTTCTCCGTCTGTTCTGAGTTTTAAACTTTCAATTTTACTTATTAAAGTTGCAAAGCACCTTTGAAGTATGATAATTATAAGTAAAAACTTTATTAACGTTACACGTGAAATATAGGCAGCGGAAAAAGATTGCCGAATCATTCCTAACTCTTTCCTAACGTCGTCGCCATAATCTCGAGGGTCACGAGAGTTGAAACCAAGAGAAAATTGTCAACAATTTAACAAAATGTGGTCAACCTCAGCAGACGAATCTACAAGAAAATAATGCTGCACATATACCAATATTTGAATACACGCAATATTTTATGCAATGGTGTGAATTAATGTTTCAAGTACTCAATCTGTGACATAATACCAGCCGGTAGGTAGGAATCACAAATGTTAAATTAACGTGTGTAATTGTAGTTTCCGTGAATTTTAGTCAGCGATACTAATAGTCTGGCGGAGTGGGTCCAATTGTTACATTAACAGTATTTAAATTCCGTGATATTTTAATCAGCGATACAAATAGATCTGACGGAGTGCATTTAGGTGGGCTCATCCAATGTTATTATGTTAACGTGAGGTTAGTTTGCCGTCGATATTTTTAGAGGTCAGCCGTTACTAATAGTTCTGACGGAGAGTGGTCCAATGTTTCTATTAACGGTATTATGTTTCCGTAGATATTTTAAGTCAGCGGAAAGTTACTAATAGTCTGAACGCGAGAGTGGTCTCAATGATTACTTACAACGTGTATTAGTTTCCGTGATGTTTAGTTCAGCGATACTAATAGCGTCTGACGGTTAGTGTCAAATGTTAACATCAAACGCTGATATTTGGTCCGTGTATAATTTTAGTCAGCGATACTAATCAGTCTGAGCGGAGTCAGTCCAATGTGACAATTAACGTGTATTTAAGTTTCCCGTGATGACGTTTTAGTCAGCGATACTAATAGTTCTTGACGGGTAGATGGATCTAATGTTACATCTAAGGTGTGTTAACGTTTCCGTGATTATTTCAGTGCTAGCGCATACTACAACTAAGTTCTGCGCGAGTGCCTGAGCAGGTCCAATGTTACACATTAGACGCTTGTTTGTTAGTTGTCCGTGAATTTTTAGTTGCGATACTAAAAAGTATCTGACGGGTAGTGGTCGATGTTACATTATAACGTGTATTAAGTTTCCTGTGAAATAATTTTAATAATCAGCTCGAATTAGCTAATAGTCCTGACGGAGCTGACCGTGTTCCAATGTTACATTAACGTGTGTTAGGTTTTCTCCGTGGTGATAAAATCTAAGTCAGCGATACTAATAGTCTGACGTAGAGAGTCCAATGTTACATTAACGTTATTTGAGTTGTCATCCGTGACAGTTTATTTAGTCAGCAATACTAATAGTTGACGGAGTGGGGTTCCAATGTCTCAAAATTAACCGTGTGTTAATTTCAGTTTTCCGTGATACTTTTTAGTCAGCCGATACTAATAGATCTGGAACGGAGTGCGTCAATGATCTACCATTGTAAAGTAAACATGTATTTAGTTTTCCGTGAGATATTTTAATCAGCATTTCAGAATACTAATAGATACTGGCGGACCAAGGAATATATGATTCCTAGATGAGTGGTCCTAACTGTATACATAACATCACTTGCGTATTTTAAGTTATCCGTGGGATCATTTTTATAACATCGCTGATACTTGGCTAAAAGTCTGTACTGGGGAGTTGTGGAGTCCTCAAATAGTTATCATTAACGTGAAATTAAGTCATGCCGTGTGATACCTATCAGTTCAGCCAGATACTAATAGTCTGACGATGTGCGTCCAATATGTTAATGTACAAATTTATACGTGTTAATTAGCTTTCCGCCGTGAATAATTTATAGTCTGCTATACAATAAATATAGGCCTGTACGGAAGTGGTCAAATGTACGTATGAGTAACGCATATGTATTTAGCGTTTCTCGTTTGATAGTTTACGTCAAGCGCGATACTTGAATAGTCATGGCGGGAGTAGAGTCCTAATAGTTATATATTAACGTGTATGATAGTTTGCCAAGGTTATATATTTAATCAGCCGATACATCTAAATAGTGTTGCCTTTGTCGTCAGATAAAGTAGCGTTCTAACTGTATACCGTAATTAACGATGCATACTATAGTTCCGTGAATAGTTTTAAGTTCAGCCCCCCGATTATCTTAATAATTTAGCGAGTCATAGACTTTGGAGTTTGGTCTCCACCACTGTTTATTTATATTAGAACGTCAGAGTTTAGTTACCCCTTGTGTATGAACTCTTTTTAAGTACAAGTCGTATACCTAATAGTCTGGGGGAGGGACGTCCAATGTCATTATATTAACGATGTGTCAGTTGTATCCGACCCATGATTTTTTGAGCTCAAGCATATAACTAATAAAGTCCTGTACGGCATTCGCAGCCACAAGAAGTAGTCAATGTACATTACACGTGATATTAGTTTCCGTGACTCTAACTATAAGATCATGCCATGACTTAACTAATAAGTCTGACGGAGTAGGATTCCAATAGTTAACTATGTACTGTGTTAGTATTCACGTGATAGCTTTTTGATGTTAGCGATACTAAAAGTCTGACGTGAGGTGTCCTATCCAAAATGTTTACATTATACGTGGTAGTTAGTTTCCGTTATATATTTACGATGAAACGCGAATTCAACATAGAAAAAGAGTATGAACAGGAGTGGATCCATAAAAAAAGTGTTACCGTTTAACGTCGTATTAGTTTTCCGTGATATTTTAAATCAGCGATATACTAATAGATTCTGACGGAGGTGCGTTCCCAATAAGTTAAACATTAAACGTGTTCGTGTTAGTTTCCGTAGTTTGATAATTCAGTCAGCTGATTCTAGATAGAGTCTGACATAGTAGAGGAGTTCCTAATTGTGCTACATCTAACGGTATGTATTAGTTTTCCGGTGAATATCATGTTTAGTCATGCAAAACTAATAATGTTCTTGACGGAGTAGGTTTCCCCTTGTATATAAAATTAATTAACGTGTTGTTGTTTAATTCTAAATAGTCTATCTCTGTGTGTTACATTTTCTATCTATGCCCGATCTTATTAATGATAGTCTGGCGGAAAGTGGTTTACCAATGTTCATTATTCTATTAGTTTCCGGGGATATTTTAGTCAGCTATACTAATAGCCTGACGGAGTGGTCCAATGTTACATTAACGGGGTAATTTAGTTTATCTGTGGAATTGATTTTAGGTCTGCCGATACTACATAGTCTGGCGGATATATCCCTATGTGGAAATTGTGCAAATTGATACATTACGGTGTTGAGAATTCGTTGAATAGTTTAGTCTGAAGCAATACAAATAGCTGACGGAGTATTACCTGTATAGCAGAGTTAAATATGTCTCCCAATGTTTTACAATTAATGCTGCATTGTAGTTCTCACGATGATATGGTTAGTCAACGATACAGCTAAATCACTTCTGACGGAATTGGATCCAATGTTATATTAACGTGGAGTTAGTTGCCCGTAGGATCTTATCTAGGATAGGCAGGCGAGAATTACTAATAGTCTGGCGGGAGTCGGATCACAATGTTCTAGTAACTTAGATTAACGCTGTGTCAGTCCTGAGTTATTTTAAGTTCAGCGATTATAGTTTTGACTAAATAGCTTAGACGAGAGTTGATCTCTAAAAGATGTTATACGCAATTTCTATAAAACGTTAAATTGGTATGTTAGGTTCCTGAGATAGAGTCTACAGTATTAGTTCAGCGTATACTAATTAGCCTGACGGTCATGTATTTATGCATAGGTCAATATCCTTGATAATGTTACATAACGTTGAGTATTAGTTCACCGATGATAGTTTATACGAGATCGATTCGTATAAACTAATAGTCTGACGGAGTGGTCACTAATCTGTTACGATTGGACTCGTTCGCATGGTATTATAATTTTCGATGACATTGTTTGACGTCAGCTAGATACTTGGTATATGTCCTGACGTGTTAGTGTGTTCAGCAAGCTGTACAATTTAACGTGCTATTAGTTTTCCAGTTAATGAGTTAGTGCGAGCGAGATATTTAACATAAATAGGTATGACGGTATGTATGTGCAGGTCCAAATGTATTATATCAGATTAGATCTGTGTATAATAGAGTTTTCCAAATGATTATAGTTATAATCAGACAAGATTTACTAGATAGTCTGACTGTATGGTTCCACAAAATTCGTTACTTATTAGTCGTATGTCTGTAAGTTTGACGCGTCGTTGGATTATGATTTAAGAATCAGACAAATTACTTAAATAGACTCTGACGGGAGTCGTCATCAATGTCCTTTCACTCATAAACAGTGTAGTTAGTGAATTTCTCGTGAGATATTAGTCAAAGCTCACGAACTAATTAGTCTGATCGTATAGAAGTGAGGACCAAATGTTATAACTATATAACGTTTTGAATGTATTTAGTTCCGTGACATATGTTTAGTCAAGCATAAATACTACATAAGTCTGGAATCAGGTATGTCCAATGTTACAATTTAATCGATGTTAGTTAGATTAATATGTTTCGAACAAATGCACCGTTGATGATTTTTAAAGTCGACCCGAATTACCTTAAATTAGTCTCGTACGTGAGTAGGTCTCATACTGTCTTACATGTGTTTAACGGAATGTATATAAAAGTTCCTTCGTGTTATGATTTTTAATCGATGCGATTTTCTGGACTTTTATTCTTTGAACGGAAGTGGTCCATGATTTATTGTTAATAAATATTTCATAATCAAAACATTGGTAGTTTATGTAGGTTCGTTCCTCGTTAGACCATTCTGATGTTCTAGCTGTACAAGACGATAGCTATAATAGGTACTGACGGAGTGAATGCTTTCAAGGTGTTAGTCCATTATACGTGTTAGATTATGTTTCCGGCTCGCTCGATGCCTTGAGATTTTAAGTCAGCTCGTTACTAATAGGGTTCTGACGGAAGTGGCATCCAATGTTATCAAATCTAACAGATTATAGTGTTCCGTCAGATAGTTTAGTAGAGACCGAAGCATACTCTGAGATGAGTCCTGTGACAGGATTGTGCGCTCCAATCTGTACGATAGTACAGACGTGTATTAAGTTTCCTTGTGAGGTAATCCTCTTAAGGTGCAGCGATTACTAATGTCGTGGACGGTATTGTGGTAGGGTCCTACATTGTTCACAAATGCTAACGTGTTTAGTAGTTTTCGCCGTTATGTGTCACCGTTTAAGTCAGAGTCGATGATATACACAATAGTGTCATGATTACCCAGGGTGGTAAAGTGGCTCATCCAACATGTTTACTATTTAGAAGGTTGTGTTAGTTTCCGTGAATATTTCAAGGTCAGCGATACTAATAGTCTGACGGGGTAAGAGTTCCAAGCTGGTCCAATTATGTTTTAACATCTAACGTGTTAAGGTTAAGATTTGCCATGTATCATTTTCAGCTTAAGCACATAACATAATAAGTCATGCAACGGAGGTCGAGCGTAGCTCGATGCTTGTTAGCATTAAACGTGTTATTGAGTTTCCCGTTAGATACTATACATTACATCAGCCGATAATCATATCAAATAGTCTTTGACTCGGGAGTGGGAGTGCAATGTGTTACCATTAACGTGTCGTTAATTTTTCCCAGTTTGATAATTTATAATGATCAGCAATAACTAACTCACATACAATATAGTTCTAGACGTAGAGGTCCAATGTTACAATATAACGTGTTTGATTATCGCTATTACCGTGATCACATTTAATTTATGTCCATGTACCAAATATACGTTAATTAAGTACTCTATTGACGGATAGGTGGTTTCCAATGCTTAAAAGAGTGTTAAACGTGTAGTTAATTTAAGTGTTTCTCGTGATGTAATTTAGTAGTCAGCAGATTACCGAAATAGTCTGTGGTCGGCACAACAATTTTCTCTCAGGATATTCCATAAAAAGAAACATACTGATGGAGTCCCCAATGATTACATAAACCATGTAATTAGTTTTCCCGTGAAGTATTTTAGATACACATTGCGATACTAAATAGTCTGGCGGAGTGGTTCCAAGTTTACATAAACATGTAATTAGGTTTCCGTGATATTTAATCAGCGATTTACTAAAAAGTCTGACGGATTGGATCCAATGTGATATTAACGTGGAATTAGTTGCCGTGATACTTTAGTCAGCCGATACTAATATCTGACGGAGTGGCTCCAATGTTAAAATTAAAGCGTGATTAAGGTTGCCGTGATTATTTTAGTCAGCTATACTAATAAGCCCGACGGAGTGGTCAAATTTTACATTAACGTGTTATTAGTTTCCGTATAGTTTAGTCAGCGATAGGGTGTAATTACTAATTATTCTGGCGGAGTGGTCCAAGTTATATTAACGTGTATAGTTGCCGACTGTATTTAATCAGCGATACTAATAGTCTGGCGGAAAGTGGTCCAATGTACATTAACGTGTATTAGTTTCCAGTTTGATAGTTTAGTCAGCGATACTAATAGTCTCGACGGATTGCCGTCCAATGTTATATTAACGTGAGTTAGTTGCCGTGATACTTTAGTCAGCGATACTAATAGTCTGGGGAGTGGTCCAATGTTATACGTGTGTCAGTTTCCGTGATATTTTAGTCAGCTATACTAATAGCCTGACGGGAAGCTAGTCCAATGTTTACATTTAACGTGTATTGTTTCCGTGATAGTTTAGTCTAGCGATACTAATAGTCTGACGGAGTGGTCCTAATGTTACATTAACGTGGTTAGTTTCCGTGATAGTTTAGTTAGCGATACTAAAAGTCTGGACGGGAGTGGTCCAATGTACATTAACGTGTGTTAGTATTCCGTGCATATTTAGTTTAGCGATACTTAAAAGTCTGACGGAGTTGGTCCATGTATACATTAACGTGTATTAGGTTTCCGTGAATATTTTAATCAGCGCATACTAATAGTCTGACGGAGTGGTCCAATGTTACATTAACGTGTGTTTAGGTTCCGTGATAATTTAGTCAGCGATTACTAATTAGTCTGAACGTAGAATTGATACCCCTTGAATTTTAATTTACAGAAGTTAAAACTGGATTGGAATATTCTTTGTTAGGAGGTTTCCAATGTTACATTAACGTGTATTAGTTTCCGTGACATTTTTAGTCAGCAATACTAATAGTCTGACGGAGTGGTCCAATGTTATATTAACGTGTTGTTAATTTTAGTATTCCGTGATATTTTACATGTCTCAGCGATACTAATAGTCTGGCGGAGTGGTCCAATGTTATATTAACGCTGTAGTTAGTTTCCGTGATATTTTAGTCAGCTATACTTAATAAGCCTGGACGGAGTGGTCCAATGTTACATTAACGTGTATTAGTTTCCGTGATATTTTAGTCTTGCGATACTAATAGTCTGGCGGAGTGGTGCAATGTTACTTAACGTGTGTTAGTTTTCGTGATTAGTTTTAGTCAGCAATTACTAATAGTCTGAGCGGAGTTGCCAATGTTCATTAATGTGCATTAGTTTCGTGATATATACAACATCTGCAATATTTTTAAAGTCAAAAACCAATTAACTAGAATAGTCTGATACTGTGGATTGGTCCTTACATGTTAACAATGTAACGTTGAGTTAGTTGCCTGTTTTAGAATCACATGATTATGTGCTCAAGCAGATACTGTATATAGGTCATCTCGGGTGATTTTGTGGAGATCCACATATGGATATATTAAATAAACTGTTTTTAGTGTCAGTTCCGTGAATACTTTTTATGTTCAAGACCATATACTAAATTAAAGCCTGACGGTAGTGATTCTAACCTAATGTTACATTAAACGATTAGCGTATTTAGTCTTACCGTGATAGTTGGTATAGTTCATAAGCCAATATACTAAAATTAAGCTGACGGAACTATCATAGGAACACAACTGCAGTTAAAAACAAGTGGATTGTCTTCACCAATATATGTTGTCCACACAATGTGTACGTTATACAAAGCGTGATGCTCATTAGATTATCCGCGTGGAATGTAATTTAGTCAAGGCACATTTACTAATAGTCTTGTGAAACGGAGCTGTGTCTCAAAATGTTGTCATTATAACTAGTGCATTAGTTTATGTCCGTACGAATTTTACTTTAATAAGTGCAACGATACCATAAATATGTCTGCCAACGGATTGGTCCAACTGTGTAATATTCTTAACGACTGAGTTAATAGTTGCCCAAGTGAATACTTTAGTTCTAGCTCTGACACCAAGTGTAAGCTGGGGAAAGTGGTCCAACATATGCTATAGTACTTAAGAACGTATGATGTCCAGCTTCCTCGATATTTTAGTTCATGACGATACTCCAACATAGCCAGACGGGCCAAGTAGAGTCCAATGATCTTACAGTTAAGATTAATCTTAGTTTCTTCGTATTCAGATAGTTTTCAGTTATGGTCCATGCCCTATACTTTAAAGATAGTGCTAGACGAGAGTAAGGGTCCAAATGTTATCAATCATAATGATTTGCATATAAGTTTAGTCGTATTCAACGGTATGAATAGTTTAGTCAATTGCGGTCTGCAACATATACTTAATAGTCTGACTGCGGATCAAGTGTTGTTCCACAATGTCTACATTAACCCGTGTGATTAGATCTCATCTCAAATTCCGGGTGACCATTCTTAGTCATGCATGATTAGCTGAGTTTAGTTCTGCCGGAGGTAGTGCGCGTTCGCAATTTGATGATTACTTATTTTAAACGTGTAATTTAGATCTTTCCTGTTGTTTAGTTTTAGTAGCAAAAGTATAATGGACTAATTTATATGTCTAACTGTTAGTTTGATCCTAGATTTTATGTTTTTCATTGATGAAAAATCTGGTTTGCTATTTGAGTGTTAATCACTGATATTTTAGTCAACAGATAACATAAAATAGATCTGAACGGATGTTTGTGGTCCTTGCTTCAGATGTTATAAATGTTAGAAATCGAGTGAAGATCTACATGAGTTGCGGATAGCTTTTAATTTGTCAGCGCTCATTAACTTAACTTATGTATCCTGCGAGAAGTGAATGGTTACATATTGTTACTCATTCGACAAATGCGTGTAGGTTCAGTATTTCCCGTGAAAAATATTTTAAGTCAGCAGATACTAAATTATTGACCTGGTAAACGACGGATGGTTTTACCACATGGTTGTACATTTAACAGTGGAATGATTAGTTTCCGAGATAGTTTAAGTCAGCTCGGGATCAGACTTTTTAATACGTGTCGGTCGGAAATATCAAACACCTGAATCGAGTAGTTGTGGCGCTTCCATAAGTTTGTTTTTAACTAATAAATCGTTAAATAATAGTTATAGTTTCACATGTATGATTAGTATTATGGCTCAACGACTATACTAATTAGAGTCTGAACGGATACCTGTGGGTCGCACAATAGATTTAACATTAACTGCTGTATTAGTTATTCCCCGATGACATCATTAGTACAACTAGCAATACTGATAGATTATCGCTGTACGGAAGTGGTGTCCAAATGTTAACATTTAACGCTGTATTAGTTTTCCGTGCGATAGTTTTTAGTCAGCCCCGATCTATAATTAGTCTGACCAGAGTATATTGTTGGTTTCCCTAAGTGTGTTACATTCTAAAACGACTGTATTAGTTACTACCACATGGTATAGTTTTTATCATCATGCGATAGCCTATATTAGTGTGCTGGAGGATCTGCGGTGCCGTGGGCCAATGTCTTACATCTAACGCGTGTGTTGCAGCGCGTTTCCCCGTGTATTAGTTTAGATACACCCGCATACTAAATAGTCTGGACGCGACTGTGGGTGCTCCATATTCTAGTTTCCTCTATTCTTATAATCGTTGCTGTTAGCTGATGTCCGTGTAAGGTTAGTTTGTTTAGTCTCAAGCTTGGATTTTAAGCTGATAAGTCGACGGAGTATGGGACTCAGTCAAATGCTATATCATAACGTATGTTTATGTTTCAGGTTTCCGTAATATAAAGTATAAGTCAGCAAATACTAAAAATTAGTCTCCCGCAGTTGTCCAATATTTCTAAACGCGAAAATTGTATATAAGTTTTCCTTGATATTTAGCTTTCATCAAAGCCGATTATCTTAAAAAGATGATTAACGGGAAGGTTGTCACAATGTTATACTTAAAGGTTTATTGAAAGTTTAACGTGTGAGTTTAATGATTGCCCGATTTTCGATTATAAGTAACCAATAGCAGCGATTACCTTGATACTAAATAGTACTGACCAGCTCGCGACGGGGCCTGCTTTTAGGTGTAAAAAGCTCGCCAGTCCCACATATCAATGTTAGGACCCAACACGGGTCAATGTAAGTCATGTATGATAGTATTTCTCCGGCGTGATAGTGTATTAAGTCAAGACGGATTACTAACTAGTTCTGACGAGAGTTGGTCCAATGGGAGTCTACATTCAACGCACGCTGGGTGTTTTACGTATCTATTCCGGATCTATTTTAGTCAAGCGATGGATAACGTGGAATTAGCATCTGGACGAGTTTTTACGTGCGTTCATATGTGACATTTAACCAGATATATAGTTGTTATGCGAATTATCAACCAATGAATAAATTTACGATCTATCGGTCCTGATATAACTAATAAGGTCTGACGGTACGTATGGTTCCTGTAACAGGTTTATCAATTAATGCGGTGATGGGTTCCTTAGTTTTTCCGAGGCGACATATCTTTAGTCAGCGATACTTAATATACGTTGCTGGACATATGTGTTAAATATTCGTGACATCGCACTTACAAATGTTGGTGTATCCCAAATAGTACTATTATATTAGCCACGGTGTGAGTTAATGATTTTCAACGTAATATTCTTAAGACCAGCAGAGAAGTCCTAATCTAATAGTCTGACGGAGTGGTATTGCCCCGTAACCCCATGTTACATAACGGGGGTTAGTTTCCGTGAATTAAGTCAGCGATACTAATACGTCTGACGTGTGGTCCAATCGTTTTACATAACGGTGTATTAGTTTCCGTATATTTTAATCAGCGATATAATAGCCTGACGGAGTGGATCCAAGTACATGAACGTGTATTAGTTTCCTTAAATGACAATATTTTGACAAATGGCAGAGAATACGTCAAAAGTCTGGATGACGGACACAAGTGGTTCCAATGTACATTCAAACGTTGGTGGTGATTGTTTAGTTTGCCGTGTCAGGTTATATTTTTATTTTACTGATGGTTCATGTCTATAACTAATTAAGTCTGACGAGGAGTATGAGACCACACTCTAGTGTCTACAATTTAATGTGTGTTAGTTTCCGTTGATATTTGGTCAATCAGACTAGTGCGATACTAATAGATCTGACGGAGTCGGTCCCGGCCAGAATAGTTACATAAGTATGGGTGTCTTTAGTAATCTCCAGTGGATATTTTTTGATTCGTTCAGCGATACTCACTAATTAGTCTTGACGTAGCTGGGACTGTTCTTGCTTGATCAATTAGTATCGGTTACAGTTTGGGGAGATTCTAGTTCATTGTGGTTGTCCTGTAAATATTAACATAATTACGTGTAATTTTAGAGTGTTTCCAGTAAATATTTTAAATCAGGGCGGATATAATAGCCTGCACGCGTAAGGTGCAATCTCAAATGTACTCATTTGATAATAACGTGTAATTAGTTTTCAAAATGTATATCCTTTAAGTAATCTTGAAGAAGAGGATACTAATAGTCTGGACGGGCATATGTCTACTGTTGTCCAGTTGAGATGTACATTAAACTTGATTGTTTGGTTTATCATGAATCTGCCCCACGCATAGCAAAATATTGTTTATGTCTAAGCTATGGCAATACTAAATTTTAAGTCCTCAACGGGATTCAGATATCAGCCAGGTGGAGCCTAATGCTTACATTTAATGTGTTGTTTAAGTTATCCGTGGATTTATATTGAGTCAGCAGACTATCTTGCCAGAAAGTCTGACGGAGTGGTCCAATGTTACCATTTAGAACGTTGAGTATTTATGATTATTCGCGTGAGTGGGTTCTAGGTCAGCGGGCAAAGACCTCAGACTAATATTGAACTGACGGTGAGGTCGGACAAAGTCCCAGATGCGTTTTAACCTACATTTAGACCTGATGTAGTATAGTCCTAGTGTGATAATTCGTATTAGTATTTCGCAGGCAATCACACTTTCTATGTCTGGGATCGGAGCGAATTAATTAATGCTGATCACATTTTGTTTAATACCGGTTTGTATGGATGATCAGTTGTAAATTTAATCTATGTAGTTATCATTTTTAGATCAAATTGACATTAAAGGTGATGACGTAATATTCTGACGGGAAAGTGCGTCCAATTTACTAATTTTAACGAGTAATTTGTAGTTTCCGGATCGCAGATATATCTTAAGTCAGGAGCATTATAAGCTGAAACTTAGGTATGATTAAGTCTCAACACCAAAATGAATACTTACTGGAACTGAAACATATTGTGATTATATACCGTAATAAACCGACTGAAAAATATATGAAAAAACGCTTTCTAGACAGTACATTATAGTTCCTCTAGTGAGAAGAAGACTGCTGTACAGAAGATATCTCTCAAGAAAATAAGAGAAGTTATCTCTCCTAGTAATGATTTCCAGAGCTGATAACTCTGCGTACGATGTCAGGAATTACCGAATAGGATAGTATAGTAGGATCCAGTCCGGATCCATCAAGTTCTACGTAGCAAAAATAAGTGAATGTTCATGACGGTATCGAGTCTGATTATTTGCATAGCATGATGATCCATGACTATTTGAAAACACTCAAATAAGTATGAGATTGTAACCCTAATCTTAAATTATTCAATCATAATTACAAGGAGACAGATGTCCGAGTATCAGCATATTGTTCTTACATCATCTATTCAGCCTCCATTAATAATTCAATTGATATCACTTTATATAAGAGAACTTTTTGTTTTTGAAATATATGTGGAGTTGTTATGTCGATATAGGATGCCTTGACTCCCCAGGACACATGAGAAGGTACCATACATGACGCTGTTGTGGCAAAGTATTACCGTGGGAATTTGAAGTTTTCCCACTTACAGGGTTATATAGGGTATTTACTATTTCGTCTTTAATGGTGAAACTTTTCAACTATGTCTTATATATTTAGATGCGGAGAATATTCCACCGTACTCCATTCCGACCTCAAAGAGCACATAAGAGATGCTTGTAAACATACGAGTGTACTTTTTAGCAGTAAATTTAACCGTGCTGATCTGAACTTTCTTTTTTTACTTTAAATACTATAAAGGCCTTATTCTGTTATACCAATGAATGGTTTGCATATAGAATCCAGAGAGTTATACAACTCTGCCAGTATTACCCATGTCATGCAGACGAGGTACCACATAGACACATTAATCTATAAGTTTTATACGTTTCCCAACAATTTTAGAAAATTCGCAGTGAATTTATCGGGCACTCAAACTGTTACATACACCCTTAACATGCACCCATATCACTACAGGACATTCCCCGCGTATTACTCAATTCTCCAGTGTACTTGATAGTCTTAAGAAATACCAGCTATATGAAACAAAAAGTTAACAACAGTGATCCAATGATATTCATGGCCTATCCAACAGTCCAAATTAGTTAACCTTTTATCTCATGGTGACTATTCATTTCTAATAGAAAACTTTCCCTACCAATGTCAAATAATGCATAATCACGATTAATTAATTGATCAGAAAATGAATATATTTAGATTTACACAATACCATAATAACAAATTTTAATAAGTTATGGGTCTCTCTCCAAATCTGGATTGCTACACTCAGGGGCCTCTTAGAAACAGCCAATTATATATCTAAGACCGAATTGACCAAAATTGGTTGAGCACCTAACGCTTAAGAAGTAGATGAAACACGCTGATCATGCTGATTACATAGATTTTATGCGTAAATTTCATGTTTTACAAATTGCCCACTAATGTTATTTTTGGAATCTAGTATATGGGCTTCACAAGTTTCTGTTTCCTTCAATATAGCAGTATCATTCTTTTACAAATGGGAATATTAGTAATCACTCGAAATCTATACTGTCTTGTTTATACGAATTTTTCTTGTCGGCCTGAAGTAACATGCCTGACTCGTGAATATATTATTTCTTCTACTTACATGTGGTTAAACAAGGCTACACGAAATATTATTTCATAGATTTGGTTTACAAAATCTCAGAGGATGCAATAGTATACGTGAGAAAATTCCTAAATTTATTGTTTATATCAACATCTGGGATCAGGGTCAGATTTTATTTTAATACACTTGGCTAACTCCTATTAACAGATTTTGTATAAATGGTGACTCTGACCCCTCTGGGGCAGGAGGGGTGGGGCCCAGTAAGGGAAATAGAGGAAAATTCCTTCAAAACACTACTAGTCATAAGTTCTAATTGGATTTTGACCAAATTTGGTCAGAAACATCTTTGGGAGAATGTGAACAGATTTTGTATAAATGATGGTTCTGACCGCCCTCCCTCTTGTTATAACGGATGGAGATGATTTTCAGATGACCGTTAAGGCCCATGGGCCTTTAGTTTATTAATCTCTCACAATTATTATGATCTAGATGTGACATACCCATGTATCTATGAGGATTATAGCTACAGTAGGTCACTGACCTGGTGAAGATACACCACCACGGAGGTGAGTAATAAAGCTGAATTAGGAACGTTTTATTACACATTTACAAGCCAAGTCATCTGTTAATACTGATAGGAATGATTGATCAGGTACACATATAATATTTTTATGACCTAGCTATTTTCTCAGATAAGAATATTCGTAGCTGTTCATTTGCGAGCAGGTGTATATACAAGGCTATATGATTATGTCCCCCAAACGAAGTTGGGGGGACATATTGTTTTTTGCTCCGTTTCTTATTATTATTATTATTGCAAGCTAACCGATATTTACATAATATATAATTCATTTTTCGCAATTTTCAGTCATGTGGACATGACGTACATGTACATAGCAATTATTTTACATGATGAATAATTTGCGTGCCCCTGTGCTTGGGCTGAGCTGACCAATACAGTACTTAATGCGTCTAACATTCCCTCGAAACGAACGCGAAACGCAAAACGCAAACGAAATGTTAAACGAAAACGAACGAAAACGCAAACGAAAAACGAAAAACGCAAACGAAAAACGAATAGCGTAAAACGAAAAACGCGTTTCGTCAAGCGCTAATCGCAAAACGAAAAACGCAAACGAAAAACGAAAAACGTAAACGAAGTGAAAGCGTGACCGGAAGACCAGAATGCAATCATAAATGTCGATCGGGACTTCGGTAGCTTAGTGATCCGGATTCTGAAAGCGATGTCTATTTTACGTTCGCAATTTTGATTTAGTACGATTTATCATTATGAAAAATTTATCTTGTCTTAGAAAATATGCAATTGTTATAAATATATTACCAATAAGTATGTGATTACGTATATATATATCCAAGCATTAATACATTTTTTTTTAAACTTATAAAGCGAGATTTTAAAAATAATTATAAAACATGTATGTGTATAAATAGTCTTCAATCAATGCTAGTATTTATAAGTCTGCTCTGAATTTGTCACACATACTAGTACTGTTTTATAGAAATTATCAGTTTCAGAAAAGAAAACACTTCAGAAGAACTTCTTATTTTAGTGTAGGTATTGTGAACATGTACGTTTGACTACTGCAAGTATAAACCCTAGGTCTAGCGGTTAGGTAGTTATATTTTACATGTATATATATATGACTCCAGAGGAGGTCCCCGTACCGGCCGTTATATAGATATCAATGTGGACACTCACCTGTAGCTTTATAATTTTAATTTGCTTTATAATTCACGGACAACACATGTACAACACTCTACCCCTCTCTATCCCCACTCCCCCTCTCGATTTACCTGCTTTCATTTATACCATTTGTTATTTGACAGCGGCATATTTTGATTTTGTGTCAACTTGTATCACACCTGGTCAAGTGCAGTCACCCATGAACAATGGCTCATGATCACTGATACGTAGCCTCAGACGCGCACGTTTATTCATGTTTATTTAGGCTACGATGTATAATACGCGTACGTGACCCCGTGCATGTACATGTACCAAAGCATACCACAAAAACAACAATTTTGTGTTATTCTAGTCATTACAGAAAACCAGCTCTATGGTGTTTTATTCCTCGTGTGTTTTGTTACATCAACATACCAATAAAATACATGATCAATCATATCAATGGCCAATGCGTGTAAATACAGAGATACAGTTGAATGTACATGTATCAACTGTCAGTTCGTGTTGTATATGTATATATATAAGTCAATTATGATTTGATATCTATTGACTTCGGTACGTTCTTAATTTCACATAAAATATGTAAAAAAAAGTATTCGTTGTATGGTTGAGATATTATTAATTGTGTTATTTTATTATTAGAATAGTGCGTTTCACAAGAAAATAATGTGATCCAATGCTAACAGTGATGAGTCGGATATAATTTTTTTATAATGTATGCACCAGTGAGTTATATATATATTATGACCAGCAGTATGACGTCCTGTGGCGTGAGTTCACACCTGTCTGTAATCCCTCAGTCCACTTTATCGAGCCCCGCGGGTGTTACAAGTGTATATTGTACCTGTCCCCCTGTAGCACATACACGCGTACGTGTATAGCTAGTACTATATAAGACCTTGCA
>SAYR01045553.1:119834-301818 GCA_004382745.1 Argopecten irradians irradians | reverse complement strand
ATACAGGCCCTCTGGGCCTCTTGTTTATAACTAGAATTAAAAATTGAATTTGAAATCTTTATTATTAAAATTCACAGTAAATCGGTCTAAAATACTGTATGCACCGAGTATGTCTACGAGAAGATTTTAGTCGTGGATGACAGCCTATGCTACATTTATTGTGTAACATACACTACATTTCTTATATACAATTTAGAAAATGGTGTAAAGGACCTCTTGTGTAACTTAAGATTTCAAAATTCTGAGACTGGTGATTTATATACTTAAAACTTTTTATTTGTATGTTGAGTTGCCCAAGGTTGTATGTTGGAGTAGCATGTGGGAAATTAAACAGTGAATGTAAAGTTCTTTTCAATTTCTGTATTTACTAATTCTAGCCCATAACATATGTAATATCAAACTTCACAAAGGATAGAGATCTACACAATGATTTGTAAACATTGTAGGAGTTGTAAAATCATATTTGTACATCACACCACATGGGAACAGTGAAGTCACTGAATTATAATATGGTTATTACTGAACTACTGACTGACATAACCGCAGAATTCAATTCTCTGAGTTTAATTTCAAATTGAGCCTTACGATATTAGAGCTCCGATATTAATGATCTTGCACTGCTGTCCATCAAATGCTGGTCTGTTACCTAGAAATAACCATAATAGCCCATCATTAGACAATCTGCTGCCTCCAGTAAGGGATAATAGGGGGTTGGAAACACCCAAATCATAATTCATATATATATATTTAATGTGTTTGATATTTGTATGGATAGTGGAACATTGTTTATAAACTGGTGAGTAGGATTCAACACAAAGCCTGGTTAGCTTGACATGATTTAATTTATAACTGGTGAATAGGATTCAACACAAAGCCTGGTTAGCTTGACATGATTTAATCTATAAACTGGAGAGCAGGATTCAACACAAAGCCTGGTTAGCTTGACATGATTTAAATTATAACTGGTGAATAGGATTTAACACAAAGCCTGGTTAGCTTGACATGATTTAATCTATAAACTGGAGAGCAGGATTCAACACAAAGCCTTGTTAGCTTGACATGATTTGATTTATAAACTGGTTAGTAGGATTCAGCACAAAGCCTGGTTAGCTTGACATGATTTTATGTCATTGTTTAAATTTATAAACTAGTTGAAAGGATTCAACACAAAGCCTGGTTATAGTTTTAAATAATCTCAAATTTATCTGGAAATATTTTTCGATTGTCATTATAGCATCTGATATTCATGTTGCAATTACGAAATATTGAAAATGAAATGAATTTCTTACTATATGACAACAAAAGGTTACTTTTTGCGGAATGAATGAATTAAGTTCTCTACTGTGTATTTAAAGTGAATATTTAAGTAAAAAAACCTTTGTTAGGCAAAAGATATGTTGATAAATGTTTAATTACTCGTTGAATTTTTCTAAGTCAGAAGATTTATGCTACTCACTCATGCTTTCATTATACAAAATAATTAATCTATATGTTAATTAAGAGTATAATATATAAATGATTTAGCTCCAGCACTAAATCTATTTCTAATTTTGCAATATTCTGATGTAAACAGTAAAGGAGAAAATGTAACGGTCAGACTGGGATTCAAACCCGGGACCCTTCGCTCTAGCTAAGTGCTCTACCGACTTAGCTAGTACCTGGTCACCGATGATCGACCCAGTCCAATCCCGCTACACTTCTCCCTCCTTTCTCGAAGTCTTCACCCTCAAACTTCGAAGACATATGAGACCCTTCCAAACACCACCACCTTGAATTATTTAGTTGGGCGCCAATTCTATAACAGGAGAGGAGAAACTGTAGCGGCCAGACCGGGATTCGAACCCGGGACTCTCCGCACTAGCAGAGTGCTCTACCAACTTAGCTACCTGGTCACCAATAATCGACCCAGTCCAATCCCAATAACCTGACCCAGTCCAATCCCACTATACACTAATCCTGTTTGAGACTTTCCCCATAATGTATGAAGTATAATAAACACCAAGAACAGTTGTCACTTCACAGCTGTCAGCCAGCTTAGCTTGGTAGACAAAACCAAAAACTTTAAAAAAAAATGTTTTAATCAAAAACAAATCGAAAAATATTTGTAAATATTTAAACTTGACGGAAATGTGACCCAGATAGTCTGTCTTAATAAGACGATAGATTTCTAGTTAAATTTGTGTTGTTTGTGAAAGAAAATTATAATTGAAAGAAATCAGAATGATATATTTGTTAAGCTTATAAGGCTTTGAGTGGTTTTATGGCCTGTGGAGGGAGCTCAGGGTTTTCTCTCTGCCCCTGTATAGACACAGTGGTTGTGGGTGCTGTAAAGAGTACACATTTCACGTCCGCATTGTCAGCTTTATTTAGCCAAAACATAAACATCAGTCTGATTGTTAAATGTCTACAAAACATCATAGTGTCATGTTTTTGATGGACAGAATTTAGGTTAAATCCTTTTCAATAATGTGGCATTTTAATTTCATTATGTAACCAGAAAATTGTAGGTTTTAAGTGGTATATTAGAGTAAGCCCTGGCTGACAGGGCTTGATTGAGGGTGAACTCTGATATCTACATAAACTGGTGTGTTTTGACATTTTCCAAAATATCAGGAAAACTTGCTGTGGTGTATAGTAGAAGCGTGGGAAATGTGTCAGTGTTGTAGGGATGTGATGTGTGGGGGACACAAGTGGCTGGGAGGGGGCACAGGGTTTAGAGGGAGGAGGACACAAGTAGCTAGGAGGGGACACAGGATGCATATGTGTGTGTGTGGGGGGGGGGTTAGAGGATGGACAACCAGGACAAGTGGCTGGGAGGGGGACAGTGGAAGGATTCAGACGAGTGAGTTGAAGGGTCTAGGGATTGGGAAAACATCATACCAGGGCACATGTGAAGGGGTGAGGGAGGTCTGACTATAGGGTCCTATACAGTGTCACAAATTATTGAGAAAACAGGGCTAAATATAAACCACAAGAGGGGTTTAAGGCCAATGTTGAGGGGACAAAATTATAATTTGGGGAGATTCAACTAGACAAAGGGTGGGACAGAAGTGGTTTGGGAGGACACACAAATGTGGAGAAGGGGAGATAACTGGTGGGTTGGGGAGAGGGCAGCTATGTTAGAAATCTAGACCATTAGGGGTGATCACCTTATCATCACCAAAAGGATGATGAAACTCCTTAAAACGTGACATCAGTGTTAACCCTAGGCTTATATTTCTGTGTGAGGAAGCACAAGTGCTTTCTTCCCATCGATGATCAGCACAGATGTTTTAGGGGGAAAGAGGACCCCTATATGGCTCCCAGGGAATTTCACACCATACATAAAGTCACAGGGTACATTAGGGGACAATAATTGGCCCCTCATTCCCAATTAACAGTATCCTACATTAATGAGTTCCCTACATGTCCAGTGTCTCCCAGTGATTTCTAATTAAAGTAGCCAAAAAAACAAAGATTCCGTTCTGAATTATAGATGAGAGGCAGGCACCTTACAAGTTGTCAGGAAATGATGAATTCATACTGGTTAGTAATTATGGTAACTGCATATAATATTTTGTTGGTGTAGAGATACCATGCTTGTAGTTACCAGGTACATTTCAATTTCTTGTATTTAGGATCATACATCTTTGAGACACATTGTTATTTCGTGATTCATATGTAAGACTCGTTAGGTTATGTATGGGATAATGATGTAAATTATTGTTAAATCCCTTTTCGAGAAAAGGGGAGACGCGTTTATGGGTAGAGGGGTGCTACTTTCGAAAAATATGGTAGTAAAAGCTTCTCTTTTAAGTAAATGTTGTTTGAAGGGCTAAAGGGGTTCTAATACTTTACAGTATATATAAACAGTATACAGTCGTCCTCTAGGCGTAGAACAACATGCATTACAGTAAATACAGTATACAGTCGTCCTCTAGGAGTAGAACAACATGTATTACAGTAAATACAGTATACAGTCGTCTTCTAGGAGTAGAACAACATGTATTACAGTAAATACTGTATAGAGTCGTCCTATAGGAGTAGAACAACATGTATTACAGTAAATACGGTATACAGTCATCCTTTAGGTGTAGAACAATATGTATTACAGTAAATACAGTATACAGTCGTCCTCTAGGAGTAGAACAACATGTATTACAGTAAATACTGTATAGAGTCGTCCTCTAGGAGTAGAACAACATGTAGTAAGTATTGTATACAGTCGTCCTCTAGGAGTAGAACAACATGTATTACAGTAAATACAGTATACAGTTGTCCTCTAGGAGTAGAACAACATGTATTACAGTAAATACTGTATACAGTCGTCCTCTAGGAGTAGAACAACATGTATAACAGTAAATACTGTATAGAGTCGTCCTCTAGGAGTAGAACAACATGTATTACAGTAAATACAGTATACAGTCGTCCTCTAGGTGTAGAACAACATGTATTACAGTAAATACAGTATACAGTCATCCTCTAGGAGTAGAACAACATGTATTATAGTAAATACAGTATACAGCCGTCCTCTAGGAGTAAAACAACATGTATTACAGTAAATACGGTATACAGTCATCCTCTAGGAGTAGAACAAAATGTATTACAGTAAATACAGTATACAGTCATCCTCTAGGAGTAGAACTACATGTATTACAGTAAATACAGTATACAGTCGTCCTCTAGGAGTAGAACAACATGTATTACAGTAAATAAAGAATACAATCGTCCCCTAGGAGTAGAACAACATATATTACAGTAAATACAGTATACAGTCGTACCCTAGGAGTAGAACAACATGTATTACAGTAAATGCAGTATACAGTCATCCTCTAGGAGTAGAACAACATGTATTACAGTAAATGCAGTATACAGTCGCCCTCTAGGAGTAGAACAACATGTATTATAGTAAATACAGTATACAGTCATCCTTTAGGAGTAGAACAACATGTATTACAGTAAATACGGTATACCTGTACTGTTACCTCTTCTTAGACACGTAGTTAGCTGGTCCAGCTAGTTGTGCGCGTTTTTTGTCATTTACTAAATAGTTGTCCGGTTGTGCCATAATAAAAACTGGGGTAAAACTTGCATGGTACTGAATTCCAGTGAGTGTTCAGTCGGTTTTAAACGAGTTCAGAGTATGGGCTTCTAATACGAAGTTGGGAGGGAGTTCCATGAATCTACCACTCGCCGACTAAATATACTTTGTGTGACTTTAGTCCTGCTCTTTTTAAAAAGTTTTAAACTATTACCTCTAGTATTAGCTGAAGACATTGTAAATAGCTTATCTTTATCTAGTTTATCTATACATTCAGAATTTATAGACTTTCGATCACATCGTTCCTTTTACGTCTATATTCTAAGGTGAAGTCCCAACTTTTAAGTCTTGAATGGTATGGTAAATTTTCAATAGAGTGAACTCTTTTAGTGGCTCTACGTTGGACGTTTTCGAGAGCATCTGATCTTTTTTTAGCAGTGGAGACCAAACCTGGGTTGCATATTCTAAGTTAGGTCTAATTAGGCTTTTGTACAGGGTTAAGAACATAGTTATATCTATATAGACAAATGTCCTGAATATTAGACCCAGGGCGATTTCCTTTATTAACTGCTTGACTAACATGCTGACTAAATTTAAGTTTGTTGTCGAAAAGTACACCTAAATCTTTCTCACACTGTCCTTCTCTATTTGTTCACTTTGTGGGAAGGAATAATGCGTGTCTTGTTCTAGATTGCCTATATTGAGGTGTTTGCATTTTTTAGTGTTCAAGGCCATTTTCCAGTCTCTAGTCCAAATGACTACACTGTCTATGTCTGCTTGAAGTTCTTGAGACTTGGTGGGTTGTTATTGTTCTTAAAAATTTTAGAGTCGTCAGCAAATAATTTATGGTGCTATGTTGGACAACTTCGGGCAGGTCATTTGATATATATCAGAAATAGAACAGGACCTAAGACACTACCTTGTGGTACACCACTGTTCACATCTACTAGTCCAGAAGTTTCACCATGAATAACAACTCGTTGCTGTAGATTGGATAGGAAGTCTTCTATCCACTTCAGTACTTTTCAGTGATACCCGTAACCCTTTAGTTTTTTAAGTAGATGTTTGTGAGGGACTTTATCAAAAGCTTTACTGAAGTCAATATAAATAGCGTCGACATTACTCCCTTTATCTATGGCTTCTGCCAATGTTCAAGGACCTCCAATAGGTTGGTAGTACACGATTTACCAAATCTAAAGCCATGTTGATGTTCTGTGAAGAGATGGTTCTCGTCCATATGAATTACGAGTTTTCCCTAATGATTCTTTGGAGAATTTTGCCTGGGATTGAAGTCAGACTTATTGGAAGCCGGTTTTAGTTTCCTCCTTTGTTGTGTTTCCACCCTTGTATAAAAGGAGTCACATTTGCAATTCGCCATTCGTCTGGAATTTTCCCTTCGTCTAAAAGATTTCCTGAAATGATTTCAGGGTTTGATATTTCATTTGAAGTTTCAACAAGAAGTTTAGGATAAAGACGTCAGGCCTGGAGATTTATTAGGGTTCAATTTCTTTATAGTTTTTTCAATTTAAACTCCTGTCGAATTCGATATCATGAAGTTCTGTTTGATATGGTCTCATTTGGAAGTGTGGTGGACTTCACTTTCTGGTGGGTTAAAGACTGATCCAAAGTAGTTATTCAGCTCATTGGCGTTTCAATAGTGGTTAGTGGTGTGTGTACATCCGCTTTTACCACGTTGGTTAATAGACATTCCTGTTCGTGTTTTTTCTCCGACATATTTCCAAAAGAGCTTGCTGTTATCTTTGATGTCTTGCCTAGTTTTTTTTCATAATGATAGGTGAACGTCGGATCTGTCGTGTTGCAGTGTTCCTGGCTCTCTGATACACTTTAAAGTTACTTTCTGTTTTTACAATGAAGGTATCGGACCCACTTCCGCTTTTTTTGTCGGATGGACTGCTGGCTTCGTTGTCAAGATGGGCGCTTCCAACGCTTCCTAACTGGGGATGTCTTGTTCACGGGTATTTTATCTTCAATTAGTTTAGTTATGGTTTCAACAAGAACATTCCATGCTTGGGTCGTTTGACATGTCCTCAACTTGAATGATGTTTAGCCAGTTGACAGAGGTTAGTTCTTCGCGTATAGCGTCGTAATGCCCTTGTGATAATTCCTCCTCTCCTGTTTTAGTATGATTATCACTATGTGATACACTCAGTTTAAAAGACAATAAATATGGTCACTCCTTCCGATACTTGGAAGATAGTTAACATCGTTGACAATCTGTTCATCGTTGCTAAAAACTGATCCAGTATAGATGGATTTTGACCTTCCCTATATCTGGTAGGCTTATGGATATGTTGGTATAAAAAAGTGTCTCGAACACACTCCAGAAACGAGTAGATATAGGTTTTCTGACGTACATGTTGTCCAGTCAGTCCAATTTATTTCAGGAAAGTTGAAATCTCCAGTGATCAGAATGTGTTTTGCGTTTCTAGTTGAACATTTCTCTCATTAAGTTTTTTGAGGTAGCTGAAATTCTCAGCTGTGCTGTTGGGGCTACGGTAATATTCACAATAAGTAGCTTGTCACCATTACTCAACTTGAGTTCAACAGCTAGGTACTCTTCAAAGGTTGTTGTAAATTTTACTTGCTGGACAGTCATTTTGTTCCGAGATATAAATGGCTATCACGTCCTTTCGCTGTTGTGGTGAAGCATCTAAATCCAGGTATTTTATAAAAACTGTTGTCCAGAGGTAATATCTTATTTTTTGGTGGATTTCAGTGAGTAGGATTATACTGGGTAATGATTTTTCTACAAGTTCCTGAAGTTCATCCATCTTGCTAGTAGATAAAATGTCTACATTTGAATAAAATATGGAGAAGGTCGTTAAAAGAATCACTATGTACAGTGGTAAACTATTCTCCTATTCTGCACTGCTAGGTTGCCCTGATGTAGCGAACAATTGCAATGTTTGGAGCATTTCCAAGGATAGTCTGATCAGGGTCGAGTCGTGACAGGTGTCAAGATTATAATAGTGAGACTCGGAATATAGATTGTTATCCTGAAGATGGTGATTTATCCCGATAGGCTGAAAATCGGGAGACTGTGCCTTGTTGAGGACAAGTCTGTTTGTGCTTTCTGTGTCCAATTCTAAGTGGTGTGATGAAGCACCTTTGGTATTGTTTGACTAGTGTTAGGAAGTGGAGTCTTCTTAGTCTTTTTTTCTTTGAATTCCTCTCGTTGTTGCCTAGTTGGGTCTCGTTTTATAGCAGCTTTTTTTAAGGTGTGATGACAGTTCTTAGAGATGTTCATAACGTTTTCTAGTATTTTTTCCTCTGTTGCTTGTTCCTAGAATTACTTTCAGTGGTCTGGTTTTAGTTTTCATCCATATTTACCGAGTCGAAAGTGTGTAATTAACTCTAAATCTGCTATAAGCCTATTTTCGAAGTCAGAAGTCGGATGTCATCTTCATCTTCTTTTTCTTCTGTTGACCATCTCCTCTGGTTTTCTCAGGGATGTTGAATATGATTATATTTGTATTCCTTCTCCTTCTGTCATCTAATTCTCTCACTCTGCCATCAATGACTTTTTCAATATCTGATGATATTTCATTAACAGCTGTTAGGCGTACCTGTTCTATATCCTTAGATAGCTGTGATATTTTGTCGTCATGCTCCATTTTTAGAGTGTGTACTTTGGTATTGAGCAAAGCGGTTTTGTTCTCTAAATTTGACAAGCGTCTGTTTTTTGTATCCTTGACTTCTGACAAAGTTCTGCTGATGTTGTTCAGAGTTGGTAAGTGTGTTGGTGCATGCAAAGCATGACCATCTAAATCCTGGCATTTCTCCATCCGCGACTAAGTTCACAACGCTTTCTTTAACGTTAGCGCATATAGGACAGAAGTTCAAGTTGCAACCACTACAGACTATATAACATTCTGGTTAAAAGTTTCCCATCGCATCTTGCACACCTCTCTCCTCCAGAGAAGGGCAGGGTCTCTTCCTAGATTGGTCCATTGTTAGGTATAGAGTTAACAGTAGGTTGTATATGTGTTCACTCAACTAGCACGTTTCCATGCCGGTCAAGATAACGAACTTCTATAGACATACAACACAAACTGATGAATTAATGTTCCAGACTAAAAAGTATGTATTTTTAACTGGTTAGATGGCACGGATACCTTGGTGGTCCATGTGATGATGTAATGGTTGATAGTTTATACCACAGCACAGATTCGGTGAATATCAATCCGAGACCGGAAATCTTAAATCGACTAGCACGGTTCCATGCCGGTCAAATTGTAAGTAGTCGCGAAACAGTCCTATGCATGTAATTATCTGGACTATAGGTGTGACCAGTTGACTAAGACTAGCACGGATCCATGCCGGTCTGTATACCATAGATAGTAGATAGGTTTCACGTTAACTATGTATTATAGATGCAAGATTGATCTGATTCAACAAGTTAAAGTATGTTTCCCCAACTAGCAAGATTCCGTGACTGTCAGTTAATGAGTAGTAACAAGTTATCATAATACAATATGAGCTGTTAGCTAGACTAGCACGGATATCATGTAGGCAGAATGTAATAACACAAGTCTACACCTTGACATATACATATAAATGTGATATCAAACAGATAGGTCTGTTGTCTATTTACATACTCGGTGAACAGAGCAGGACACAAGACATCATATTAAGTATTAAAATAGATTTGGGTAGCACAGTTACTATGCCGACCATTAAGCTTAAACTAATATATTAATAAGGTCTTTAATTAGACACAAAATGTTCATACTCTAGTAACGGCTTTGTTTGCAATTTTGTGTATAATGAACACAGTTAATGTACAATAACAAAATACAAGATTAGCCAGGTGATATACCAGACGAATATATTAGTTAGATGTTCTCACTGTCATCATCTGTATCAAGTTGGAGAATATCCTGTTCTGGTACCTGACAGCTCTTGTTGATGTTTAGGCGAATAAGTTGTTTCCAGGATTCGGCTAACTTAGGGCCGGGGTGTACACCGTCTCTGTACAGAGAGAAATTGATCCTATAGAATGTTTTCTTTACACGTTTACCGCCTTTACTTTTCTTAGTAAGATTGTTGACTTTGACTGACGACTCTGCAAGTTTATCATTAAGTTCATTAATATGGTTATTCAGAAGGTCCACTTGTCGCCGAAGCTCAGCATCTTCTGTTTCATCGCTTTCTTTAGGTACTCCTTTACAGTCGTTCCATCTTTGGACGGAAATGTAAGGACAGTCGACGAATTTGATAAATGCCTTGGGTTGTTTATTAACAAAGTCTAAAGCGATATTGTACTGTCGCAAAATATCTTCTACTGTAGAATCATCTTTACTGCGTACAGATAGTTGTTTGCCGTACTTAGTTGTAAGGTCACATGTACCGCCCCAAAAATAGACTAACACACTGCCATCCTTCTCCACAGCTGGTCTCAGTTTCCTTTTTAGGATGTCTACTAATCTGGCAGAGTTCGCTCCGCCTCACACCAATTTGTAAGGGGAAATTGTTGACACCACAATTAGATAGACTATACCCTTTGCTATCCGTCAGAAGGATCGGAGCGCGCACTGTTCTAGGTGGTGGTGATTCCTCATCCTGGCGTGCCTTCTGAAGGAATTTGTCTAGTTTCTTATCGCTCATGTATGTCGATATATCACCAAGCTAGTCTATTGGTTTAAATCAATTTGTTTATTAATGAATCATTTCATGATATAGCCGTATGTTACTGAAGCATGATGATGTTTACTAATTACTAATATTCGGTAGGCCTATATCAAAAACTGTTTAACCCAAGCTATCTCAGACTAGCATGTTTACTAAATCTCCACATACACTAAATTTTATATTGTTCAACAATGGGGTCAAGTTACAGGTTACAGGCGAGTGGTGGGGCTCATACAGTACAGATATAACTCTTAGTTGACAGGCTCCACATAATTAATTACGTGGTATAAAACATGTATATCTATCCACTATATATGACTTGTAATATTGTATCACACGGCTTACTCAAACTAGCCTGTTTACTACATCTCCGTGTACACTAAACACTGTTAACAATGGGGTCAAGTTACAACGGCGAGTGGTAGTCAGTACAGGACAAGTATAAAATCTTAATTGACCGACTCAACATAGTTAGTTACACATTATACAACCTACATGTTTATCCACTATTTATGGCTTACGTATAATATTACAAGGTGAGGGAATTTACCACATGGCATTAGGCCGACTCGCAGCCGCAATGTAAACAATACGAAGTATCAAGATACAGAGTATGTGGTACTGGAGAAAGTCAATAAATCACCATTGGTACATTAGCCATGAGATGGGAATTAACGTATTTGTTGATTGATGAAGGGTATTAAATTGGTACTTATCTATTTCTGTGAAGGTCGAATCAACATGTTGGCTCGTTCAGTAGTACAGGCGTTACGATGACCGGCTATAGGAATCCATTATATTGAAACTGATAGCCAAAAATCCCGAGTAGTTGTGGTAAATTATACCATACACGTTGTTCACGAGATAAATTATGATATTTAACTACATCATGATGACCAAAGTAGAGGAGGAAAGGTATTAACAACTACCTAATTTTACCAGCCGGACAAAGGAACCAAGATGGCGGCTTACGTAGTCACATTTTGTTTTACGGGAAGGCAAAAAATAATGGGTTTAGAAGCTAAAAATGAAAAAAATAAGATGATGAACTGTACAATCTAAACTTGATTCACATTTTGATGGGTTTTTGGAGGTTGGATGGGCAATACTTAGTTATTTATCGAATAGATTGACGAGAGCTCTCTGGAACACGTCTGATCTTCTAGATGGCACAACCGGATATCCGTTATATCAGTATACAGTTGTCCTCTAGGAGTAGAACAACATGTATTACAGTACATATAGTATACAGTCATCCTCTAGGAGAGGACCAACATGTATTACAGTAAATACAGTATACAGTTGTCCACTAGGAGTAGAACAACATGTATTACAGTAAATACAGTATACAGTCGTATCCTAGGAGTAGAACAACATGTATTACAGTAAATGCAGTATACAGTCATCCTCTAGGAGTAGAACAACATGTATTACAGTAAATGCAGTATACAGTCGCCCTCTAGGAGTAGAACAACATGTATTACAGTAAATACAGTATACAGTCATCCTTTAGGAGTAGAACAACATGTATTACAGTAAATACGGTATACAGTCGTCCTCTAGGAGTAGAACAACATGTATTACAGTAAATACGGTATACAGTCATCCTCTAGGAGTAGAACAACATGTATTACAGTATACAGTCGTTCTCTAGGAGAGGACCAACATGTATTACAGTAAATACAGTATACAGTTGTCCACTAGGAGTAGAACAACATGTATTACAGTAAATACAGTATACAGTCGTTCTCTAGGAGTAGAACAACATGTATTACAGTATACAGTCGTTCTCTAGGAGTAGAACAACATGTATTACAGTGTACAGTCATCTTTTAGGAGTAGAACAACATGTATTATTCCTATCAAAGATATTTACTTGTATACTGTAATAGATCTGGAATCTTCATGATGTTTGATAACTATGGGAAAAATGTCTATAATTATACCACTTAGACCGTTTTAACCTATTTGTTGTCGTTCTCTCGTACTTAATTTGGCCGGTACTGATGATTGTAGTTGGTTCATTGGTTCACCTGCGACAGGTGTATTCACTGGCCTGTGACTGTCTAAGTTCATTATAATTATGGAACGTGCCGCCGGAATCTGCCGATTATAGAAAAACTTTAATTTGATACTTTAAAATCTATCGTAATTATGTACTACAGTCATTTTTTTATTTATGTACACAGCCCATAAATTGTAAAATTGTCAAAATGAACGGAAATGATTTTGTGAAAAATAAACCCATTCCTTTCAGATCTCAAGGTTTTTAAGGTTTAATATTTTGTTTGAGAACAGAAACACTACCTGATTGAGAGAAGAAAAAAACCCAACTTCTTTTCATCCATTTTAAATGAGGTCAAATCTACCTACAATTTCCAAATCTAATGTAAATTTATTCAACTGAATTTTTTTTACATTTTCAACCTTTGGATTTTTAGAATGAATTCAAAGGTATGTAAATCCTTTGGGCGGAGATTTAGAAATCTCCGATTTTATCGTACAACTGTTTATTGTATCAATTAGGAGATGTTCTGCTGTGATATAACGTCCTCTAGACTACACAGAACTAAAACATGAATATGAAATATATAAAGTTAGAAAACTATAGTATATACATATATATATATGGGCTTTCGATGTTTTACGACCAATTATTTGCCAATTGAAATATAATTTCTTTTTTACACACGTGTGGGTATCAATAGGGCTTATAGGGCGGTGTTCTGATCATGATATGGTTCAGTGAATCTCTCGCATGACATGATGTTGTGATATGGATCACCTACCACAAGTACTTATGTATATAGACATCTAAGACTTAATGGATAAAGTGAGCCTAACCTCGTGTCTGTGGTATAGATGGTAAAATGGTTTGATTACTTTAACATCCTATTATACAGTAAGGGGCATTTAAGAACATACCAGCCTTAACTAGGTTTAGAAAGTGAAGGAAGGCCAGAGTACCAGAGAAAAACCACTGACCAACAGTCAGTATTTTCCAACTGCCCCTCACAGGTTTCAATCTCGTGACCCAGAGGCCGAGTATACTTGTGATATTATGTCAGCTGATCGGCTACCATGGCCCTTCATTGATGTATAGTATTCCTACTGTATACTGTCAATAACTTAATTCAGCAGTAGTTTTATATTTTCAATTATTTTAGCGTTTTTTTGTGCAGTCTTTGAGATTCTAATTCATTTGCAGTTCTTAATATTAATTTTTTTTTAAATATTTCCAGTATTGAATCACAGAGTTACACACTGTGTTCTGCCTTTCTGTGTTACAGTGTCACTGAGATTTGGCTATTTATATGTCAGTTTGGTGCAAGTTTGACATTCCATTAGAGTGCAATATAGCCGGAACCTCTGATCACTAGCCGGGTGGAAAGAGTTGCGTAGCATTACTTAGACAGCTAGATTATCAGTTGTACAATACAGAAAAAAAGAACATTGACTAGGTGTTTAATGAAATCCTCTTATCTATCAGCTTAATTATCACAAAATAGTGCTACCTGGATATGTTTTAATTCAATCGAATTGTAAGTAAGCTACAACCATCCCCCAGAAGTTAAGTTTCTGAAAATCTCTTACTTCAGAGACATGCTATAAGCTATGTAATGTGAGAGTATTTGTGGGGATGTTAGATGTTACCAACATATATAGTTATATATTGTAATGAAGATTCGGGTGACGGTAGATAATGTGAATACCCTGTAGTAATGTGATACAGATCTTAAAACAGCCAAGTCATGTGGTGACATCTTCAGTGGAGACAACAGGTAACAGATTAACTATACTTACACCCTATTACAAGGGCTACATTCCTATATTACTGTTTAATAGGAAATATTTCTTAAAGGATGTATGTCATCATCTGTTCAAGCTTAAATAATTGAAGTAGCTATATATAGGTACTTTGTAAAGAGCTGTTACAACTCTGTATTGACAGTTGAAATATTTCCAAATTACATACTATATTTATGACTTTGTTTTAATGAGGTTAGTTGCTTAATTAGTTAACTTTCAATTACCTTTATTCCTTAGTTATATAGCTCCTCTTACAAAAGTTCTTAGTTATCTCCCTTCACCATGACGCTAAATTAGCTCCCCGACTAGTTAGCTCTCCTTAATTAGTTAACTTTCAGTTACCTTTATTCCTTAGTTATATAGCTCCTCTTACAAAAGTTCTTAGTTATCTCCCTTCACCATGACGCTAAATTAGCTCCCCGACTAGTTAGCTCCCCTTAATTAGTTAACTTTCAGTTACCTTTATTCCTTAGTTATATAGCTCCTCTTACAAAAGTTCTTAGTTATCTCCCTTCACCATGACGCTAAATTAGCTCCCCGACTAGTTAGCTCCCCTTAATTAGTTAACTTTCAGTTACCTTTATTCCTTAGTTATATAGCTCCTCTTACAAAAGTTCTTAGTTATCTCCCTTCACCATGACGCTAAATTAGCTCCCCGACTAGTTAGCTCCCCTTAATTAGTTAACTTTCAATTACCTTTATTCCTTAGTTATATAGCTCCTCTTACAAAAGTTCTTAGTTATCTCCCTTCACCATGACGCTAAATTAGCTCCCCGACTAATTAGCTCCCCTTAATTAGTTAACTTTCAGTTACCTTTATTCCTTAGTTATATAGCTCCTCTTACAAAAGTTCTTAGTTATCTCCCCTCACCATGATGCTAAATTAGCTCCCCTACTAGTTAGCTCCCCTTAATTAGTTAACTGTATGACTTAATTATGAGATTAATTTGAAATGTTACACAATATCAATGAAGGAAGGATTTTTTTGTGGAGTACTCCAGTGTTCTGTCACCTTTACATAGTCCTTGCTTGTGCTTATATGATGATAATGTGGGAATGGCTATATTATTCAGTAGACAGTGGACAAAGTGAGATTATGTAAGTGGCCTAGCTGTGTTGTAACACACTGAGGTCCACAGTAGATAGATGAAGGAGAGAGATAACTTAGCTCTATACACTGTATACTTATAAGGTACTTAAGGATAATTGAGTGATGCTAATTAATATGAGATCAGATTGGTAACAATAATGCTGAATCAAGGGGGTGACTGTAACAGGAGATTATAACTGTTTATCAACAAGTGACTGATTATACTACAACACAAGTGGTGGTGGTGGGGAGGGAGGGGGTACAATGGTGGTAACTGTTGTAAACCAGGGTATCTTGTAAGCAGTAATGAGACACCGCGAAACAATAATAACTGTGAAAATGCTCTCAACTTAATTAAAGAAAGAAAAAAATTAGTTCATTCATTTTGCCCCTGAAGACACATTTACGCTCCATTATGAAATTTCAGGAGTGAATGAGTTAATCTAAACTGCCATGAAAACATCTCTATGCAACAAAAGTGTTATTAAGTCATAATTAAGTTATAAAGTTTACAGCCCGGGTAACATTTATCCTGACCATTTTACCACAGGTAGAAACAATGTGTGCATGACATTCACAGTATTGAGTGTTCACATTCTAGTTCCTCCTCGGACAAAGGGCACATGGGGTGGGTCAAAGGTCACGGGGATAATTGATACCTGTGGTCAATAATGTCATTCTGACCAACCACTGACAAGAATAGCTAAGGTAATTGACCAATCAGAGGCCACAGTTTGGACATCTGGTCAAAGTAAAGAAAGGTAGTGAAGTTTTATACAAAGTAAGGCGATCGTAGGTGCGAATTGATTGTTACTGATTTATAATTGGAGGGACGGAAAGAGGATTAAACCCATTCACCGTACAACCTATTCTAACCGATTTAAATCATCACAATGGTTCAAGCACCTGTTGTGTACATAATGTGGTCATTATATTTTCAGAAACGTGCGTTTTCTCTAAAGACAGTTTAGAAACTCGTTAATTGACAGGTATTTTGGATACAGGTGATCATGAGATTGAGGATTATCCCAATTTGGAGGTTGAACTCTCCAGGAATAAACACTAAAGGCATTTGACAAGTTTATATAGGCATTTAAATCTTTCAAGTACGAAGTCAATGTACATGGAACTCAATTCTAAAATAAATAGGTTTAGTATACTATTATCAGTATTTTAGAAATATTGTTTTCTCTGTGTAAAAAGACCCAAAATTTCAAGACTTTGACACCCATGATGACGGAGGATATTCACTATATTTAACAGTGCAAGTCCTCACCAATAGTTCCTGTTCAGAAAAAAAAAAATCAAAATATTCAAATTTTAGTTAAAAGCACACTTGAGGTTAATTTCAATTCTAGAATTAATGTATTAGTTGGAATATTTTCTTCTGTCTGTATCATTGTACTGTATTAATTTTGTGAGAACCTGAGACATTGGAGCAATGTACAAATAAATGGTCACCTTCCACGTCGAGCCATGTACAAATAAATGGTCACCTTCCATGTCGAGCCATGTACAAATAAATGCTCACCTTCCATGTCGAGCCATGTACAAATAAATGGTCACCTTCCATGTTGAGTCATGTACAAATAAATTCTCACCTTCCATGTTGAGTCATGTACAAATAAATGGTCACCTTCCATGTCGAGTCATCTACAAATAAATGGTCACCTTCCATGTGGAGCCATGTACAAATAAATGCTCACCTTCCATGTCGAGCCATGTACAAATAAATGGTCACCTTCCATGTCGAGTCATGTACAAATAAAGTGTCACCTTCCATGTCGAGTCATGTACAAATAAAGTGTCACCTTCCATGTGGAGCCATGTACAAATAAATGGTCACCTTCCATGTTGAGTCATGTACAAATAAATGGTCACCTTCCATGTCGAGCCATGTACAAATGATTATAAATGGTCACCTTCCATGTCGAGCCATGTACAAATAAATGGTCACCTTCCATGTCGAGTCGTATACAAATAAATGGTCACCTTCCATGTCGAGCCATGTACAAATAAATGGCCACCTTCCATGTTGAGTCATGTACAAATAAATGGTCACCTTCCATGTCGAGCCATGTACAAATAAATGGTCACCTTCCATATTGAGTCATGTACAAATAAATGGTCACCTTCCATGTCGAGCCATGTACAAATAAATGGTCACCTTCCATGTCGAGTCATATACAAATAAATGGTCACCTTCCATGTCGAGCCATGTACAAATAAATGGTCACCATCCATGTTTAGTCATGTACAAATAAATGGTCACCTTCCATGTCGAGCCATGTACAAATAAATGGTCACCTTCCATGTTGAGTCATGTACAAATAAATGCTCACCTTCCATGTCGAGTCATGTACAAATAAATGCTCACCTTCCATGTCGAGCCATGTACAAATAAATGGCCACCTTCCATGTTGAGTCATGTACAAATGAAGTGTCACCTTTCATGTGGAGCCATGTACAAATAAATGGTCACCTTCCATGTCGAGCCATGAACAAATAAATGGTCACCTTCCATGTTGAGCCATGTACAAATAAATGTTCACCTTCCATGTCAGCCTCCATTGTTTATTGATGATAGATAATTAGATACATTACATATATATGTAGGTCAGCCTTAATATGGTTTGGTTATTTGGGTCAGCTGTTGTCTATCTGGTTCTGTGGCTGTTATTAGTAGGTTGAATTAGGATCCAATATTGACGGCCATTCCAAAAAGTCTTTTGATAGATTTGGTAAAACTGGGGATTATCACAGTGAGTGAACAAGGCAATTCTAGTTTCTGATCAGGAGAGGAAATTATTGAGATGTTCCAAATGTATACATGTTGGATTCCAAAAAAGACAGGTCAAAGGGATACATAGTGTAAGAGGTGTCTCTGTATGTTCTAACGGAATGGGGTTGGATATCTTAGGATGTTGTTTAAGTCAGCTAGGTTTTCACTGTTGCATACGGTGGTACGTTTTTGATGTACGTTGTTTAGAGGATGGTTGGTGAAGTCAGCTAGGTTTTACTGTCTGCATACGACTGTAAGATTTTGATGTACATTAGAGGATGGTTGGTGAAGTCAGCTAGGTTTTACTGTCTGCATACGACTGTAAGATTTTGATGTACATTATTTAGACGATGGTTGGTGAAGTCAGCAAGGTTTTACTGTCTGCATACGACTGTAAGATTTTGATGTACATTATTTAGACGATGGTTGGTGAAGTCGGCTAGGTTTCACCGTTACCTACGGCTGTAATTTTCTGCAGGATAAATCAAGGTACGATTTTCACAATTTTGTGGAGTCGGGAATATCTAATCCACTGAATAATATTTCATAAGTAAATAATATTGAAATTATATTTATTGCTTAAGTTGGAACACAGAATTTTAGGACCACAAAATTTTTAAGCCTGTGACAATAACAGGGCTATAATTTTATATGAACAGATGGAGTTAACAGTAAATTCGATTGAGCATTCATGTATTTTAAAGATGCTCCACTGCCGACAGAGCATAAATGAATGATATTCATCATTTGAACAATAATTGGTGTTTAATTGTGTATATATATATGTCTAATTAACACAAAAAACAATATAAGATAATTTATTTTGCCTTTGGTGCATGCGTAATCAGCACTTTATTCCATATAGGAAATAGTGCCACGGAATTGTTTCGGGATGCAATTAATTATTTTTCATATCTTTAAGTAAAAGCAGAAGCTTAAACTTTTCAATGGTGGTAATGGTGTTACTTAAGTAACTTTTGTAACTGAAACAAATACTAAATCGTCTACTCCTGTTTTTGATAGTGAGAAAATACCATTTGTCAGTGGTGGAGCATCTTTAATTGTTAGATGTTGATTCTTCTGCCAGTGAACATATAGTACCTGGTTACCCTAGCCTTTTGTACTACTGATCTCTCTCTCCCCCTCCCTGTCTTTCTCCACTTTATGGCCAACACACAATTATTCACGACAGTCTATGGTGACACATTGCCATTCCTTCTATTTTTATCGTCAGGTAAAGGAATTTAGCAATTATCCCAAATAGTCCATTCAGTTTTATGCATGTCCTAGAGTTTATGCAGTTAAGGGGCCATCTCAAAATGCACTTTGTGATTTAGAGCTCATCTTATGATTTGTCAACAATGAATTAGTAAAGTTTGTTTCACTGTGTGTGTTAAAACTAATAGATATCAATGACTTTTATTGTCATATTATCTATGCACAATATTTGACATATCAGTTAAAATCATTACTATGAAATATTATTTATAACCTGCTTTGACGGAGTTGATGGGAGATTGATCAACTGTAGAATACAAAAAGTGGACATTACTATCTGACAATCACATCCAGACAATCATTATGATAGAAATAAGCTTGAATTATTAACTTACTATAATCGCCGTAATTAGCACTGGGGGTCACCTCTTCCCCAATAAGTGCCCCTCCCCTCTTCTGCAGAAGTTTTACAACCCTTATCTCATGGATTAATTAATGTTTTACAACTGTATCATGCTAATACTATTGACATGGTATCTCATATTACACAAATTTCATGTTATAGCTTTTATGTAAACTTGCGAGGCTTTCAGTCATGTCAATCATAATGTAATAATGTATCTCTAAGAAATGAAGACATTTATGTGCCATGATGATTAGCATAGTAAAAAAAAATGGCTGACTTGAATTTTTCTTCCACCACTTTCATTTTTGTTCCCTAATAAGCTATCCCCATTTATTTAATTGTTCTATGTCCTAAATTACAGCGAATATTGTATGTAGAAAAATGGGGGAATGCAGAATGTGATCTGGGTTTCTGGGTGTCATCATGAATTTAAAAAACAACTGCTACAGCTCCAGTCGCCTTGTGGACCAGTCACCTGCTCTGACTTCTACAGTTTGATAGCAAGGGTTTTGAAATCATCAAATAAAATGTGGTTTATCATTGCCTGTGTTTCTATAGTCTAAAGTGTGCTGTTTTCTCTTTACAGATTACTGTTGATGGTTTGCTGATTTCCATTTTGTTCTGGAGGCGACATATAGCATTGGTGAGTATATAAGTAGATGACCTACAAACTTTAAGCTTTTCATTGGTAGTTGCTGTCCCTATAAAGAGACAGGCCGTGAGAGAGTGACATTGTCTCGTCAGAGGAATTATGCATTTCCTTGACTTAACAACTTTTTTGTTAGAAGTCAAGATACTTTGGCAGTGATATATTTCCACGATATCTCATTACCTGTAAATTAATCACAAGCAAACTAAAGTTGGTTTACAGTATACGATTGTCTCCTTGTGATAGAATGATAATAAATTATAGTGTTATCTCAATGAAGCGTACTGCCAAACCCATGCAGCACAGTATTACTGTTAGTGGATAGATTATTTACTGGGAAGTGTCCACGATCAGCGTTATAATCACGGATGAGATTTGTCCTCTTTTCTGATTGATCACTACTTAATGGCAATTATGTGACAGTTTGTCAGTGTTTGTTCTCCAAAAACTCACAGACCTTTCTCAACTGCCTGAACCTGACATGACCTTGAATGACCCTGAATGTTAATAGGATGTAAAACAAAAAATAAATAAATAAATAAATAAATAAAGGGGGAAATAACCTCCACTTTGATGATATGATAATATAGAAGAACAGGGAAAATACACATTCTTGTTGAGTGCCCTGACCAGGAATTGTACCCGGGTCTCCGGCGTGGAAATCTACGACTTTACAGACTAAGCCAAAGAAGCATGCTCCCTCAGCAGAGTGACAGAGACCATATTTAACACTATGTACAAACCACACCGACCCGCTCCTTTTACAACAAAATACCTATATACAGGTATATTTAGGCTCTCCTTAACTTCCTAAATCTGACATGGTAATATTGATAAAATGCACACATATAAAAAAAGGGGGGGGGGGGGGGGGGGGCGGAAAAACTTTGATATCTGTTACAGTTAAACATTAGCTGTATTTGTAGACTGTCTAGCCTTTGTGTGGAGTAGATATTACCTGAGTATGTATAGAGGATTACGGTAAGTTTACAACCTTACATGACATGTCAAGCTAAGACGTTAACACCTTTCCCATGAGAAAGCACTCCAAATAAAACATGGTATGTACTGTAATGCAGGGATCAAGGTTGTACTGTAACTGATCAAGGTCAAACTCCAATGATTCAAAGTGTGGAATGAAGGATCAGAAGGGGATGAACAAATTAAGTTCAAGCAATTAAAATCTATAAAGGTCATGTGAAAGGTTAATTTATATTTTACTGAAGTCACAGCCGAACTTTAATATTTTAAGGCGGGGGCTGATCGTTATGACATTAGAAGTAAATGAGTTCAGTTACAGAGATGAAGGCTCATGGATGAAATGTACTAAACATTAAAGTCATGATTCATTTTTTTTGTAATTTTTTATTTTTTGTCAAACAATACATCAGTTTTACATCAATCACATATTCATGAATTATTGATATAGTTATCTTCCATGCACATCTTTCACTCTGCCATTCTTTCATTCATCATTATAATTTCATTGTTTGATTTTTTTTATAGAGAGAGGGGAGGGAGAGAAAAAAAAATAAAAAAGAACAAAGAATTGGGAAGGAAAGAAGGGATAATGGGATGAACTAGAAACGAGAGATCGTGAAGTATAATATTTAAATGTAGATATATTCTTATATGAAGAATAATGAATCAACTAAATGAAAACACGATTAAAACAAAAAAAAAAGTAAAGAAAGAAAAAGAAAGAAAGAAGGGGAAAAAAAAGAAAAAAAAAGAAAAGAAAAAAGAAGAAGGAGGCAAGGAGTTAGATAGTCATTCTATATTTGATAGTTACAATTGAATTAAAAATTACTGCTCAACATCCTGATCAAAAGCAAGCATGACACATGTATGTATGACAACAAATAAATATATATTCTATTTTAATAAAAGATATGTGCAACTGTCAGGGATTTGTGAGTTCTATTAGCTTTATCCATTTTTTCCAATCTTTGGTAAATTTTTTAAAAGTTTTTTCTCCTTTTTTATAAGCTATATATCTTTGAACATAATAATAGTCTTTAATACAGTTTAAAAAAGCTGTCACATTTAAAGAACCATGTAAACATCTTGTTTTATAAATATAGTGTTTGATAAAAAGAACAATTTCATTATCGATTCTTTGATATATTCCGTTATGATTAAATTTTCCGAAAAGCATAGTTTCTTTATTAATTGCAAATGGTATAAACAGAATATCTAAAAGACTTTCAAAATTAGCTAAAAAATCCTGAACTTCAGAGCATTCCCAAAATAGATGAGTGATTGTCTCCCTTTCTAAAGCACATAACAAACAATAAGGATTATTAGAGAGACCAATTTTACAAAGATAAGTGTTAGTTGTTAGTATATAATGGGAGATTCGGAACTGAAGCCACTGAAGTTTAGTATTATTGGTAGAGATGAAGGGTATATTATATATATCTTTCCATGTTTCTTGATCGTAGTCAAAAGAGGTTCCCCATTTAGCTTGACCAGTTATTACAGTATTGTTTTTGACAAGTGCTCTATAAAAATCTTGGACTCCACAAATGTTTTTCAGTATAATTTCAAGACTAAAAGGAATAATTGGATAAAATAGTATTTCATTTGGTAAATTTATATTCTTCAGATACTTTTTAATGCTGGATATCAGTCCATTATATTGAAGATAATTACTTATTACACCATAACTATTACAAAATTCATCATATGTAAGGAATGAACATGGAGAAACACTTTTTAACAGGTCTTGTATAATTGAAATTCCCTTTCTAAACCATGATTGGTAGAAAATCGTTTTATTTCCAACAGTAATGTTTTTATTGTACCAAATTGGTGTCTTAAGAACAGAGTGTTTTTCCGCTTCTAATTGATTATCCTTTATTCTTAGTTTGAACCATGCTGTAAATACATCCTTCCAAAAATCATTCTTACAATTAGATAAAATTTTATTCAGATATTCACTTCCACAGTTTGCCAGATAAAGAAAGTTTACTTTAGTTTTTAGAATCATTTGCCATTTACCATTTGATCTAAAAATTCTTCTTATCCACCCTATCTTTAACGAGTCTATAAACGATGAAAGATGAATCATTTTCAAACCTCCATCTATATAATTCTGGATAACTACATCTCGCTTAACTTTATCTGAGTTGCTATTCCAAAGAAAATTAAAAAGAACTGTGTTAAGATGTTTTACAAAATTTTCATCTGGATTTGGAAGTGAAATAAAAAGATGATTTAACTGAGAAATTAAGAGAGATTTTATGATACACACTCTACCAATAGGAGATATTTTCCTTTTATTCCATGTTTGTATTAAATTTTTTAGTTTACATAATTTTTTATCAAAGTTCATTTTTGGTATTTTATGAAGATCAACATGAAAGTCAATACCAAGAAGTGTAAATTTAGTAACTCCCCATTGTAAGTTCAAGCTCGGAATAAGTGTATCATTACTATACTTTTTACTGCCTATCCAAATAACCTGTGATTTTCCTGTATTTATTTTAAGTCCTGAAATTTTGGCATAAATATTTAATTCTGTAACAGCTGCCTTCAAAGAGTTTTCAGATCCATCAAGTATTAGAGAAGTGTCATCAGCATATTGAGAATTTAAAATACTACAATTTTCTATATTTATACCAACAATGTTTCTGTTATTTCTAATACGAATAGCCAAGACTTCCGCACAGATGATAAAAATATAAGGAGCGATTGGATCGCCTTGACGACAACCGCGCATAATATTAAAAAATGAAGACAAATTACCTCCTTGATTAATTGCAGAGCTAGCATTATGATGTAAAACTTTTATCCAATTTCTTAAACTATTTCCAAAATTAAAGTATTTCAGAGTTTTATCAATAAATTTCCAGGAAACGGAGTCAAAAGCTTTTTCGAAATCAATTATTAACAACATTCCAGGGATATCATATTCCTCAGTGTATTGCATAATGTCATAAATTAATCTTGTATTTTCTCCTAAATATCGTCCAGAAATAAAACCTGTCTGGTCTGAATTCAAAATTTTACCCAAAATATTTTTAATCCTGTTAGCTATTGTCCCAGAAGCTATTTTATATACAATGTTTAATAAAGAAATTGGACGCCAGTTTTTAATAAAGTATTTTGATTTGTTTGGCTTTGGAATACAGGTGATAATGCCCTGACGTTGTGTGATTGAAAGTTGACCATTTAAGTACCCATAATTAATAGAACGAACAACGAAAAACCCCAATTTACTCCAAAAACATTTGAAAAACTCTGAAGTGTATCCATCCGATCCCGGACTTTTATTATTTTTCATATTTTTAAGAGTTGTTGATGCTTCTTCAAACGTTATTAGACCCTCCATACTCGAAGATTCTGTATTATTTAATTTTGGAACTTCACAACCTTCTAAAAATTCTTCTAAATCTACTTCCTCAATGTTCTTGTCAACAGAGTATAATTGTTCATAAAAGGATTTAACTTCACTAAGAATTTCATCTTGATTAGTGATAAACTCTCCATTTTCTTTCTCAAGTTTTGGAATAATTTTTGATACATAATTTCTACTTTCTAGATTTAAAAAATATTGTGTAGGCTTTTCCCCTTCCTCTATCCATAAAGCTTTTGACCGAATTACACTACCTTTAAGTTTTTCCAACCGAATCTCTTCTAATTCCTTCTTTTTTCTATTCAATTCATCTAGATCTATATCAACAGTAGTTTGATTTTCAAGTTTACTAATATCTTCTTTCAGATTGTTCTCTCTTAAATTCTTTTGTTTCTTTTTAAAAGATGAATATGATATTGTTCTTCCTCTTATTTCCATTAAAAGTGTCTCAAGAAAGAGTTGATCATTTATTATAAATTGTAGGCTGCTATCCTGAATATTATCAATAGAGTCAAGATTATATATTGGCAGACAGTACTGTGTTTTTACAGATTTAATTGTATTATTTACCAGGTTCAAATATTCTTGATCATGTAATAATGAGTTGTTAAATTTCCAAAGCCCTTTACCTTTTTTGAAGTCATAAAATTTTAAAACAATCTTTGGAAAAGAATGATCAGACCTATACCCTGCATCAATATTTGCTTCAGAAACACTTGACAATATATTTCGAGAAACAAGAAAAAAATCTAATCTTGATTGTTTTACAGGTGAATGTTTTCGCCATGTATAACGTTTCAAATTTGTATTCTGTTCCCTAAAAACATCTACCATATCTAAATTTTCTATTAAATTTAAAACTTTCTCTCTAGCCTTTGGATTATTGATTTTTTTATAGCTTTTGTCATAGTCCAGCTCAGGGTCAATAACTAAGTTAAAATCACCACAGATTATATATTTATCATTATTAAAGTCAAGGATAGTATCTTCCACTCTTGTAAAAAAATCAGGACAATCGGAGTTTGGACCATAAATATTGATTAATGTTATATTTTTACCTTCAATTTCCAAGTCTAATGCTAAAAAATTACCAGACGAGTCTATCTTTTCCTTTTTGATCCTGCAATCAAAATTATTGTTAATTAGTACAGCAACACCCCGTGAGTTAGATTTAAAAGAATTGAAATGACAGTTATAACCCCATTCATTGCGTATTAGTATTTCTTTTTCTTTGGTAAAATGTGTGTCTTGAATGCAGTATATATTATAACTTTTGTCTCTTAAATATGCAAAGACATCTTTACGCTTGAACTTATCCGACAGACCCTGACAGTTTGCTGATAGTATCTTGACACTCTCAACTAATTATGAAACCAAAGTTACAAAACATGTCATCATGCTTGCTTCTAATAGCTGGTTGCAGTAGGCATATTGAATAAATCACGTAGAGAAGGTACTGTGGAACACGATAAATATAAATAAATTTCCAACGTGCGTTATTGTTGCAACAACTCCAATTTCTTAAGTATAACTTGCCATCCAGAAAAACAGAGTAGGAAAGAAGAGAACAGAAAAGGGGTAGATAGGATACAATAAAAAACATATACATGGTAGGCCTAGTTCGGTCACTACTCTTCCCACACCGTGCTCGCTTACTTTACTGTTGTGTCTTTGTCATATTGGCGCATAAATGAAACATATATTTGTATTCAAATCAAACGCACCAATGACAAAGACTTACATACCGGAAACGGAAGTACAAATCTATATGAGAAAACCTTATCCAAATTAAATCCGGATAAGAAAAAGAAAAAAAAATATCTAAAGGGAAATCCTTATTTGATAATAAAAAGAATACAACTCACATTTGAATATAGAGGGCAAAATTTGACTGATACATCTATCTGTATATTTCAAAGGCATTCATTGCGACAGAAACATATTTCTGATTACAAATCAGACAGGAAATTAACGGAACAAAAAATATAGACAGGTAAAGGGAGGCCACTCTTACAGAGATTTACATGAGTTATGGTATCAGAAACATAAATATTACATGTTTCTGATATAATTACCATACAAATGAAAATAGAAAAAATAAAAAAATAAAAAACTATGATTACTGTACATGAACACAAAATCTGTGTTTTTTGTTTTCCCAAATCGAGGAAACTACTCTCGAAGAACATTTAAAGTTACAGTTTTTGCTCACAATTCAATATAACATCAACTCGCACTTACCTTACTCACAGAAATTTAAATATTCCATTTTTTAATCCAAACAAGAATAATTATGCACAACACAAAAATTCACAGTAATCACAATAAAATGTTTATCGCGGATCGGTAATCCAGAGACTTAGTCTCTGGCGGTAGTGCTGTCCACTACCTATAGTCCATTACCGACCTTTTGTAATGAAATCTCAGTTACATGTATTTCAGATTGTGAAAATACTTGTACAAGTAGGTCTATATTTCTATATATTCCTTCTGAAATTTGTGTCATTCAGCAGGAAATCTTCTTCCAAAGGAGTATCAAACAGGATTCTACGTTTTTTGCCGTTTTCCAGAATCACAAATAATTTTCCATCTACGCTATACGAATTCTTAACACAGTTCAAATTGTATGCTGTTTTCAGTTTTTGTTGGTTAAGTCTTGTTAGATCTTCAAAAATAGTCATGCCGGTACCCTTCAGCTGTCGTCTCGCGCGGATGATCTCGTGCTTTTTCCGTCTATGGACAAACTTTACAATAATGTTCCTTGGACGATCTTTATTGAATTTACCTAGCCTGTGAGCAATGTCAATGTCCTCACTCTGTACGGGAATGTTCAACTTACGGTTTACAAAAGACACAACAGTTTTAACACAGTCATCTACGGATTCGGAATCTGAGGTATCCCGGAGTCCGGATATACGGATGGAATTCTTCCTACCGTGTTGCTCTAAGTCATTGTATTTAGAGTACACTTCACATTGTACCTTCTGTAGCTCGATGATTGTTTCTTCTTGACTCTGGACTGTTTGTTTTAGTCTGTCATTGCTATTCTCTAAGTCGAAAATCCGACTCTCAAGTTTCTGAATCATGTCCTCATTTTCTTTTCTGATATCACTTTTGAGTTTATGTATCATTTTTTCCATAGTGTCACTAGTGATTAGACTCTCAAGTTTGTTATAAATATCCACAAGACTTTCCTCTACAGATTTCTCATCACGTCCTTTAAATTTCCCCTTATTGGAGTTGAAAGTACCTCTTGGAGTCGACATGACTATAGTCTATAAGTGTAAATATTATATAGAGTAGGTACAATTGTATGTACACCAGATCCACTGTAGAAGTATACAGGTGTGGGGTGAGTAGATCTCACCGGAGTCACATCATTGTCTCTTAGAAAAGTGTTTCAAAATCAACTTTTACGTGTAAGTCTGTGCCAATTTCCACACGTATTCGTTAGAACTCTTCCTCAGACATCATACTGCCAAAAGCTGTGTAGCACAGTTCCATCAAATATATTTTACCACTTTTTATGAACTTGTAGCAATGGAAGTATTTTTGATTATCTAAAGTCATGATTCATGGAATGTTTGAGATACTTAGGAACATTTTTAATTCAAATTAACCTTATGGTACTAAAATGACATTTTGAATCAATAGAAAATTTGCGAAACTTTTCTAGTTTGTTTCTGTAACTCTTGATACAAAAAAAAACCCTCAAAATTTAAATTTGGAGTGGAACCTCTAGGTTTGTTACTATCAGTAAAAGTGAACTGTGGTACAGTGTATATCAGGTATACTGTACATGTAGACCAACTATTTTATGTGGTGACTTAAACTCCACATTTTCAGACGTAATGACTTTTACCTGGCAATTTAATTTTGTGTTTTACAATTTAAACTCTACCGGTATATTGCTCTTATAGGGGGAACATTTTTGCAGCAATTTATCTTCACCAATTTTTCTCATCTGCCAAATCATAACGCAAAATTAAATTCCCCACGAGAATGATTCCTGTAGTGTTACAGAGTCTTTTTCACATGTAACGTAGAGGATCTGACATCAGCCCATTACAGGTCAATGGTGACCTTTTCTGATATTTACCATCGGACTATATCAATTAAAAACGACATGTTGTGACAGTATGTAACATGAAAATGCTGTGTAATGCTTTACGAGTTGTATGAAATAACAAGAGACACACAAAACAATTCAGATATTTTAATGCAAGTCATTTCAACCATATTCTCGATTGTGAATTAAGATAATTTTCTTAGATAATCCGAAAGATCACTAGAATGTAATGGGATGTTCACTGTTGTCAGATCTCTATGAAGTGGAGGGAAAATAAGAATTTGTATTTTAATTAGATTGTGCCAGTTCTGCAGGTGTTAAGATGGTTTGTATGTAAACTGAGATTGGTTATACTAATCATTTATACGTCAGTGATTTTTTTGGATGCGTTTGGGGCCGAAATTCGGCCCTTGCTTGTACAAAAATTTGGCAGTATTTTCCGAATTTCATGTAAATATTTTCCTAAATAAAGGAAAACCTCTGCTAGATATACTGTATGTATTTTAAGGAAGGAAAAATGTAGTATTTACCCAAATTAAAAGGTACAGGCCCCTGAAATGATTATGTACAAAAATCACTGTATATATATATAAAGATATAAAGGCAAGAATGTTACATGTACACCTAGATTAATTTGACATCATGTCGGATGATTGTTAAACTTGATAGGTGATACAGGTTAACTCTACAGGTATATTGTTTATCAGACATTTGTTAACGAGATTTTGTCTGTACAGGTGTATCATGTGGTCTGTCACAGACAGGTTAACGAGATAGTTCTGTACAGGTACATATGATGATGGTAAAGGCATTGTTAGAGGTCTAATGGAAATCTTAATTACAGAATTTTACAAAAAAATATGAAGAAAGAGGGTACAATTATATCTTTTGAAAAAGAGTTCTATTCAGAAACATTTGTCATTATAAAACCAAGTTAAATATACAGCTGTAAATATTAACCGATTGTCTGTTTTTTCCCCTGATTTGTAAGTCCTTCATGTGTACCAGTATCACCTTTCCCTTCGACACTAAGGGACTCTGTTCCGACACTAAGGGACATCTGTTCCGTCATTGATCAAACATTTGCTAGCTAAGAATTTTTTTTAGTAGATATTATCCTTTTGGTTATAATGTATTGTCCATTTAATTACATGACGAACATAAATCCCTTGTTCCTGAATTCAATCCAAACAGGTAATGCCACATGTTTTTAATAAAGTGAAACATACCAGATTACTTTAAGCCTAACCGGAAGTAACAGAAGAAGACTAATATAGGCAATATGCCTGTTGTCTTTTCCTTTTGACAATATAATGTATATATATATATATACTCTGTATTTAGAAAAAACTAAACTAAACCAATCTGCGATCGATCTCTAACGTTTTCCCAGATGCCGCTGTTCTTCTATTTAAATTCCATCACAAGGATATTCAACATTTATTTATTATACTCTGTATTTATGTATGTTTGTATTGTTAATCAAATATTTTTGAAATGAAAAATTGATCAAACATTTGATCACTTTATACTGTATGTTGTAGGTGTTTGTTGAAGTAGTCTTCTGCTTTGGAGTTGGTGCATTCTGTGCTGCCCTAGCCGTGCTGACAGGGACACACATCCTTCAGCCAATCAGAAGTCTCCAGGACTGTATCCATGACGACAATCGCCAAGTGTGTGCCTGTACCAGTAGTTACCGACGGAATGCGCTCCTTCTGGAGTCAAGCTCAGGTACATAGGTTTGTTCACTGTAACATTGTACACAAAGATATCACTCCTTATTGTGTAGAATACAATGCCTGACTCAGGAAGTTTATGTTTAGCCAATAAAAAGAGACAAAACATTTTGCAATGTTAATGGTGAATGGCTACATGTATATATAGACTTCAGACTGTTTCCTGATGCGAATTGTTCTTAGATCAACAAAATAAGAAGGGGGAAAAGTTGAAGAATGTTGTATAATACATTTATTTAATTCTAATATTAAAATAATCACTTAAACTATACTGTTACGTGCTAGCATTTTCTGTTCAGTATCTAATATATCACCCATTTGACTGGTTGTTAATTAGAATTTCTGAACAGAATTTAATTACTAGATTATCTCCCCTTCTTTAAAACATAGGCTCAGACTTGTCTAGAGACAAAAATAATCAGGACAAATTCTGTTGATAACTTTCTGTAGAGACTGGTTAGACTGTCTGATCACAGTATTCTCCTGTTGACATTCTACCAAATCTTTCCTACAATTTAACTTGCTATATGTAATTACACTCTGTTACAGACCCTAGTCTCTACACATTTGATGGTACAATCAGCTGTACGTCCGTGGAGGACATTTTACCAATTTTCCTGTACGTACAGATTGGACTGTTTGCCATCGTCTTCATTCTCTGTATTACCACCAAGATCCTGGCTTTCCTGGTACTGAGACTGGAAAGGACTTCACTGGCCACACTAAAGGTAGTATCTCCCTTGCTGTGAATGAGTTATCCCCCCTGTCTGTTACATGTTCCTTCTCACTCGCCACACTTAAGGTAGTTATCTCCCTTGCTGTGAATGAGTTATCCCCCCTGTCTGTTACCTGTTCCTTCTCACTCGCCACACTTAAGGTAGTTATCCCCCTTGCTGTGTATGAGTTATCCCCCCTGTCTGTTACATGTTCCTCCTCACTCACCACACTTAAAGTAGTTATCTCCCTTGCTGTGAATGAGTTATCCTCCCTGTCTGTTACCTGTTTCTTCTCACTCACCACACTACAGTTGGTTATCTCCCTTGCTGTGAAAATTATCCCCCATTGTCTCTTACATATTCCTCGATCTCACTGGCCATGTTACAGTAATTAACTTCTTTTTTGTGAAAGAGTTATATCCCCTTATAAATTCTGCAATCTCTAGCAAACTACACACTGTTATCTGCCTTGTTGTGAAGGAGTTATGTCCCTTGTATACAATATATTACTGAAATGTACCAATTTTTAGCATTTAATTTTGAACGAAGCAAAGTGTGTTTGACAAATTAGATAGATGTTCTAATAAAAATGAATGTATTATAAATTATTGTTTTTATTGATTGTGTTTATTCCATTGAAGGAGGAGACTTACGAGGAAATATTTACAGTGAGTGGGAGCTCCTGTTCAGATTTAACCAGCGATGACGAAGTCACGCTTCAAACAGGATCAAACATCAGTTCTGCACCAAATTGTGTCAATCCCGCAGTGAAAGGATGCTCTGATTTGATTGGTCAAAAACACAATGCAATATATGCCCAGCCGGCTGGAATATTAAAAAACCTGGAACGAACTGCTACACCATTGTCCGACTTTACATCTGGGAATCGTTTAGTACGGTCAAAGTCATGTGACTCAATTGATGAGATTTATGCTCGTAGTACTAAAGGGCCAGGTAGTGAAAAAACTCCAGAGAAAGGCAAGGGAAAGTTAAAGGAACATAGGAGAAGGGAAAGAAGGGCTGTAACTCTACATAATCTTGATTCCAAACAGTTGATGTCTGTGTTGAGTCTACACATGAGATATTTAGAGGAAACAGAGACGTTAAAATCTCAGAGTAAATTACAGACTCAGGCTGATAGTGTACCACCAGAGGTCAAACGAAGGGCCATAACTCCGCAGCCATATCATCTAAAATATGGACAGACAAGTACATTACCACGTACTGTAAGGTCACACACCCCACAGCCAAACCAGAGGCTGACTGACAAACAGGAGGACCAGTATCGTCTGATGATGAAACAGTTGACTGACTCACATCAAAGTACAAACAAATCTATTGCCTCTCCTTTACAGCAGGCTAAGAATTCAGCCAATCAGTACAAAGCTAACAAAATCATTATGGGTATTTCACACTCGTTGCCAAACCACAGACGGAATGAGATAGATTCTGTGGGTAGTGAGTCTGTTGACGCGAGTGAAATTGAAGAGGATGTGAATATCAAACAAATGCCGAAATCTCGGCCGTCAGTCAAGAATTATTTCCTGCCACCACAGCCTGTACACAGGGCAAACTCCCAGACTCCTCCTCAACTACCAGAACTACAACACAGGTCAGGGGTCAACAAAAACCAACTGCCTCCTCAGCCAATCAAACGCTGTGAAAACAATAACCTACCCCGCGACCCTGTTCACAGAGGATCAGCATTTGAGGTAGTGGTTGGTCACTCGGGACAAGGTATAAACGGGATTACCGGTAACCCGGGTTACTCGAGACCTGGGGATATTCAGTGTGATAAAGTGTTGAGAGAGAACTTCCAGTTGTGTGAGAGTCCCTTCTTACTCCACAACAAAGGCCACAAGACGTTTATACAGCCTAACTTCACTCTGTCCAATCATACAACTCGGAATCTACCGCCGCCTCCATATGCCCCCCCTCCCTCATACAAACATTTTATGTCGCTGTCACAGGATGGCTCCCTCAGTGACATGGTGGACGATGAAAGTGTTGACGGTATACTACATGATAATCAAAATCGACGAGCTAATATCAAACCAACTGTCACCAATGGAAACCGGTCGGAAGTGACAATGTCTAGTGATGATGATGTGTTTCTGCCTGAGGACAAGGCGGTGTATAGCCAGGTTGCTAAGCGACCAGTACATCACCAAGGAGACAAGATATCTCCTCACCATCACTACCACACCCCTCACCCTCCGTACCCCCCTCCCAGAGACCACATTTCCCCCCCTCGTGATCCCATGAAACTCCCCCCTCGACAGCCTTACTGTGACCCTCGCGTCATGCCCCTACAAGACAATGTGTACGCTAACTTTAGTATGTACCAGAAAATTCCTCCACAGACCTCAGGATGGACTGGGCAGGGTAACTATCGTAACGTCCACAACTATGAGGAAATCGACGATCTTGATGTAAACATGACATATTCGTACGATGATAGTTCATCATGTGGTATGTCAAGTCAAGCGTCACTGTTACCACAGGAACAGAAACAATGGTCACATCTTCATCCGTTCAATGGAGGGGAACCAGAGGTACTGGAGACTATGATATAATGGTCGTGTTTGTTCAGTGATGCATAACTAAATAAGAAATTCCTGGAGCTACAGATTTCCAGTCAGTGGATGTTAACAGTGTGAGCATAGAATGGGATACAGAATCGGGGAAGCTTGACCTGTGACCTTTGGGCAGTATACAATACAAAAGGGTTTATTTCTGGGGACCAATACAATAACTATGTTATAGGAATATCTTGGGACCAATACATTAACTATGTTACAAGGAATCTGTGGGGAACAATACAATAACTATGTTATAGGAATATCTGGAGACCAATACAATATCTATGTTACAAGGAATCTCTGGGGAAAATACAATAACTATGTTACAAGGAATCTCTGGGGACAATACAATAACTATGTTACAAGGAATCTGTGGGGAACCATACAATAACTATGTTATAGGAATCTCTGGGGAAAATACAATAACTATGTTATTAACCTATTTACTGCCATGTGATGCCAAACTTCAGTAAAACATGATTATAACAAACCTCTGGTGACCAATACAATTACTATGTTATAAGATTTACTGTGATGTGATGCCAAACTTAAGTAAAACCTGGTTATGGAATGTCTGGGGACCAATACAATGTTACAAACCTGTTTTACTGTGATGTAAACTTACTGTCCTACACATATAACATAGTTTAGATTCCGTAAATCAATTTTTCGTGGCTACTGACTTTTGCGATTTCTATTTCAATACAAGTTTGTGAAGATTAACGTTTGCAGAAATAAACTTTTAATGGAAATCCCTATTGATAATATAAGTAATGCTTACATTAATTTTTTTTGGAAAGCATTTACGACTTACTTGGATTGCAGAATTTCCGAAAGTAAATCGTTTGTAAGTGTTGGATGCCATTCTTGCCTGATCCTGTATAAATGGTTACAATATTTGTATGTGTATATATTACTGTATACATGTAGATTGTGATCAAGTTTGGCTGATATAAGGTGATGATTTCTCTGGAAAATCATTATCTGGTTTTGCTGAATTGTTATGCCATTATTTAAATATTTTCATTTATTTTGCCTGCTTATTTCTTATTTGATCTTTTGACACAAAAATTATAGCATAGAGTGTTTTGAACAAAAATCAATATTTTGCCATGTGGCAGGCCTATTGATTAAGTAGCATTAAATTTAAATAACACAATCAAAATCTAAATATTCGTCTATATTAATGGTAAACAAAAACTGTTTAGACTTAGTAAGGTAGAGGGATGAGAAAACAAGTGTATACACTCCAGTCTTATCCTTTCATTTCCTAAGGAATATACATCTCATTGGTTTAGACAGAATAAATGGTCGCTGTGGTTGCTAGGTTAATTTCTATTTTTGTTATAGAGAGACTAAGCTGGTAACTACGGTCACCGTGGTTGCTAGGCTAATTTCTATTTTTGTTATAGAGAGACTAAGCTGGTAACTACGGTCACTGTGGTTGCTAGGCTAATTTCTATTTTTGTTTTAGTGAGACTAAGCCATAGTTGCTAGGCTAAATAGGCTTCATATACGGTAAGCTTATGTATGCTGAATCTGACTTCACAAAGCCAGAGATGAGAAGGATGTAAATGCATACATTAATGTATATATATTTCATGTAAATTTTAACTAGACCTATGCAATGTCAGAGAGATGTATGTTGATGCATATTAACAGTTGATTACTGTTGAAAATGTTTTAAATTTCAAATGGTGCTTTTTATCATGACAAATATTGGTGTTACTCTTGTCTACAATTAGGTTTTCTAATGAAGATATTTTTTAAAAGATATTTTCTTCTTCTTTAGCATTGACTGTTTCAGGTATACTGTGTATATATATAATGTTATGTATTTGTTTAGTTTATGATTTGGAGATGAATTGAGATATATGTGTAGAAAGAATGTCTTTATCTTTATGATAATCTTCTTTTCATTTTTTTAATTTTTTTCGATTATATGTATTATGTTCAATCATTTCTAAAATTTAGTTTTGATCCTAAATTACAAGGTACATGACATTGTACTGTAACATATTGTTTTGGATATCAATGTCTCAGGGTAAAACTATAAGCAATATTGTAGCTGTAGACAGCTAATGATGTGTTTAGAGCTACAATTGGTGTCTATTACCGTACTGCTACTGGAAAAGAAGTAAAACATATCTCTAGGCAGCCTATGCCATGGCCGGATATTACTGTTTGATAAACATGACAAAGTTTTAAATGAAAATTTGCACAACTCTTGCATTTGCCTTGTAAGCTGTAAAGTGAATATTATGGACAAATGTGGATATTATGAATAATTTTCATGCATATTTTGAACAAAAAAGATTATTTATATGCAATAATTGAAAATTACCTTGAAAAATGATGCCTTAGTGATTCACTGAGGCATTGCTCCACTAGGACCTACTGTATTCGACCCAATAATAAAATACATAACGAAAAGATACTGATAAGACAAAATTATTGCAAATCTATATAGTTTTGTATAGTTTTGGTCTTTATTTATGCCAGCTGGGCAATTGAAATTGAGGACGCAAAAAGGATGAAGGTTGCTTATAAGGACACTTATTGGGTCGAATACGGTATATAGGCCGGTATAGTACTGGTTTAGAATACAACAGGCCGACAATGAAGGAAATATGAGGTAGTGAAGACTAATTATGAATTAGGTCGTTGTTGGGATAAGTTAAGCTTAAAGATGCTCCACCGCCGACAGAGCATAAATGATATTCATTATTTGAACAATATTTGGTGTTTAATCGTGTATGTATATGTCTAATTAACACAAAAAATAATACAAAAATAATATATTTTGCTTTTGGTGCATATCGCAATCAGTACTTTATTCCATATAGGATATAGTGCCATGGAATTTTTTCGGGATGCAATTAATTATATTTCATATTTTCAACTTGAAGTAAAATTAGAAGCTCAAACTTTTCCATGGTGGTAATGGTGTAAAGTAAGTAACTTTTGTAACTGAAGAAAAATACTAAATCGTCTGCTCCTGTTTTTGGTAGTGAAAAAAATACCATTTGTCGGCGGTGGAGCATCTTTAAAATAATTGTCCAGGGCGTTTGAAATATTGCAAAAAAAAATTGAAAAGGTGCTTAAAATGACAAAATTATTGCAAACCTATACAGTTTTAGTCTTTGTTTATGCCCGGGCAATTGAAATTGAGGCCTCAAAAGGGGGAGGGGTGCTAATTGGGTCAAATATGGTATGTCTGGTTGTATAGTGTAATCTACAATTCTTATCAAGGATTGTTAAATTGTTCACCTAGCTAGTACAACTTTAGGTAGTTCGTATGGTTAACAGATTCTAGCCTTTATGTAGTCAATCCATGGTCAAAATTCAATGCATGTGTAGCTCTCTCTTCACTTCTTTAGTTTTATTTCAGTTAAATTTCATTTTATATTATTTTTGTGACCATGTCCAGAAACCAAAGATTTACATTCCTGATTGTTTTAAAGGGACCAAAATAACAATTAAATTCCATTTTAATTGACTCATTCACCCCTGAAATTTCAAAATGGACTGGTCTAGTCTTTGATTTAGAAGAGTCTAAATGTGTCTTCAGGGGTGAATGGGTTGCTATACAACTCACCAAATCTTTTGTTTTAAGATCCATTCCTATACCAATCAATGTTGTCTCCTCTGAATTTCATCTGACCTCAATGCTAAAGGAATACTATACTCTATTTTGACATCACAGATAATAATGATGTCATCATCAAAATATGGTGTTCACGGTTGTCCTGGCCGACGGAAAACGTTGCACCTGATCTCACATAAGATTTCTCCTCTTTGATATAAAGTAACTAAACTGAAAGTTTTTTTTCTGTATTTCCATTAATTTGAGTTATGTGGTAACTAGAACCTTACACTTGTGGCTATGTAATATAGAATTTAAGTAATATGTCACTCAATTTAAGGCTTGTGGGATATCAAATTAGTCAACAAGTTCAATAAATTTGACGAATGTAAGATATCTGCGATGTCTCGTATCTTACAATGTCATTCTCCTTTGCATTACTACATTGTAAGTCCACAATACTCTGTTCGATGTTATGATGCTTTACCGAGGTATACAATGTATAAGAATTATAAAAATTCCACGTTTTCAATTTTGACAAATTTTTTTGATTTATTGTTGAATCCATTTATGTTACCGATATAAATAATTACTTTTATGAAGACATGTTTTGTTTTAGTTTTGAATATAAGCATAATACTAGTGAGCATTTTACCGTTGGTTTGTGTGAATTTTTACTCTAGAGTCCCAGAATCCTAACTATCACCCGAACTGGTACATGTTGTGCATTTCTCTGTTTCAAACTACAAATTGATAAAAAAAAATGAATCAGTTTTAAAAATTGCCATGGTAACTGAGTACAGGTTTAAATTCGGTGCAATAAAATTACAAGTTTAATGTTACATATATGTGATGAATATTTGTTAAATATCTATGACCACTGTGAAAGTTCAAATGTAGCAATAAAATTTTAGTATTGACCCCAGAAATTAACTTTTTATTACAATTAAATGGGACCAGCCGCCATTTTATATATTCATTTCCTACGAATCTTTTGTTTTTGTATTTTTTTGTTTTCATTTGTTATCCAACATGATATTTCTACCCTGACCATTCATATCCTCATTTTCACATTGCAAATTTATCCACTTTCATGGGATGGTACATATGTGTATAGGGTTGTGAACTTGCAATTTCTACAAATTGTTAGAAAACCATTTGTAAATGATGAGATTTTTGTTTTACTTTTTTTTTCATTTTATAATAAATCTTAACATCAACTTTTGTTAAGATCCTGTTTACTGTAATTGTTCTTAACTTAAGTGGTCTCGACCGTTAATGTCTTATCAAGATCATCAAGGATTTCAGCCTCAGTGCTAAGTATCATTTCTTTCGACCAATCGCCAGGCAGTATCAAGCCTCACAAGGTACTAGCAAACACATGTCAATACAATGTATTCAAAGTCGGAGTAAACGTCTACACAATAAAAACTGTAAAATCATGTGTGGTTAATAATCATCAAGATTATTAATACAATGAAAGAGAGATAATCCTTAGAAATCCCATTCAGTCATACAAATGCAATTTCGAAGAAATTTAGTTAAAATAACTTGTGTTTTACGAGGTATGTAAATACTCAGCATTGTCCGGTTGTGTGAGAACAGATTCTATCTGTGTCACTATACACTGTAGTAGTGAAATCTTAATGCCATGAATATGTATGACTTTTGGTTTGTTAAACCATTGATTAGTTACCAAATTGTCATGACGATCATCATACAATTAGATTATATTAAAAATACCTATAAATGAAATATTGTGTGTGTATTTATTTCTTATCAAGATCTTAGGGTCACTGTATAACTAAGTATTTTTGCAGGGTTGATATTTTCACAATTTTGCATGACATTGCTACGACCACAAAAATTTGATTGGCAAAATATTGAGAAAGACCAGACCTGTAGACCTTGAAAGCTAGATCGCGGAAAGACACAGCATAAAGGAGTAGATATGATAGGACCAGTATTTGGCCTTAATTTTTCAGGGCGAAAATATATTAACTCTGATCCACATCAATGAATACTCTCATACTTGCCATATAATTCATCAAAACATAACTTTTATAACCATGTACACGATGTGCTCCACCTATGACGTCATCACATTGATGATTTTCCTCTTCTCGCCAAATTTTGCTAGAAATTCATCATCTTTAGCTTAGAAAGCGCTTGAAATGGATTTGGCCGCCACCTTGGAGCAACTTTATATTTTGCATGGATATGCGTAAATACACGATACACAACGTGTGAAAATCTCTTTCTGCTCCACGAAGGCGGCCACATTCATTTTTAGAGAAAACCACTCAAGAAGTATGATTTTTCAAGGATTTTTGTGAAAAATGGCGGGGAAACTGCATGTTGATGACGTCATAGTGAACATAATTGGCACGTGCGGGATATTTTCGGGATGTAATGTGTAAGCAAATGTATTCAACTGTTATATGGCAAAATATGTTGTTATTTACTGGATGATTAATTTTGCGGCCATATTTGAGTCATAACGTACCTTTTCCTTTAGTTACTGTATCTCATTTTTAGTTGTTAACTTTTGACCCACATAGATAACAACCAATACAGTATTTCATAATTTCTTTGTGTCCGACAAGGAAAGGTCGTTAAAGATAATCACTTGACAGATGCATAGGACAGGAAGAACAGTTAGAGCATTACCTGTTCACTTCTAAATACAGTCTGACTGCTAGGATACAAGGAAAAACAGTCTATCCCTGGGCCCAGTTTCACGATCATTTCTTAACTTTAATCTCCCCATTTAAAAAGCATTACAAAAGTTAAGGAAAAAATGAAGTTAACGAGCCTTCTTTAAAATGAAAGATCGGTTGATAAACTGTTTATTAATGCTTTTATTTGAACTCTGACCGAGCAGTTTTGGAAATATTGTACACTCAATAACCTTACTTTCCAGTTTGTTTTTCTGAAAATACATTTTTCACACATATTTATGGGATAAACATGAAACTTGGCCCTGATTCTACAGAACTAAAGGCTCAAATGGAATCCCTGACTCAATGACTATATCCATATTTCCATAGCAGTTCATTTAGGAATAAGGTTAATATCAGCCCATTCTAATGTTGATTGTTTTTCCTCAAAACATTCTGTCTCTACACAAGTCCATTGTTAAAGGGAGATAGTCCTACAGAATTGGACCAAGGGAGGTAATCTATAGTAAATCTAGACTAAGGGAGTTAATCCTATAGAATTGGACCAAGGGAGGTAATCTATAGTAAATCTAGACTAAGGGAGTTAATCCTATAGAATTGGACCAAGGGAAGTAATCTATTGTTAAATGTAGAAACCTGTGAACCATTGGAGGTTCTAGAAAATGCTAGAACATAAATAAACACAGAGTGACAATTTTCAATGTGTTGGGTGACTCTTTTATACAAGATTTGGAGACATTATAGGCCCAATATCGATATCTTTCTTATTTTTTTCATGATTTAGAAGAATGTTGAAAAAAAATCCTGTTGTAAATCATGCAGAGACAGAACTAAATCAAAGCAAAGATGAGCGATAATGATTCGGAATATTTTGATAAAAATCAAATAAATATTATACATCGCTAGGTGGGTCCCACTTAGTCAAACAAGTCGAAGTTAGCCGACATTGTAACGTCATTGTCGAGAACGTCATGTTACTACCGTAAGTACGTAATGTCAGTCCGAACTCTTCAGAAAACGGGTCATATACTTTCCGACTTCCATTCAGCAATATTCGTAACTTCTATGGCGACCAGTTTAAAATGAAGGCATGTTTACATGTATCAACTTTCAACAACTGCTGTACCGAAGTTATTAAAAAATATTATAAACATTCTTTAATATATCTTAATTTCAACTAAATCTACAAATACTAACAATATCAGAGTCAAATTTAATTTGAATTTTTGTTGATAGTTACGTATAATGGGGCTTGAACAAGGTTTGATTTGGTGGGGAAATCTGTAAAAATGTAAAAGGTATACAGGATGTAAATGTATATTGGACAACAAAGACAACCAGAGTGGTCCAAGAAATTGGAGAAATCTGATTGGTACTTTATTAGCTCAAGGGAGATAATCAGAATAAGATACTGAAGCCAAATTTTAAATTAGTTCATGGCAGACAATCAATTCATTAACTGAAACCAATTGTAAAATTCTACAAGATTAAGTCCAGGCTTTCTCGAGCAAGTAACCCACATTTAGAGTTTCAAAGTTGTATGTCAATGAGAATGTCACACAACTTAGTGTTTTGGATAGTGTTCTACACACTTACTTAATGTTAAAAAAATCTCAACATTGGAAGCTGTACGGACAAAAGACCAGTTCTTGCCGAGTAACAATTCCTGCCATTACATGTAAACTTGTTTGATTACAGACAAATTTTCAGACAATTTTTTGTAGAATTCAACATGGATGTATCTTCTATCAGAATAACTTTGAACGGAAATCATACAGATACACATGGGATGCCAAGAACTGGTTGCCTGCCAGTATCAGTGAAAAGTAACAAAAAACCCTTAACTTTACAATTTCATTTTATTTGCATGGCAATGATAATTAAGAATGAAGGCTCTGTCAAAATAAATAGTTGAATCTTAATTCAGTTAGATAAAGCTGTATCAGGAATCGTATACAATTTTTAATACACAATGTATAATGTTTGGTAGCTCTAGACTTGTCAGAAATTTTACACTGAATGAGTATGAATCTATTATCATACTGTCACACGTAAAAAAAACAAATACCACTGTTTTCAAAATGATTAAGGGGAAACAAAGATATCCCAAAATATATGCCACAAATCAGTATTGCAAATATTGATAGGTATTAAGCTGTGCATTCATTCAGCAACAAAAGGAAAATTATTTACCTAAAGTTCAACACATGATTAAAATAACTGTTACACACGAAAACAATTCTAGGTACAGAAATAAAGTATCTACCATATAAAACCCTTCCCAGGGTGCACTGTAATCCATGGCAGTGTTGCACTCTGGAAATAATTCATATACTATTATAAATGGTATAGTCTAACTTTATATTGCACTAATTACAACTGATACATGATCTGTGATTGGTTAGAAATCAAAATGGAGACACTTCCTCATCAATTTATGATAAGAAGATGAATACAGCAATGATTGAATCTCTACAGCGACGAATATATAAAAATATAACTAATGACTATTGTCTCCTATCTCACACAAACTATTTTTATTTAGGTAACTAGCAACATTTGATGGTTTGTATTAATAAGAACTAAATTACTTTAACGGAAAATTTTCTGACACAAATTCTTGAAAACTGGCATTCTCCAATTACTTTTATCAGTTATCAAATCCATTCAACTGCACCAATATAAACCAAATCATTCAACAGAAAAATCAATTGAAAAGTATAAGAAAGTCTATTGGGGTATAGAAATATTCATTTTTGAAATAAAGCATACTTTTGGAGTCTTGACTAATGCTCCCCTATTGTAGTGTTTTAACATGTTTCGCATTACCTAGAGACTGATTTCAATTTTCTCTCGGCATCTAGAAACAACGCCCGTCAAACATGATTTCCTCGTATATTGTACAGAAAAGGGCCTTAAAGGACCAAACATACGGTTACAGCTATCAGCACTTATCTTCATTTAGTAACCATGACAACATATACAACATTTACACTTTCACCACAGAATCATACATCTCTAATATTCTTGCATAACACCCAGCCACCAACATGATTCACAAATTGTCTCTCAAAACCATTTTCACTTGAAACATCTAAAAATTATACAAATACCATAGGTACACCCCTAGTATCAGGAGATGGTGCCAAGGATATTTACAGAACAGTTCCAGCTTGAGTCGATGGCTAGCACAGCGAGACAACAACCAGTAACAAGAATATGCACTTCAATACGGGGGTTTCCAGATACCAAAATGATGAGGGTAAAGTACAATTTACCGCCTATTAGTTCAACTAGCCCGTGGTAATGACGTCACAAAAATCACATGAAATATTGAGTCGTAATCACCAGACGGTGGGACTAATCAACAGTAAATTGTATTTTACAAACGTTGTTTTAGGATCTCAAAACCCTTGTATTGGCTAGATTCAGCTAACTATAGGTGTCAAGAAGAGAACAATATTCCTTGTATACCAAATCTAATACAATCTGTACATAACAAGTCATTAACAGTGGCTAACACAAAGTTCTAGACTGATTAATGACTTTACATAGTATTCTGAAACAGTTCCCCCAAAATCTCCACATCATTGAACATTTTTAACTGTAACTGTGAAGATTTTTCAATAAAATGTTAACTAGAATGTAACAAACAGAATACAGACAAGTCTATCCTTCACTTGTACTAGATCTGTATCTTCTTGTAGGGAATTTCCTTGACAACATCTCCAATACACCAGATTTGATTTTCCTCTCTCGCAATGAATAATGAGTTACCTCCCTTCAAAGAACTCATTCTCGGTGAATAAGCACAAAAAGTCCTAAACAGGCAAGTATGGCGTACTGAAAGAGAAAGACAAAACATTCAATATGGAGGTTGAGATATTTTCCTAGTTATAATAGTGGTTGCTGTTGAACCATGTATTATAAGAGAAAATAGATATTGAAATAACTGTCTGGTAAGTCAACCATGAATGTTTCAATAAACAAAATGCTTTAAAAGTTACAAGCACAAAAGAAAATGCCAACAAACATTTCATTTATAGGATATAGGTCAATTTTGTTACAGATTCTTAAAGTGGTACAATACACATGATATCTGTAGTAACTTCAATATGCACCTTCTATATATTGTGATACAGGGTAAGTAAACACCCCGGGTATAAGCAATGGTACTCCTATCAATAAGGAGTTTGTTTACTGAATTAAAAATACCTGAATAATGATATAAATGTGGATAATTTCCTGATACACATATTTCACGTTTGTGCTATTTTTGCATTTGATATACATTCGAGATATTATGCGTAGGGAAAATGTTTATGGTAAAATTACCCTGGCATTAATTAGCATCATTATACCCCTCATGTAAATTTCACATAATTTTCCCTTTAACAGTATCTGCTACTGGTCTATTGATAACACAGTTCTTGAGTTGAAGCCATCCCTAAATCCATTTTAAACTTTGACAAGAATTCCATGAAGTGGATGTGTCGCCTGCATATCATTACAAAAAATATTTTTTTACAGTTTAGGTGAGGTTATCAAGTTCCGTAACCCTTGCAGATATTGATGGATTTTGACCAGTATCAAACCCATTTAAGATCTCACTGAATAAAAGCATTACACAAAATGTGGTTGAAATCGGACAATAAACACCAAAGTTATCGAGCGGAAACCATATTTTGACGATTTTAAAGTCCCACAACTCTCACAAATATTGACAGTATCAAACCAATCTAATGTTCTCATTAATATAGACTTGAAAATCGGACAATAAATACTTAAGTTATTGAGCAGAAATCATGGATTTATCGGTTTTGACGATTTAAAAGTCTCGTAACTCTTGCAAATATTGATGAATTTTGACCAGTATCGAACCCATCTAAGATCTCATTGATATAGAGCAATATACCAAATGTGGTTGAAATTGGACAATAAATACAAAAGTTATCAAGCGGAAACCATGGATTTATCTGTTTTGACAATTTTAAAGTCCTGTAACTCTTGCAAATATTGACGGATTTTGACCATTGTTGATTTCATCCCAGATCTCATTGATATAAAGCAATTTTATTAAATTTGGTTGAAATTGGACGATGAATATTTAAGTTATCAAGCAGAAACCATGGATTTATCTGTTTTGACAATTCTAAAGTCCTGTAACTCTTGCAAATATTGACAGATTTTGACAATTATCGAACTCATCAGAGATCTCATTTATATAAAGCATTATACCAAATTTTGTTGAAATCGGTCAATAAATACTTAAGTTATCGCACAGAAACCTGAGGGTGCTGATCAAAGAAGATTCGGTGGAGGGATCCAAGGTGGATACAAAAAGTATTCAACAGCGCCCCATAGACGATAGTGAATAGCAACTGGAAATGGGATGGAGCATCAACACCAAGGGTTCCGTACAAAATTTTTATTTGGTTTACATGTTTCGGATGGCTAGGCCAACCGTTATAAGAACCTTTCTGATGACGGTTGGCCTAGCTATTAAGTTCTACCTCCTCGTTCCTCACCTTAAACTTTGGATAGTCATTCATCAATATGGTCACTATGCCTACATATGGTACATATCTGTAAAATAAAATGTATATCAAAGAAACACAATTTAACAAAGGATGACAATTTATTGGCTCATGCCCTATCCGGGCCTCGAACTTAAGTAAAGGGTACATACATTTGTTTAAATGTTCATATCAGTGGTAGGCCGATCATCAATTATAAAACGACAATCAGTTGGTATGCCCTTTTCTCATATTTTACATGTAGTTTAACAGATATCTTTTTAAACGTTACTGGGTAACTGTTAAATGTACTCTCTTTTTTGCAAATTTTTATATCCAAAAATGTTATTAACCGTTTATGACTTCCGATTATAATTTCAAACAGATTGCCCATCACTAGTTTGTATTATAATATATGCAATTAAATTAAATGTAGGTAAGCCATTGTTTTTAAACTTAGCAGTTTAAAAATGCTTGATGAAAGTTTGAAGTATTTTCAAATCTTAATATTTCGTTTTGCATGCAATGAAACATGAGTTCTTACTTTGTGCTTGATATTGCATTTGACAAATAGAGAAATTCAGTCTCAGAAGTTGATTAAATGCATACATTAAACAAAGAAATCTTAACCTGTGGCTCTACCATATAATAAATTGAGAAATCTTACCCTGTGGCTCGACCATAAAATAAAAAGAGAAATCTTACCCTCTGACTTGTCCATACAATAAATAGAGAAATCTTACCCTGTGGCTCGACCATACAATAAACAGAGAAATCTTACCCTCTAGCTCGACCTACAACATCCTTTTTCTCCAGCCAAAGCTGACCAGGAGCATACAGTCCTCGATCATCTACAGAATTATTATCTCCCTTGGTAAGGAATCTCACAGCGCCATCTTCTCTGTAATAAATACATTTGATTGTATACAGTAAAAAATGTACTAGGTACAGTATTAAGGTATCCTTACCTCTGCCAAAACAATCACAAATTCTTATATTCCCGGAGAAAAATCAAATATAAAAAACTTTGCACAAGAAATTCTAGTACACTACATATTTATCAGCTACCTCGAATTAAAGAATGTGATGTTGATATCCCAAGAAATCATTAATTTTGATGTATGAAACAGTTTGGATATCTGTCAGATTGATAATTTAAGTTCATAAAAAAGATACATTGATAAATTTTGTATATTACAGACAGCCCTGGGGTGGACATTATAACAGTTATAGACAAGATAGTGAAATATTAAAGATGCTCCACCGCCGACAGAGCACAATATTCATCAATTTAACAACAATTGATGTTTAATCGTATATATATATATCTAATTAACACAAAAATAACTTAAAATATTTTATATTGCATTTGGTACATGCCCAAACAATACTTCATTTCATTTATAGGACATAGTGCTACAACATTTTTTTTCGGGATGCAATTAATTATTTTTAATATTTTTGTCATGAAATAAAATTAGAAGCTCAAACTTTTCAATGGTGGTAATGGTGTAAAGTAAGTAAATTTTGTAACTGAAGAAAAATACTAATTTGTCTGCTTCTGTTTTTGATAGCGAAAAAATGTCATTTGTCAGCGGTGTAGCATCTTTAAGATGACGTACAGCTAACAGTTACAGAAAAGATAGTGAAATATTAAGGATATGACGTACATCTAACAGTTAAAGTATTGACAGTGATATATTATGGATGGCCTACAGCTAGCCTTGAAAGGTTTCATGGTCCTTTATTGACACCATAAAAATAAGTTTTACTACTAGCGAGTTTCTTGTGATCTTACTTTTCGTGAACTTTCAGGACTCTATGTACAATAGGGATATCTCTTCCTTCGACCTTAAACACAACGATCTCCCCTACACGGATCGGTTCCTCCTGGTAGTTTGTAAGGAAGAGCAGATCTCCCCTGTGGAATGCTGGCTCCATACTCCCACTGTAAACACAGCAAATCATGATTTACACACATACTTTCAAGATTTCAGATAATCTTTCTATGGAATTTTTACTAGTTCTATCTCGTAAACTTAGGTAGATATTTCTAATATCTGCATTTATAACTTATTACAATAATAGGGTCAAATTTGGGATAACATTTCACAAAAATATTTCAGAGTGTAAGCGTTTAAGAAATCAAATAGAGAAATCTAGTTTTCATAGTTTCATTCTGTATTTGATGTTGGAGCACTGTTCCGTCTTTGCATATTACAGAGTTAGCTCCCTTGCGGGTAGGTATTGATTGGTACGTCATTATTTTGTGAGCCCAATCCACGTTGTTTTCTCCGAAAAGTATGATGTTACGCTCGCAAACTCATGATGTCACACTCTATACCTACACACAAGGGCAGATAACTCCTTAATATGCAAATACAGAATATGGACAGGAGCGCTCATTGGGTCCAATATGGTGTTGTAAATTTTTGAATATACCTTAGGCATACAATGAGTCTTTTCATCTGTAAGCCAGAGGACTATAACTCCAGCGATGAGGAATGACCACAACACAGTCTCTAACATTTCCTTACTATTTTATTTTTCTTACCTCCTTACTAGCTTATTTCTCTGTCTTATTTCTCTGTCTTATATTTAATAGGATGTAAATACTTTTCTTTATTTTTGTTTCATTTCTCCTCCTCCTGATTTCAGAACACATTTTTGAGAAAACTATTGGTGATGTAAACTGGGCACTCTCATATGTATACTTTGGTTTGGGTTTTATTAGATTAACGTCCTATTAACAAACAGGGTCTTTAAGAAAATGTCATTAATTTGTATATATACCTGAGTACAACCACTATAGGACTCTCACTGCCAGTCACCACCATCAGACCTTTCCAGATCATCAGAGCCGACGACACTATCATCCCAAAATTCAGCACTTGGTAGTACAGCTGTTAAAACAAGTTAACAACAGAGTTATACTTAATTTAGAAAAGTGAACACACAAATAATTGTCTATAATTATAAATAATTAAGTGAAAATTGAAGTCTTTTCCAGACATCGCCAAAAGTGCTGATCTGACGGACATATCCAGAAAAAATTGAAGCGGACCACCTATTTTACACCCGGTCCAGACCAACCCTGCAACAATTATTGAGTACTACTGGATGTCAAAAGAATTGGCATCTCTGAAGTATTTAGATTTTAGAATCTAAACTGCATAAGATACTCATGAAAGCAGCTGCCTGAACACTTATAGCAGGTAGTTATGTTTACTTCAAAAATTCACTTCAATGTTCAGTACGGCAAAATCTTGTTTGGTCCGGCTTACTCACCGGTACTGTCTTTGCCGGTCCGAATATCCGGCCATTTTTTAAAATTTACATGATGTCTGCTTTTTTTCTTTACTATACATGACATATGAAAATAGAAATCTTTAATTGTGACGTGTAAAAATAGAAATGTTTCCTTCTTAACTATACATGACATATGAAAATAAATAGATAATTCAATAACAATCCCTGGCCCCGTTTAGGCCTCTGGTGTAGAGTCATGCTAGGTTAAGTTTCCTTTTCTGCACCCATGCTTACTTTCAATTTTGCTAAGCTAAAGTTGCGGAAGTGATTTTGTTTCTCTTTAGCAAATAAGAATTTCATCTAGCAAATTGTGCATTTGCATCATTCTTAAATGAAAACACAAATATTCAATCATTAAGAATAACTAAATAATGTATATTTATGCATCAGTTGAAAAGCACATATGCGTACAAATGTAAATAAAAATCTAGTTCCCGATCTTTCATTAAACCATACTCCTTCGTGCATAGTGTTTCTTTACCTTTAACATTTAAAACATTGTTTCAACTTGTGTACTAATCTCTCTTTCCTAACCAAAATCAATCGTTCAAACATTATTTACTTCTAAAATAATGTGCTTTTATGATATTCATTTATGATTTAACCCATGGATTATGATAATCAGTATATCTATACTGGCGATCTGGACGATTGGAAAGCATGTCAATCTCATTCTCTGATTCTCTCTCCACGTTGACATCCGAGTTGTAAACAGCTGTTTGGTTAGGCAGAAGCCTTGGCTGTTGACGTGACTCGTGATATCAAAAATATCTACATTTGTACTTATTTATTGTTCGCGTTTACCTGTCGTTTGTTCATCCGCCGGACATCGTCCAGGAACTCGAAACCTAACAGCCCTGACATCTTGTTGAAAAACGATGGAAAATCTTCCTTTTGCCGGTTTCACACTGACGCGAAATCTCGCGAGCGAGAGTTAGGCCTATAGAGCGTAATATTGAAGACGGAAAAGCGGTGCATATTTTCCGGATGTAAACCGATTGGAGCAGACTTACTTTTCATAATTTTATGGTTAAGTTTATCTTAATGTTGTAAAAACTTGAAATTTGGAGTTGAACCAAAATGAATTTATTTTAACCTTGACAGTCATTAGAGAGGTTTTTTTCACGAGTTGTTCCCCTTTACACAGTGCTGGGCCGTTTTCGTTTATTCGAAACAACCGGTTCGACCTTTGGTTAAAGTTGTATTTCAACATTATTTCAAGTTTAAATCCTGACGGACCTGCAGTTTTTGATACAGGCCTGTGAGGGCAAACAATATAAAATCACCAGGTCCGTCTTTAATTAATAAACGAACAATAACAATTAGGTTCAACCAGTTACACCGTATAAATCATAAAATAAAAATCCGTTTTTTTGTCAAATTACGCTGTTTTCATGACTTTTCAAAAAGGATTTTAGCATGTCTTTTTTCTATATCTATATTACGCAAAAATATTAAAATTAGGGTGCCATATTTACAAATATTGATTTCATATGAATGATAACATCCATATATATAGCTAACAGCCCCATTACAGGCGATTTAATTTCCGATATGGGAAATTCAATTTCCGATATGAATTTCCGAATTCCCCATATTGGAATTAGAATTTCCAATATCGTATTTCGGAATAAAAAGTAACTTGGCATGCAAGTAACCTTTTTATGCATGCCAAGTTAGTTTTTATTCCATTAATTCCAATATCGGAATTAAAATTTCCTATATCGGAATTAAATATCGGGTAATTTCCGTTATCGGAAATTCTAATTCTGTTATCGGAAATCCTATTTTTGATATCAGGAATTAGAAAACAATTTTCCATATTAGAAATTCTAATTCTGATATGGGAAATTCTATTTCCGAAATTAGAATTAGAATTTCCTATTTCAGAAATTAAAAGTAATTTCCAATAACGGCAATAGAATTTCCGATATCGGATATTCGGAATAAAAAGTTACTTGGCTTGCCATAGTATTCAGACATCCATTTTTTTTAAATTATCAATCAAAATATGCTGTTTTACATTACTTTCAAGAAAAGGATTTTAGCAGGTTTTTACGATATTTCATATATATTATGACAAAATATTGATTAGGTGCCAAATTTACAACAAAAAAAATCATTGTGTGCCGCTGCATCCGACGGGATATATGCAAATAATACGTAACTAGCATGTCGATTTTCTAAAAATAGTTTCAAATATTTGACAGATGGGAAAAATAGGACACATAGTTCCAGTTTCCCGTAAAATGACACAAAATTATCCTTGTAAAAATGTTTTATGAACTCGTTTCTCTAAACATATATTGAAACATTCTCATACAAGCTTATTTGTGCTGATGGAAAAAGAATGAAAGGTATTTTACTTTTAAACCTGAGATTCTACTTCTAGTTCAAAAGGTATGTGTTAATGATACCTTTTCAAGGTTGGGAAATATTGATGCTGGGGTTCCACAAGGTTCCATCCTAGGCCCTCTATTATTTTTGATATACATAAATGATATTGCAGATGTTTTTGACTCCGCGTCGCGCCTTTGTGCAGATGATACCTCTCTTCAATGTTCTTCCTCTTCTTGTCTCAAAATTCAAACAACTTTAAACAAAGATCTTGAATCATTAAACACCTGGGCAAAAACATGGCTAGTGTCTTTTAATCCAGATAAAACCGATGTTCTTTTTATTTCTAACAGTAATGAAATAAATGAATTATTAGAATTAGAATTTAATGGTAATATTTTAGACTTTACCGACCGTCAAAGGCATTTGGGTGTGGTATTCAATTCTAGTGCCAAATGGGAGATCACGTGGAAGCAATATATTCTTCAGTAATGAAAAAGTTAAATGTGTTGAGAAAATTGAAATTTTTAATAAAACGTGACGCTTTGCTCAGAATTTATCGCGCTTTTATTTTACCTGTATTAGAATACGCATGTGAATTATGGGATGGTTTTTCAAACTCTGACTCGGAAAAATTAGAAAAAGTTCAAAAGGAAGCTGCTAGAATAATAACCGGTCTTCCCTCTTATGCAAGTATCGATTCTCTATATTTTGAAACTGGTTTAGAATCTCTATCTTCTAGAAGGAAAAGGAAAAAACTTCATCTTCTCTATAAAATGCGCACAAATCAAACTCCTGATTTTCTTACTTCTCTACTTCCTTCTACCGTTCAAGATCAAGCTGCCTATCCATTAAGAAATAGAGATGACTATAGAATTCCGTATTACAGACTTTCATCTACAAACACTTCTTTTCTACCTTCTACTCTTCGCTCTTGGAATAACTTAGAAAACTCTGTTAAGTCAGCAATATCATTGAGCCTTTTTAGAAATTCACTAAAACCGGTTTTTGAATCTTCTCCTTCTTACTTTGGCATTGGTGACCGGAAGTTAAATATATTGCATACAAAACTTAGACATCAATGTAGTTCCCTAAATTACGATTTGTTCAGGATAAACCTTGTGGAAACTCCATGCTGTAACTGTGGACATATTTGTGAGAGTGTACATCACTTTTTTTTCGAATGTAAAAATTATAATGTTGAAAGGAATTTGCTATTGGAAAGCCTAAATAATATGAATTTAAATGTTCTTATTGATTTAAATTTAATCTTGTTTGGAAATGAGGATCTGTCTCTGGAAACGAACACAGGCATATTTTTATATGTTCAAAACTTTATTAAATTAAGCAAAAGATTTTAATATTAGACGAATACCTTTATTGTTATACACCTATCAGTTCTTTTCGATATCTCTTTTGTGTATTTTTGTGTTATCTAGAAATCGACTTAAATCACGTTATTTTAGATATTATGGCAAGTTGGTACTAAGGCGACGCTTGCTTATGGATTAAGTCGATTTATTATTACAATTTTAAGACATTGTATTATCTCCCTCTCCTTACTCCCCCCTCTCCCTCTCTCTCTCTCTCTCTCTCTCTCCAAAGTGTTCTTATTTACTATTTAATCATATTTATATATTTCATTACTTTGCATATCATGTTTTGTATTTGTTCAGTATTTTGGAAAGGGTGGCAATATAAGTTGCATAAAACTTGTACCCAATCCTTTTGTATATATTTGCAATAAAATATGTTAAATCATTAAATCATTCTAGTTACCAAAGCCCCGTTATTGCATGTTTGACCATGAGAACTTTGACCCCTAACCATGATCCTACTTCATGATCGCACAACTGACGCTTCCTTTACAGATATTATTAAAGATGCTCTACCGCCGACAGAGCATAAATGATATTCATCATTTGAACAATAATTGGTGTTTAATCGTGTACATATATGCCTAATTACCACAAAAACTAGCATAAAATAATTTATTTCGCCTTTGGTGCATGCACAATTATTACTTCATTCTACATGATATATAGTGCCATGGATTTTTTTTCGGGATGCAATTAATCATTTTTCATATTTTTAACTTTAAGTAAAATTAGATGCTAAAACTTTTCAATGGTGGTAATGGTGTAAAAAGTAAGTAACTTTTGTAATTGAAGAAAAATACTCAAACGTCTACTTCTGTTTTTGAAAGTGAAAAAATACCAACACATGGTCAAAAGAATTGACGCCATCATATTTCCGAAAGAGGGCGACCTACTGATCATTTTGGTATTTTGGTATATGGTATCACACTTCATCAAGAAGTGCCCACGGAATCTCCAAAACCCGAAATAAGCCACCGTATATTTCATAGTTAAGGGAATTGTTAAAATATGCGTAAATGCGCGATAATGAAAATGTACGTATTTGTGGTTATTGTATACGGATCTCATTTTGCACAGTGTAATTTAATGTAACCACTTGGTGTATTCTCAGTACTGTGAAAGATATAGATTTTTTTTTCTAAATTCAATTTCAAATTATCATCTATTGCATGTTCTTCTTTTGGAATATTTAATTACAATCTGATTAAAATACATGCAGATCCTTAATATCAGTGCGTTGGATAAGAGGATCGGACAACATCAATAAGGGGTCATGTCCAGGTGACCTTTGGAAATGGCGAATCAAACAACACAACATAGCTAATTGTGTATTAGGACGAAATGGCGTTGTCAATTGATGTGCATTTGTAGCAATGAGTAGAAAATGCATTTGATCACAAGTAGACATGACCTCTTACGGGACGTTGTCAGATCCTTCATTGAACGTAGTGGTTATAAGGAAATGTAGGTCAATCAGATTGATTTAACTACCATTTATCTCAAAATGAACTGAATGACTTTGGATTAAATGCAATTATTATTGTTAACAAAATGTTCGTACAAAGTGGTATTTTATACTAAATAAAATTAACTGTAACTGAAGTTGTATGTATACTATATTTGTTAACTCCAGAGTTTATATAATATGTATGTTTTTGTGCTAGCCTTATACAGACGTATAGTAATATATATTTTTAATACAAACTGCATGTATCATTTGTAATGTCTCATATATGTTTATATATGTTTGTAACTAAATATTATTAGCATTGTCCATCGTGTGTGTTTGCTATTATTAGAAAATGACGAAATGTAGTTGAAAATATTTTCCTTTCTACTGATTATATTTTCTGCTAGCTTACCTGTAGTTTAAACGTAGTGTACTACTAGTGAACTAGGTGTAAACGTTAGCTTACATTCAGCTTTACATGTAACTTGAGTGCGACTTAAACAGAAAACCCAAAGACATGTATGAGGAGCTAGGCTTTATACTTGCACTTTATATGCAATGTGACATTTATGTATCTGGTTTCGGAAATATCTCCTTAACCGTCTATTAAATCCCAGTATCAACACAGAACGATTGACTATAGACTATACATTATTATGATATATCTTTTTTATGTATTTTATTGCATAAAGCATTTTACCAATAAACAACGTGTAAATGGTCATCATTCTCTTATTTACTCATCTTTCCTTCAATAATTTTATCTAAATTGTGTCATTTTTATAATAATATTTTCACACTAATATTTTCATAACGATAATAAGTTATATTTGTACATATTCCTTTCATAGTACATATTTCTCATTCTACGTTCTCTCATCCTATTACATTCACACTTCAGTTTCTAATATCGTACTAAATTTGTCCAATGTCCCATCCATTCAAAAAATATTTGTTGTTCTGATTAAATAGTTCTCAACGGAAACTAGGTTATCTCCCCCTGAATATATTAAAAAGAATGTTACGTGCGCATGCGTCCATCGCCACCTCAACTTCCTACAAAATATTTGCTGCTCTGATTAAATTATTTTTGGTGTGTCTGAATATAGAATTTTCATCATGATTAATGTTTTGATACTAAATAATATTTTCTGTTTTCCAAATCCACCATTTAGTTATTACAATAAAACTGGTAATTCTTTGCTGTTCTTGGTTGAAATTATAATAATTAAAACTGTAATTATTGGATGTTCTTGGTTGAAGTTATAATAAAACTTTAATTCTTGGATGTTCTTGGTTGAAGTTATAATAAAACTGTAATTCTTGGATGTTCTTGATTGAAGTTATAATAAAACTGTAATTCTTGGATGTTCTTGATTGAAGTTATAATGAAACTGTAATTCTTGGATGTTCTTGGTTGAAGTTATAATAAAACTGTTAATTCTTTTCTTTTCTTGGATGAAATTATAATAAAACTGGTAATTCTTTGCTGTTTTTGGTTGAAATTGAAATGAAACTGGTAATTCTTTGCTGTTCTTGGTTGAAGTTATAATAAAACTGGTAATTTGTTGCTGTTCTTGGTTGAAATTATAATAAAACTGGTAATTTGTTGCTGTTCTTGGTTGAAATTATAATAAAACTGACAATTCTTTGCTGTTCTTGGTTGTAGTTATAATAAAACTGGTAATTTGTTGCTGTTCTTGGTTGAAATTATAATAAAACTGGTAATTTGCTGCTGTTCTTGGTTGAAATTATAATAAAACTGACAATTCTTTGCTGTTCTTGGTTGAAGTTATAATAAAACTGGTAATTTGTTGCTGTTCTTGGTTGAAATTATAATAAAACTGGTAATTTGTTGCTGTTCTTGGTTGAAATTAAAATAAAACTGACAATTCTTTGCTGTTCTTGGTTGAAGTTATAATAAAACTGACAATTCTTTGCTGTTCTTGGTTGAAGTTATAATAAAACTGACAATTCTTTGCTGTTCTTGGTTGAAGTTATAATAAAACTGACAATTCTTTGCTGTTCTTGGTTGAAGTTATAATAAAACTGACAATTCTTTTAGGCCATGGGCTAGGAGGGTCCCACATGCACCCCCAAACCTCCGAACCAATATTTTTCTGAACCCTTATGACCCACTGATCACAAATCAAAATGTTAACATTCCATAAGTTGGGATGAACTTCCGGTTATGACGTCATCAAGATGGCCGCCATCTCGAATTTCACTAAAAATTGAAAAATAGTCATAACATTGACATTTTTCAACCGAAGTAGACAGATGATGTATCAAAATGACCACAATTGAACAACAAATACATATCAGGACCAAAAAAATCCAATATATGAACTGACTTCTACGCAGGAAATGAAAAAAATATGATTTTAAGCTCAAAAGTGGTGATTTTTCAGCAAATTTTTCATATTTGGCTTGATGCAGCACAAATGTTTCCCAACATCAAACTATTATTTCTAATAAGTGTTTTGACCACTTATCACTCAGATTAAGCAACAAAAACAACAAAAACCAATGTTAACATCGCTTAAGTTCCGGTTATGACGTCATCAAGATGGCCACCATCTCGAATTTCACTGAAATATGAAAAATAATCATAACATTGACATTTTTCAACTGAAGTAGACAAATGAGGCATCAAAATGACCACAATAGAACAACAAATACATGTCAGGACCAAATAATCAAATATATGTAGTGATTTGAACGCAGGAAATGAAAAAAAAAATTAAGCTCAAAAATGGTAATTTTTCAGCATTTTTTTCATATTTGGCTTCACGTAGCAAAATTGTTTCCCGACAATTATTATTGATCGTAATCAGTTATTAGACCTCTTATCAATTGGTTAAAACAACAACAACGACAACAACAAAAATATATATAGGAATTGTTGTTATACCATCATTTGGTTTACAAATCATCAAGGATTCGGCATATGATTGTTATTTTTTCCAAACCGCTGACACTACAGTTTCCTGGTGTCTTGGAATTTCCTGAATATAACAATGGCTATTGACGATTTATATCTTAACAAATTTAAATTTAAAGTTGGCTGGATATCTAAGTGGGACTTCAAAATAATCCATTTTCATGTTCGAATTTTTGTAGACTAGTAGCATCTCAAACTGCTTTGTTACAGCAAAGCGCCAACTAATAGCTATAGGTTATCAAATTAAAATTCCGTAAATACCATGACACTTTTCGAAACGTGTTGTGTCTTTTAGAATGAGCACATCCATTGTTTATTTCCTGTGTATAACGTAAGGAAATAAAAGATGGTTACTACAGTGTCATATATTTCTTTCACTAGTTCATAATGATAATCATTTTCGTTGTGCGTGCTTTCTCGCCAGAGTGTCGTCTTCGACCTCGATGACCTGATGTGATATTACATTACCGGGTCACTATCGTGGTTCTAACTTGTCAACCGTCCATGGTCAGAGTTAACATCAGAAACATCGGATTCAGGGATGTGGGAGCTCTTCCTGTTTCGAACCTAGTTTCACCTAGATTCATATATCGTATATGATGTTCCAGACTTCCCCGGCATGATGGAAAAGACACCAGATCCACATTCTGCAGTGGGTTGAGTTGGTTCTCCTTAATTCGTATGAAGCACAATTCCTCATTCTTGTGAACCTCAGTGACCATAGGTGGCACAGGTGGATTCTTTGAGGTCATAAATGAGGTCTGCAGTGAAGTTTCACTCTTTGCCAAGTCTAGAAAGCACTGTAGAGAACTTTTTACTGGAGAGTCTTCAATGGTCTCTTTACGCATACACCAAATGTGACACAACCAGCACCTTCAAGGGAGTGGGAAAAGTCAGACCAATGAAAAGCATTTAAAATTTATGGCCTCATTAATGACCTCGATGATATCACCTGTGCCATTTATAGTTGTACTAGGGTCCAAAAGATTGATGAATAGTACTTCATACGAATTATGGAGCTATGTGCGAAGGAGAAACCAATTCTACCATTGGAAGAATGTGAATGTGGAGAAGTCTGAAACAGCATATATGTACGATATGTTAGACTCTGAAAGAGATCCCACATCCCTGAACCTGTTGTTCCTGATATGAACTCCGGCCATGGGTGTGTCATAAATGATGACAGGCTAGAACAACACTGGTAATATAGTGTCACATCAGCTCATCGACATCGAAGACGACGCTCTGACTTCCGACGAATTAGATACTGATATCTCGATTACTCTGATTCGGACTGCATGTGCCAGCTACCAGATATGCCGAGTCTCTTCAGTGGATAGTGCATTGAGGCGAGAAAGCACGCACAATGATAATGGTTATCATTGAGAACCAGTGAAAGACATATGTGACATTATAGTAACCATCTGACATTTTGCTTATGCTATGCATATGAAATAAACAATGAATCTGCTCATTTTCAAAGACACAAATGTTTTGGAAATTGTTAATGATATTATAGGAAACACGGGCTTAGCTTAGCTTACATTTGTTACGCTATCAGTAGGTGTTGTGCTATAATAATTATTTTTGAGAGGCTGCTAATCTACAAAATTGAGGGTATAACAATAATTTTTTTTTTGCTTTTCTATATATTTTTGCTGTTGTTGTTGTTTTTACTGATTGATAGGAGTTTAAATAACTGATTAAGAGTAATAATTTGTTGTTGGGAAACATTTTAGCTGCGTCAAGCCACGTATGAAAAATTTGCTGAAAAATCACCATGTTTGAGCTTAAAATCTTATTTTTTCATTTCTTGCGTACAAATCACAACATATATCGGATTATTTGGTCCTGATATGTATTTGCCGTTCTATTGTGGTCATTTTGATACCTCATTTGTCTACTTTAGTTGAAAGATATTAGTGTTATGACTATTCTTCATTTTAAGTGAAATTCGAGGTGGTGGCCATCTTAATGACGTCATAACCGGAACTTATACGATGTTAACATTGGTTTTTGTTGTTTTTGTTGCTTAATCTGATTGATAAGTGGTCAAAACACTTATTAGAAATAACAGTTTGCTATTAGGAAACATTTTTACTGCGTCAAGCCAAATATGAAAAATTTGCAGAAAAATCACCATGTTTGAGCTTAAAATCTTATTTTTTCATTTCTTGCGTACAAATCACTACATATATCGGATTATTTGGTCCTGATATGTATTTGCCGTTGTATTGTGGTCATTTTGATACCTCATTTGTCTACTTTAGTTGAAAGATATTAGTGTTATGACTATTCTTCATTTTAAGTGAAATTCGAGGTGGTGGCCATCTTAATGACGTCATAACCGGAACTTATACGATGTTAACATTGGTTTTTGTTGTTTTTGTTACTTAATCTGATTGATAAGTGGTCAAAACACTTATTAGAAATAACAGTTTGCTATTGGGAAACATTTTTACTGCGTCAAGCCAAATATGAAAAATTTGCAGAAAAATCACCACTTTTGAGCTTAAAATCAGATTTTTTCATTTCCTGCGTAGAAATCACTACATATATTGGATTTTTTGGTCCTGATATGTATTTGTTGTTCTATTGTGGTCATTTTGATACCTCATTTGTCTACTTCGGTTGAAAAATGTCAATTGTATGACTATTTTTTCAATTTTTAGTGAAATTCGAGATGGCAGCCATCTTGATGACGTCATAACCGGAAGTTCATTCCAACTTATGCAATGTTAACGTTTTGATTTGTGATCAGTGGGTCATAAGGGTTCAGAAAAATATTGCTTCGGAGGTTTGGGGGGGGGGGGGTGCATGTGGGACCCTCCTAGCCCATGGCCTATTTGCTGTTCTTGGTTGAAGTTATAATAAAACTGGTAATTTTTTGCTGTTCTTGGTTGAAGTTAAAATAAAACTGGTAGTTCTTAGCAGATCTTGGTTGAAGTTATAATAAAACTGGTAATTTGCTGCGAACTCACTGATATATCATTGCGTAATCGACAGATAATTGTCAGGTTTAGTAAATAGTTTTTGTGTGTAATATATATTGCGTGCTATCTCACTATAACATGCCGCCGAAGATACCGTAGAATACTGACAACAAGAAACCAGTCGTCCGGCTTCGTTTTTATGGGCCCTAAACAGAAAGATGTACTGAACAGTTTATACACATATATGATTACACATATACATATAACTACAATGTAGATGTATGTCATATTTACAATGTAAAAGTGTGTTTTGCTTAGAATGTACTTCTACTTAAGATGTACTGAACAGTTTATACACATATATGATTACACACACTAATGGTACCACTCTTTACACATCACAAGTTCCCATAGTAAAGGGATCATCGTTCGCCCGCTATTTGTAACACATGACTTGTCATTAGAGGGCGTATTTATATATATATACATAGTAACAATAACGCATATCAAATTATTTAACCATTTATTTTCATGTTTGACAAATAAAAACAGAAACTTGATATGAGGTAGCAGGGAGTACAGTATGACTCAAGTGGAGGAAACTGTGAAAAAAAAAAACGTATAGATTAACAATATATAAATATAACAAGCATGTACCCAGCCAGCCCACACATTACATTGTAGATATATTTCATATTTACAATGTCAATGTGTTTATACTTACAATGTAAATTTGTGACATATTAACAATGTCGACGTTTGTCATATTTCCAATGTAAATGTGTGTCATATTTACAATGTAAATGTGTGTCATATTTACAAAGTAAATTTGTGACATATTTAAAATGTAAATGTGTGACATAATAACAATGTAAATGTGTGACATATCAACAATGTCGACGTTTGTCATATTTACAATTTAAATGAGTGTCATATTTACAATTTAAATGAGTGTTATATTTACAATGTAAATGTGTGTCATATTTGCAATGTAAATGTATGTCATATTAACAATGTAAATGTGTGACACATTTACAATGTAAATGTATGTCATATTTACAATGTAAATGTGTGACATTTTTACAATGTAAATTTATGTCATATTTATAATGTAAATGTATGTCATATTAACAATGTAAATGTGTTTCATATTTACAATGTAAATTTATGATATGTCTACAATGTAAATGTATGTTATGTTTACAATGTAAATTTGTGACATATTAACAATGAAAATGTCTGTCATATTTACATTGTAAATGTGTGACATATTTACAATGTAAATGTGTGTCATATAAACAATGTAGATGTGTGTCATATTTACAATGTCGACGTGTGTCATATTTACAATGTAAAAGTGTGTCAAATTTACAATGTAAATGTATGCCATATTTACAATGGAAAAGTGTGTCATATTTACAATGTAAATGTGTGTCATATTAACAATGTAGATGTATGTTATATTTAGAATGTAAAAGTGTGTTATGCTTTCAATGTAAATGTTTGTTATGTTTACGATGTAAATGTATGACATATTCACAATGTAAATGTATTTCATATTTACAAAGTCGACGTGTGTCATATTTACAATGTAAATGTGTGTCATATTTACAATGTAAATGTGTGACATATTAACAATGTCGACGTTTGTCATATTTCCAATGTAAATGTGTGTCATATTTACAATGTAAATGTGTGTCATATTTACAAAGTAAATTTGTGACATATTTAAAATGTAAATGTGTGACATAATAACAATGTAAATGTGTGACATATCAACAATGTCGACGTTTGTCATATTTACAATTTAAATGAGTGTCATATTTACAATTTAAATGAGTGTTATATTTACAATGTAAATGTGTGTCATATTTACAATGTAAATGTGTGACATTTTTACAATGTAAATTTATGTCATATTTATAATGTAAATGTATGTCATATTAACAATGTAAATGGGTTTCATATTTACAATGTAAATTTATGATATGTCTACAATGTAAATGTATGTTATGTTTACAATGTAAATTTGTGACATATTAACAATAAAAATGTCTGTCATATTTACATTGTAAATGAGTGACATATTTACAATGTAAATGTGTGTCATATAAACAATGTAGATGTGTGTCATATTTACAATGTCGACGTGTGTCATATTTACAATGTAAAAGTGTGTCAAATTTACAATGTAAATGTATGTCATATTTACAATGGAAAAGTGTGTCATATTTACAATGTAAATGTGTGTCATATTAACAATGTAGATGTATGTTATATTTAGAATGTAAAAGTGTGTTATGCTTTCAATGTAAATGTTTGTTATGTTTACGATGTAAATGTATGACATATTCACAATGTAAATGTATGTCATATTTACAATGTAAATGATTGTCATATTAACAATGTAGATGTTTTTCATATTTACAATGTAGATGTATGTCATATTTACACTGTAAATGTGTGTCATATTTACAATGTAAATGATTGTCATATTAACAATGTAGATGTTTGTCATATTTACAATGTAAATGTATGTCATATTTACGATGTAAATGTATGTTATATTTACAATGTAAACGAGTGTTATATTTACAATGTAAATGTATGTCATATTTACAATGAAAATGTGTGTCATTTTAACAATGTCGACGTTTGTCATATTTACAATGTAAATGTGTGTCATATTCACAATGTAAATGTATGTCATATTTACAAAGTAAATATGTGTCATATTTACAATGAAAATGTGTGTCATTTTAACAATGTAGATGTGTGTCATATTTACAATGTAAATGTGTGTCATACTTACAATGTAAATGTATGTCATATTTACAATGTAAATTTGTGACATATTTACAATGTAGATGTATGTCATATCTACAATGGAAAAGTGTGTCATATTTACAATGTAGATGTATGTCATATTTATAAAGTAGATGTATGTAATATTTACAATGTAATATATGTCACATTTACATGGTAAACGTATGTCATATTTACAATGTAAATGAGTGTTATATTGACAATGTAAATTTGTGTCATATTTACAATGTGAATTTGTTTCATATTTACAATGTAAATGTGTGTCATATTTGCAATGTAAATGTATGTCATATTTACAATGTAAGTGTATGTAATATTACAATGTTAATGTATGTCATATTAACAATGTAGATGTGTGTCATATTTACAATGTAAATGTGTGTCATATTAACAACGACATATGTCATATTTACTATGTAGATATGTGTTATATTTAGAATATAAAAGTGTGTTATGTTTACGATGTAAATGTATGACATATTCACAATGTAAATGTATGACATATTCACAATGTAAATGTATTTCATATTTACAATGTCGACGTGTGTCATATTTACAATGTAAATGTATGTCATATTTACAATGTAAATGTGTGTCATATTAACAATGTAGATGTTTGTCATATTTACAATGTGGATGTATGTCATATTAACAATGTAGATGTATGTAATATTTACAATGTAATATATGTCACATTTACAGGGTAAACGTATGTCATATTTACAATGTAAACGAGTGTTATATTTACAATGTAAATTTGTGTCATATTTACAATGTGAATTTGTGTCATATTTACAATGTGAAGTTGTGTCATATTTACAATGAAAATGTGTCGCGTTTACAATATCGACGTGTGTCATATTTACAATGTAAATGTGTGTTACACTTACAATGTAAATGTATGTCATATTTACAAAGTAAATGAGTGTCATATTTACAATGTAAATGAGTGTCATATTTACAATGTAAATGTGTGTCATATTCATGATGTCGAAGCATGTAATACATATTTACAATGTAGCACCATATTCCATATTTACAATTTTGATTTAAACATATTTCATTGTACATTTAATATCTATTTACATTAGGATTGGGCACTAGTTTTCCAATTAAATCCCACTGTAGATATATTTATCAATTATAGGCATCTGGTGAGGTCCATATGGCGTAACACCGGCCTTGTAGAGTTAAATTATTACCACGAGCTACCACGGTCATTATTTTAGATTTTAGCATGGTGGTATAACACCATATGGACCGACCTACAGGTCCTTATTTTTATACTAGATATTTGCTTTCATACGAAGGTACCCTGAACAACCACATGGTTGGGCAAGGGAGTTCACAAAAGTGATATTTCCAAAAATTGACACACCGAGTCGATATGGTATGTATCGAACTCACTCCACGTGAGCATGTATTAGCCAATGAGGATAGTGAGAAATCAGAACATATTTAATATATGTGTATATATACTGTAACCCAGCTTTCTTGCACGGATCAATTTCACGATTTCCGTTTCAAATAATTTTCGCAGGATTTGAAATTGAATCCGAATAACGTTGGATTTTATTGTGCAAGAATTTTGTATGGAATTAATTCGCTGATATAAACATTCGTGAATTAAGTTTTGATGACGAAATTTGCGAAAATAAATCGCACGCGAAAAAAGGTCGGGTTACGGTATGGGTCATACTTACGATGTGTGATGAAGGCCGACGCCGAGGACATCCCGAAGCTATTTTTAGCCGTGCACGTCCATTTCCCGAAATGTCGAGGAGTGATCATAAAGAACGCTGTCGTGTTACCGTTTCCGAACGCTACAGGCTTTGGCATAACGGTGGAGCCGCTCTGTAAATGCAAAACGTTTATCAAACTTTGATCTGTGTTCATGGGAACAGTCAATGGATAAAATCGGCTCGAATATTTTCATAGGAAGTCAACATATATATAATAATACCAAGGCATCATTTGTTGATATAAAGGTTCATGAGGAGCTAAACATTTACTTACAATACGAAGTTGCTATCATACAACAATTAATTGAAATAATAATTAATCAAGGTTTTTGATGTACATTTAAATAAATATGATTTCCCTATTGCATTGTATTTTCAAAAAATCTTTTCGGCATTGGTTAGTTGGTCTATTGATTAATCTAATCATTAGAACAATGTGAGTAATGATTATCTCCCCTCTCTTACAACATTTGTTACCATGGTTGACTGCACACATGTCCAGTCCCTTTCATGGTCATGTAATAATTCTGATTGACTATGAATGGGGATTTCAGCCCCTTTCATGGTCCAGTTATCCTGATTGGCCATGCATGAGGGATTCAGCCCCTTTCATTGTCCAGCAATCCTGATTGGCCATGAATGGGGGATTCAGCCCCTTTCATGGTCCAGTAATCCTGATTGGCCATGAATGAGGGATTATTGTGGAGTCACCTGTGGTAGCAAGACACACTTGTCCTTTGTGAGAGGTTGGAAGTATGCAATAAGGATGCTATATTTTGTGGCACACTAGATTTGTTTTTCAAATGAGACAGATATGATGTAACAGTGTCCATTATAGGAATCCTAACGTTACCGTCATTTGGTAGTTGTTTGTTTCAACATTATATTATATAACTCGAATCTGCAACTTACAATGAACAATACCCTCAGTCTTTAACAAGAAAATTTACAAAGCGATTGTTTTTTATCAATCGTTCACCTTATGTTCATACAAATACAATTTGAAATTTAATGAAATTGATATTTCTGTATTTTTGTTTCAGATCCTAATTACGAAGTCTGAATTCGTTAATTAGAAATCAAAATATTAACTTGTTTTATGAAATTCTTCGGACGACATTTATAAAGACCTCTGACAGTTTAAATAAAACACCAATCAAATGTAATTACAGGTGATTCAAACGTCCAGATGAGGGTGGAATTAGAATTTTGATCTGCTTCACATTGGAGCTTTGTAACGTCATCTACTTCCAACGTCCGATTTACTGGTTTATGCACAAGTTCTGGAAAAACTAAAACAGAAATATGAGTATGAATAAACAAATATCCATCAAGAAATAATGCTGGTTGAATTTGTTTGTGAGGAACAACAAACACGCATTTGTTAGGCGATATAAATAGTGGCAGGCCCCCTAAAGCAGATGTAATTGTTTGAAATATTATAAATAAATAATCATTTAAGCTATTCAGATGATTTTTGATGTTTTTCTAGTAAAGCTATCAAAGATAATTGTTGTATTTAACACATGATTTTATCATTATATCATCTTTTACACAAATGATTAGCTCACTTGTGCAAATTGTCATTTGATTTTGTGTACTTTTTACGAAATTGTTTTTAATTAAATGATTAAGCTGTAGATTTTGTTTAACTTGCAGAGATGACTTTAGGTTATAACTGAGCGTTTTGGCCTGGTCTTAAGACTAACCTCAAGCTCCAGTATACATCTGCATCTTCTGTTCGGTTTAAAAACATTATTGGCCACTTCCGACTCATGTATTTTCAGGGTAGTTATAGATTTTATTTAATGTCAGCTTTCCCAACGTTTCTGCGTCCACTAGCTTTGATCTTTGTCAGCTTTTACACCCTTTCTCAGTCCCCTAGACTAGGAGACATCGAAAGGGTTGAACATCTGACATTAGATCAAAGCTAGGGTATAAAGGAAAGGTGGGAAAGCTGCCATTAGACCAAAGCTGGGGGACATCGAAAGGCTGGAAAGGTGACATTAGATCAAAGCTGGGGGACATCGAAAGGCTGGAAAGGTGACATTAGGTCAAAGCTAGGGGACATCGAAAGGGTGGAAAGGTGACATTAGATCAAAGCTAGGGGACATCGAAAGGGTGGAAAGGTGACATTAGATCAAAGCTAGAGGACATCGAAAGGGTGGAAAGGTGACATTAGATCAAAGCTAGGGGACGCAGAAAGGGTGGAAAGGTGACATTAGATCAAAACTAGGGAACATCGAAAGGGTGGAAATTCTTACATAAGATCAAAACTAGGGAACATCGAATGTGTGGAAAAGCTGATATTAGATCAAAGCTAGGGGATTCACTCAAACCTTTCTTATTTCAGTATCACATTATCTTTACTTTATAACCGGAAACATATCACTCGAACCCTTCTTATTTCAGTATCACATTATTTTTACTTTATAACCGGAAATGTACAACTCTCTAACCCTTCTTATTTTAGTATCACATTATCTTTACTTTATAACCGGAAGTTTATCACTCTAACCCTACGTACTCACCGTGTAAACCACATAATTTGACGTTACACCTGTCAGTGTCACAGCATCCTTTACAGAATGGGGATTGGACAGGCACACCGGCGGAGTAATGTGGACAGATCTGGAAATCGAGAACGTATTATAGGGAGTCATGTAGACAGATTTGCGTGGAAATCGAGTGGGAATATCAGCTGCATTTGTGTATCATGTTGTGTGCGCAGATGTTGTAGTGGCGCAATATGATATCATGAAATACGTCCTGAATTAACAATTTATATATGAGATTACCTAACACAACTAACGAAACATTTTATGTCGATTGGCGTAGCCCATTAGAGTTAATACTATGGTGTAAAAACTCAGAAAATATGGTGATCACAATGTTTTGATATATAACACATTGATGGGTTACATTGATATTCATGAATAATTCAATATGAGATATATGTACACGACTCGAGGGACACCTATTGGTGTAGAGGTTACCATGGTTACTGTGGTTTACAGGTTACCATGGTTACTGTGTCATACATACGTGACTGTCCTCGCATCCCATAGAGAAGTGTGTACTTCCTCCCAGAGACGCTCGTGTTAGGTAACATTGCTGTAACAGTAATACAGAATCGTGACGTCATATAAAAACTTTATCTCAATCTCTAAACAGAATCGTGACGTCCGTAAATAGAGAATGCATGGTTAGTATATTACAATACAAGGTTTATTTTGGTGCGAGACTTAGGAAAGCCGAGATGACGAGTACCAAAATAAACCTTGTATTGTAAGATACTAACCGTGTATTTTGTTTATCCTGCAACCATTATGACATTCAAAACGAAAGCAAATCCCCAGTTATTTACTTGGTTTCGCTCGAAGCGGAACGCTTCTTTGATTCGGAGGTAAAGATTCATTATTAAACCGAATGATAGTGTACTCCTTTTTACTGCCGTGGGAAATAAGCGCATTCGCAAACGGTATTCGTAATTCTATTCAGTGTGTAATAGATCTATCACTGAAACGAAATGAAAATACTAAACGAAACAAAAAATCCAATAAACACCTGTTAAAGAATTACTTTACAATAGACTACATACTTCTGCCATGAGCCAAGAAAAAAACGACACCGCCATACCAGATTTTCGATATCGTAAAAGTGACGTCATTCCAGTGAATGTGACGTCACATTTTAGCGGAACTGAATGACGTTTCATTCACCAGAAGCTTCAAGTTCTGGGTCAAGTTAAAAAAAATTCTGTCAGATATAGAACAAATTCACGTGATCGTATTGACGGATAAAGCATTTCGTATTGACGGATAAAGCACAAGTTTATCCGGTAGTAGTTATCGGTCAGTATGTGGGACAGTTGCAGGATAAAAAAACTGTATCTGAATCACTAAACAAAATCGTGACGTCACATGAAAAACTGTATCTCAATCTCTAAACATAATCTTGACTTCATCGCATAAAAATACTTTCTACCACAATAGTCAGTGTTATTCAACTCTCAGGGTATCAAATAAACGATGCAGCTGTTGATTAACAATTTGTTTATACCACACGTGGTATAATCTCTGTACGCATTCTGATTGGCTGACACGGTAAACTTTGGCCGAAATACGTCTTTCTGAGTGTCGTGTCATCATTTGTCAACGTCATCAATAATCGAGTGACGTCATGCTATGCTGTGATCGCCGCTTGACGTCAAAACTGCTGTTGGATAGCGTACTTATCCTCGTCGTATTTCTATCGGCTAAAAGCGGATATAATTGTGGTAGAAACAGGTCACACGACTCGTGGTTGTTGGATATGGAATTTATTTCACACGAGTGAGTTATTTTTTAAAAGTTACAAAAGACACTCGCTAAAGCTCGTGTCTTTTGTAACTTTTAAAAAATAACTCACTCGTGTGGAATAAATTCCATATCCAACAGCCAATCGTTGTGTAACCTCTATGTATCTCAATCTCTAAACAAAATCGTGACGTCACATAAAAACTAAGGGGAAGTATGAATATAGGGCCCTAGGGCAGGTCTTTCCAGTGGAGATCGGATGCAGAGGATTTCCTGCACATTCTACATGCATAATGTTTGCAGCACTAGGTGTATAGGGTAGAGACAGGAAAGCAGCAGTGAACCGACTGTCTGAACAGCAGAGAAGTCGTCCAGCTGGCTGTGGTGGAGACGATAAGACATGAGCTGGAAGCTATCCACAGACGGGAAGTGATTTGGTCAATCACTGTCGACTCGCCATCTAGAGGACGTTCTGTAATATGGACCAGGCTGATGACTTCTGTAGAGCTGCGATCCAGGGATTTTATTTAGGGAATGTTACTATACTGGGCTACCATTGACTTCCAGGAAAGACTGGATGGCAACCATTTTTTGAAATTTGTACAAACTATCACCAAATAGACCCGACCGGACCTGAATTAAATCATTACTAGTAGATTTCTTAAATCCAGTGTCATTTTTTCTTAAGAATAACCTACATGTGTAGATATACATTGTAACATGTCTAAATTCATAGCTCGTGCAATCGGTCAAAATGAGATCAGCAAGTCAACTTTGAATGATCTTATACTTTAAAGGGTGAAAATAAATTTTGGAACTATGTATTTTGCATAACATGATCTTGAAAAACCATTGATTTCTTTTATCTTCTGTTGCAGAGGAAAGCTATAGAAGTTTAAACTTGGTCCAATAAACATTTCTTTTTATATTCTTTAATCTTTATAAAAACAAAAGATCAATTCTATTGCACTTAGTTTGAAGAAAAACCCTAGATTGACCGGACTATTGATCTACAACAGGCTGTAGAAATCTTGGTCAGTAAGCTTAGTTCAGTGTTAATAACAGATAATGGACATGTCAGAGCTCTTATTCCGTTTTCGCATATTACAGAGTTACCTTCCTTGCGGGTAGGTATCGATTGTTACGTCATTTTGTGAGCGCAATTCACGTCGTTTTCTCTGAAACTTATGACGTTACGCTCGCAAACACATGACGTCATAATCAATACCTACCCGCAAGTGCAGATAACTCTGTAATATGCAAATTCGGAATAGCAAATGCTAAAGTATCCGATGGATGATGATCTGCAGAGCCTCGTCAGAGTTTCGACTAATAAGATAAAAAAAACTAACTTGAGAGGAATATCCAAATCTTTCCCATCCGAATGTGGAAGGGTCTTATCATTATTTTGTCGACATTAAATTTAATCGGAAGTAGTATACCTGCCCTGCTGTGCATGTCGTAGTCGCAGTACAGGTGGCGATAGATGTGGTGTCGGTACAGGTAAAACATGTGACCGGTGTACCGGAATATACCGGAAGTAGTGCAGTAGCGAGAGAGTTGCTGGGCGTTGTCGATGGCGGACTTATAGGACTTGTCGGTAAAGCTTTCAGTGTTAAGTAAAACAAGAATACACAAATCATTGTAATTATGTAGCATTGTCAAGAAAGAAATGACCGCGGTTTAAGGTAGTTTTTGTGACCTTTAACCTAAGGCGAAAGTCCTAAAGGAGCTGTTTGTTATACACACCACATTGGACTAAAACTTAGAAGCCTCATATTGTAGTAAACTAATATAATTTTAGGCAAAACCTTTCTGAGAGGGCAGCAGTTAATCCATTCGTTTGTTTGTTGTTTTTTTTAAACTGTTACTAAATAGAAATATGCCAGGTAAATAAAGGATTTCCAACGGGTTTCTAAAGAGTTATCTCCCCTGGCCCATCAGTCTTATCGATATTGACATGTGTTTTGTTCTAATTGCTTATCGTGTGCGCTGACTAACTGTACTGATAGAAACCATTTATAGAATTATTAATTAATAAAATCATAGCTTTGCTGAATTACTGGCATTTTAGTTTATAACAAGAAAAACAATATTGAACATAGGATACTTCTACTTTCACTTTCTGCAAATATACGTGACTGCGGCTACAAATATTATATCTCAACGTCATTCTTCGTTGCCAGTCGGAAAATTCCGAAGCAACTACTTACGTATAACGGCTTTTAAGTTAAAATTCATGACAAAATGTAATTGTTAGATTCAGGTAAGAATAAATTGGAATGTTTATCTTTCACTAATGTTTCCATTTTGAATTTTTGCAAGCGTTACTTGTTTGTAATCAAGCAAGAGTGTGATTTTGTAATCACGCGAGAGTGTGACTTTGGATACTGTCTTGCGCGATGCTGGAACTTGTGTTGACTTCCTGTTTCCGGTTTTTGAGAGACGATATGATTTGTAGCCGCAGTCACGTATTTTTGCAGAAAGTGAAAGTGGAAGTATTCTATGTTCAATATTGTTTTTCTTGTTATAAACTCAGCAAAGTAATTCAGCAAAGCTATGATTCTGATAATTGATAATTCTATAAATGGTTTCTAACTGTACAGTTATTCAGCGCACCCAATAAGCTATAAAAACAAAACACATGTCAATATCGATAAGACTGATGGGTCAGGGGAGATTACTCTTTCGCCTTTGGAAATCCTATATTTCTATTTAGTTATACATTAAAAAAAAACCCGAAAGAATGGCTTAACTGCTGCGTTCTCAGATAGGCTTTGATTTTGAAATCACACGAGAGTGTGACTTGATATTGGATGATTTACATAGAATAACGTTACCGAGACACCTCTATCACAATAGTTCGCTTCGCGAACGGGCCGGCCCGTTCGCTGCGCTCTCTATCACAAGAGTTCGCTTCGCAAACGGGCCTTTGGTCCGTTCGCTGCGCTCTCTATTAACATTTTATTAAAATGGCATCAATTAAAATACACGTTACTATGGTTACCTTGTATCTGTACTAGGTATACAATGTCACTTACCTACGTCACAAATATGCGCATTACACAAGTCCTTTTCACAACACCTGTAACAGGATGTGACGTCACGTTTATCGCGCATGTTGTCACGTCGGCCAACCCCAACAGCTGTACTCTCAAGAATACTACAGAGCTGGGAAAGAAGGAAAACGAACCAGGATAACTTATCTTAAACAGGAAGTAATAACGTGAGTTTGTATAGCTGGACGAACCAGGATTACCAATTTTAAACCGGAAGTAATAACGCGAGTTTTTTATAGCCGGAAGAACCAGGGTTACTAATCTCAAACCGACCGGAAGTAATAACGCGAGTTTGTATAGACTGGATTGCCTGCCATAGTTTTTTTTTCTACTTTTTGCTAGGCTTCGCTCCGAAAATACAACTACAGGTCTGGGTTATCGATCTTGTCAATTTGATTGGCTAATATTTATAGCGTTCAGGGGATATTCCTTTTCAAAATGGCGTCTGCATATTTTTGCGGTAAAAATAATGACATCTATTTTTAGGAATGGCTGACCTCTAGTCTGTTATACTATGGTAAATTTTAAACAATAATATGGATTTAAGGCAAAGCCTCAGAAGAGCGCAGCTACATGTAAAAGATGATAACATCATAACTTTACATTGTCTACATTTTTCTACGAGATTAACAATAAAATATCTTTCATTGACATGCACATAATATCAATAGTTAGAAAGAATTAGAAATAATCCAAATGAAATAGTGCAATATACTTCAATCTTGTTTTTATCAGCTGCATAGAAAACTTGGCAATATGCCATGTTATCAAAAATACGCGCGGATCTGTGCCGTCATCATCGGCGTAGGTTTTGTGACGTCACTGGTGACCATGCCGTGCGCTTGAGAACATACACAGTATATATTGGACCAGTACACTTATTGTTGTTCTTGTATATGTGTAAATTAAAACTACTTACATTAATTTTAAAGCGTATCCCGATGACACATTTCGTCTAGTACAGAAAATTTCAAATATCTTCGTGCTGATAACGAGAATTAAAACATGGCTGCCTACATGGAGGCGCGAGACTTTTCCCGCGGGACACGATTTGAAAGTCAACGGAGTATTGGTATGTATTGGAATCTATATGCTCACACACGTTTTATGGTTAGTAGAGCTTCGCTATACGCGGCCTTCGGCCACGCAGGGAGCTTCGCTCTTATTAATTATGTATTAACGGAAAACAACCTAACATACAACTAGTTGTGTATTGGATTTTGAAATGCGAAATTGTCTTTTGAAGCAGACGGTCGGGGGTTTTCCGGTACTTGTATAGAACATCAGATTTCAATCGTGAGTAAATATCTGGTCGTTGAGTTTAAATTGTAACACTCTAAAACTATTTCAAATACCTTTTCATTGCTAAATGCTTCCTAAACAATATCAAAACTTCATTTCCACCTCGCTGCCATTATATACAGAAGTGAATCCTTGGTCTTAATGAACCCAACAATTTGTTGATTGAATTGACTAATCAGAATACCTTTGGTCAGAATCTTGACCAAGATGGTGGCCGTGACTTTCTTAGTATTTATGGACGCAGCTTAGCGGAAAGAATTGGTACTGAGGCAGGTAATACAGTGTAGAGTTTGTATAGAGCCGGACGAATCAAGATTAGCAGTCTTAAACCTGAAGTAATAAAGCGAGTTTGTATAGCCGGTAGTAGATGAAGATAATGAACTGACAGTTTATAGAATCCGGATTATTGTGTCGTTCTATTGTCGTTTTAAGAAGATCATGAGTCGATGAACATGCACTCTATCAGGAAAAAACTCTTAATTCGGATACGTTACTGCATTTGGAAGCGCGTTTCTGAACTCAGTAAAGAGCAATATGTATTTCCAAATTGAGCAATGTTTCCGAATTTTTCCGAACTGATGAAAAAGACGATCAAACAATGTACTAACTTGGTTGGAGAGGCAGCCTCGTTCTAGCACTGCTGACCCCGTGGTCTGTAAAACTTCTCTTGCGTAACATCCCTAAATAAACAAAAGTAGCCGTTCATTACCATTTGTATGCTTGGATGAGAACCAGAATGACTTTCATGCAGTTTATTAAAAACACAATTCGACATGTTTTATAATGGATAGTACTGGCGTTCTCGATTCCTTAGGTACCATCCGTATAAAACACGTAATTACAATCCCAATTATTCTTAATGACCGACTTTCGCTCGCTTTCTAAGATCATTACAATAATGACGTGCTGGAGAGACGTTCTTAAACACAGTAAAAATACATCATTATTATGTCACTTTATCAATGTGTTACTGGCTATAGTTACATCAAAGTATTCGAAATAACTGCGAGTGTGGGTTATGAAGTTATTGCAATGGAAACTTTACCTCCTGATGACGTCACATTTGTCGTTGCCATGGTACCTACCTCGCCATCCTTACAGACAGTGATGTTGCTACAGTTACTGGTGGCACTGATGTCCTGGCATGACAAACAAATACGGCCGCCTTCAAAACAACATATCAGTTACATTCGATTTTAGGATAATTAACAGTATTTGCCTTCTCAACTTTCAGCTTATTGTCGAAAAGCTCGATATTAATACTTCTCACTTCCTTCACCAGAAATACATTTGTAATGTGATACATTATAAGCATTTACGTCACTATTGGTTTTTTCCCATCAGGTTATGAAATAAATTTTGCGTAGAAGATTCTCACAAAGGTATACTTATTTTTTCCTTTCTTTTAATAACAAATCTGGCTTTCTTTTTGGCCAATTCTTTGTTTCATATTACCATAAAAAAAACAACATCCGAGAATAGCCCGAAAACACGACATTATCGTGACGTCACAAAAGAGACCTTGACGTTTTAGTGAATCAAAATTTCGAGATTAAGCTTGAAGTGTATCATATATATAATTCATGCGTTCTTTTTATTTCACTGATCAACATTTCGCGACGAAGATGGTGGCCCACGAAATCGCGACAATAACCGACTACACGGTAGTGAGCTGACATCCTCACGACAATAACCGACTATACGGTGTATGAGCTGACATCCTCACGACAATAACGGACTATACGGTGTATGAGCTGACATCATCACGACAATAACTGACTATACGGTGTATGAGCTGACATCCCCACGACAATAACGGACTATACGATGTATGAGCTGACATCCTCACGACAAAAACGGACTATACGGTGTATGAGCTGACATCCTCACGACAATAACGGACTATACGGTGTATGAGCTGACATCCTCACGACAATAACGGACTATACGGTGTATGAGCTGACATCATCACGACAATAACTGACTATACGGTGTATGAGCTGACATCCTCACGACAATAACCTGACTATACGGTGTATGAGCTGACATCCTCACGACAATAACCGACTATACGGTGTATGAGCTGACATCCTCACGACAATAACCGACTATACGGTGTATGAGCTGACATCCTCACGACAATAACCGACTATACGGTGTATGAGCTGACATCCTCACGACAATAACGGACTATACGGTGTATGGGCTGACATCCTCACGACGATAACCGACTATACGGTGTATGAGCTGACATCCTCACGACAATAACGGACTATACGGTGTATGAGCTGACATCCTCACGACAATAACCGACTATACGGTGTATGAGCTGACATCCTCACGACAATAACAGACTATACGGTGTATGAGCTGACATCCTCACGACAATAACTGACTATACGGTGTATGAGCTGACATCCTCACGACAATAACCGACCCTACGGTGTATGAGCTGACATCCTCACGACAATAACTGACTATACGGTGTATGGGCTGACATCCTCACGACAATAACCGACTATACGGTGTATGAGCTGACATCCTCACGGCAATAACCGACTATACGGTGTATGAGCTGACATCCTCACGACAATAACCGACTATACGGTGTATGAGCTGACATCCTCACGACAATAACTGACTATACAGTGTATGAGCTGACATCCTCACGACAATAACTGACTATACGGTGTATGAGCTGACATCCTCACGACAATAACCGACTATACGGTGTATGAGCTGACATCCTCACGACAATAACTGACTATACGGTGTATGAGCTGACATCCTCACGACAATAACTGACTATACGGTGTATGAGCTGACATCCTCACGACAATAACTGACTATACGGTGTATGAGCTGACATCCTCACGACAATAACTGACTATACGGTGTATGAGCTGACATCCTCACGACAATAACTGACTATACGGTGTATGAGCTGACATCCCCACGACAATAACTGACTATACGGTGTATGAGCTGACATCCCCACGACAATAACTGACTATACAGTGTATGAGCTGACATCCTCACGACAATAACCGACTATACGGTGTATGAGCTGACATCCTCACAACAATAACTGACTATACGGTGTATGAGCTGACATCGTCACGACAATAACCGACTATACGGTGTATGAGCTGACATCCTCACGACAATAACCGACTATACGGTGTATGAGCTGACATCCTCACGACAATAACTTGGACTATACGGTGTACTAGCTGTCCTCATCACGACAATAACTGACTATACTGTGTATGAGCTGACATCATCACGACAATAACTGACTATACTGTGTATGAGCTGACTTCCTCACGACAATAACTGACTATACGGTGTATGAGCTGACATCATCACGACAATAACTGACTATACGGTGTATGAGCTGACATCCTCACGACAATAACTGACTATACGGTGTATCAGCTGACATCCTCACGACAATAACCGACTATACGGTGTATGAGCTGACATCCTCACTACAATAACCGACTATACGGTGTATGAGCTGACATCCTCACGACAATAACTGACTATACAGTGTATGAGCTGACATCCTCACGACAATAACGGACTATACGGTGTATGAGCTGACATCCTCACGACAATAACCGACTATACGATGTATGAGCTGACATCCTCACGACAATAACTGACTATACGGTGTATGAGCTGACTTCCTCACGACAATAACGGACTATACGGTGTATGAGCTGATATCATCACGACAATAACCGACTATACGGTGTATGAGCTGACATCCTCACGACAATAACTGACTATACGGTGTATGAGCTGACATCCCCGCGACAATAACTGACTATACGGTGTATGAGCTGATATCCTCACGACAATAACTGACTAAACGGTGTATGAGCTGACATCCTCACGACAATAACTGACTATACGGTGTATGAGCTGACATCCTCACGACAATAACTGACTCTACGGTGTATGAGCTGACATCCCCACGACAATAACCGACTATACGATGTATGAGCTGACTTCCTCACGACAATAACCGACTATACGGTGTATGAGCTGACATCCTCACGACAATAACTGACTATACGGTGTATGAGCTGACATCATCACGACAATAACCGACTATACGGTGTATGAGCTGACATCCTCTCGACAATAACCGACTATACAGTTTATGAGCCGACTTACTAGCGGTACTTAGTGTCCACGTGATAACAGACAGCAGTATTAATGACGTTACAGGTTCTCCCCACTGTAAGGACGCCGCGGATATCTGCATCTACAACAATGACAAACAGATAAAAGAAATAAATAAATGAAAGAATGGACGGACATATGATGGACGGGTGGTTGGGATGGATGGATAGATGGATGGTAGGATACATTATTATTGATAAACCTGATTATTGCAAACCTATTGTGTTGTTCTGAAAAAACCGTTTAGAGCTCAATATTTAACCAACTTCAAATGTAGGTATTTCATATTTATGAGAAATGTAAAGTGTGCCAAAGCGCTCAATGTTGCCTAGATGACAAAAGTAGTGAACAGGTCAAACCTGACAAATTATTTTCATAATTTGTGCATGTCTAGGATGGCTACCATAGCAACTTTAACTGCCATGATACACAACGAGCATAGTCATTATATCAATGGTGTATTAGTTATTTGGAATTTAGCATATCAATCACTTAATAACATTATATAATAATGTAATATAATAATATGATTTGACAGATTTAGGGGCCAAACATGGACCAAACCACACTTAGTCTTTTCGTCAGTTTGGCATCCAAAATACAATCACTACTAGTTGTCTGCTAGTCGTCAAAACGTTTACTGTCACCTAAACAGCATAGCAAACATTGGCAACCTTTAAACATGATATTCACCACTTAGTCGCCTTTTACGATCATGTAATGGAAGCAGGTGCAGCACAGCAATTACACTTCTAACGCTCTACCTGCAGGTCACTTTACAATGTGGGTGAGAGGTAGATGCGGCTCTGGTAATTATAGATTTCCATTACAAAAGATCACGTTAGTGAACTATGACCTTTTTCACTGTGCCATAACCAACACCGTAGACAAAACAAGTGTGTAATAAGACTGAAGGTCTTAAAATACCAAACAACAAAAGCTCACTGAACACGCGTCTTACGTAACGACTGTTGTAATCTGGAACCACCTAACTGAATAAGTGGTACTTGATACATCGGGGAAGCTTGCGGTCCATTTGAACTAAACCACACACTATTACAACGTAGGAACGGATAGAGGACAAATGTACCGAGGGCTTCGCCTATCAGTAAGATAAAAGATAATATATATCATACATTACAACAAAAATATTAACCATTGAGACTTCTGAAATTTATCCATCTAATTTAGTGCAGTTTTATCTCGTTAACGCTACATAAAGATTTATTTATTTTCCTTTTGGTTTGGTATCGCATCATTGCGTCTCCTTAATAATTGACCTTCATTTCGGATATTCCGTCTTTGCATATTACAGAGTTAGCCACCTTGCGGGTAGGTATCAATTGTTACGTCATTATTTTGTGTGCGTATTTAACGTATGACGTTACGCTCTTAAACACATGACGTCATAATCAATACTTACCCGCAAGTGCAGATAACTCTGTAATATGCAAATTCGGAATATCGATAAATCGATATAATAGTGGAGTTGGGAAAGAAACTACATAAAATGACGTAAGTGATCGATAATCGTCTCATTGATTAGGAGAGCCCCATTACGTAAACATCAAGCGTCTTGGTGATCAAGGTTTAGTATTTGCTAATGAACCTTTCACCACTTCCGGGCTTGTCTATAACTCCGAGACCTAACCATCTGATCGATACGGAGAAGACATGTACATGGATTATCTGAGTAACAATTAGTCCTTTTGATGTCGATCGGAAATTGTCGTATGAAAAAAGGAAGCTCACTTGAGATAAGCTTTCGATGGATATAGTAAAGAAATATTATTTTCTCTCTTGAATGAGATAGCTGTCTTGCTGTATCTGTTGCTTGTTCAGTTTTATAATCAGGCTGAATCTGCTCATAGCTTATCACGAGCTTTAATTAATGACATAATTATTATAATTACTATTTTGCAAAATACTCCATACTTGTATTTTAATATTGTAGCCATTGTTACGTTAATCCATATCTGTATTTTTAAGTTTGCACCGTCAAATTCAACAGACAATGCGGTCTACTCACATAATTATAAATATACAATATATATTGTAACATGACTGGAAAATGTCACAGGCTAGTAGATAAAAAGTCAATAGTATCTTATAGTTAAATATGTAAAATCGTCTACAAACGGGTTTAAGTGGTACAAGAAGGAAACAAAATCATTGTATAACACAGTCTGTTGAATAATTAAGACAATCAAAAATTTAAAAAAATGCATTTTTCTCGCATTAATTCTATTACGCTGGCAATAAAACTGATTTGAACAACTTGAACATAGATACCGATTCGTGACTAAAGCACATAACACATTTGGGTGATAAGGTAAGGATACTATCCATATATGTGTTTTAATAATATGTCCATTCAACATTAATCCATTTTTGCATTTTGATACTTTACCAATTATGTCTTTATATTACTATTATGACCATTCTCCATTAATCCTTTTTTTTGTGCGGGTATGTTGATGCTATGACCATTCTACATTAATCCATACATGTATTTTGATACAACGTCCATTTTACATCACACTATCTCTATATTTCACTACTATGATCATGTACATAAATACATGACTACACTTTAATAATATGCCCATTTTACAGTTATTTATTGTGTCTATTAATACTAAGACTATTTTACATTAGTTAGTTTAAACAATATTTTATTCACAACCCAATTTTAGAAAAAGTATGTTTTTTAACAAACTGTATAAGATGTGTCAATAGAAATACTCTCAATCGACAGCCAGTTCATTTATCTTTAATTTGGTATATAATACACTATATATTGTGTCGTATAAATGTCACTAGGTATCCAGAAACATCGGAAAACAGATTTCAACTGGTCGGACACTGTGGTGTCCTCCGATAAACACGACAGGGCTCTAGTGTGTAGCTCAAAAACCACAGCATGTCAACACTTTAACGCCATTAGAATGAAGGTTAGGTAGAAAAGAAACTTATCGGTATTTGTGTATATCTATATACCATCCATTTGCATAACGTAGCCCTTTTAAATTTCCGATTGACAAAATTGTATCTTAGCCGCCATGTTAGTTTGTGTGTAGTACATTTGTTTTCTCGACGTTGATTGGCTGTCGATAATTAATTGACTAATCAACGCCGAGAAAACAAATGTACTACACACATACGAACATGGCGGCTAGAGACACAAGTTTTTCAAACGTAAATTCCAAAGGGCTGCATTAAGCAAATGGATGGTATATAGATATACACAAACATGCCGGTTTCTTTTCTACTTAACTTCGTCAGCATGTTTATAACACATAAGTAATTTGGCAGTTCTGCTTATATTTAGTACAGTTATCAGTGTGCTCGGAAGGGATGGAGTCATTGGGTAAAGGAAAATTGTGCAACCATACAAAACTAAAAATTTGTTAAGGAGAATAAGTCGGTCATATTTAGATCATCTAAGTAAAACTATAGCTAATAAGCATGCAACATGACTTTTAAATGTCTGTATTTTATTACTGTAACTAACAATTACATTAGTCTATGTCGGTATTTTATTACTGTGACTAATAATTACATTAATAAGATATAACCTACCTTCGACAGGTGTGTCGTTGTAATTTGCCTATTGATGTCCTACATCAGAGATAGGAACTATCTGCATGTCAGAGATGTTACCATAAATAGAATTATCTCGAAAACGGAAAAGTGTTGGTTGTAATTGCGTCAATGTGACACATATGATAAGGCTGAAGTTGGCTGTGGGTTCCTATTTCCGTTTAAGCTTAATCGGAACTCGGGTCTGGTTCCTAGTTCCGTTTAAGCTTAGCCGGAACTCGGTTCTGGTTGCTAGCTCCGCTTAAGCTTAGCCGGAACTCAGGTCTGATTCATAATTCCGTTTAAGCTTAGCTGGAACTCAGGTAATAATATAAAGTATTTGTACTCGGCCACATGTATGAACTCGGTGACGTTAAATAGGGTGCAGCGAGGCGAAGTTTTTTGAAGCAGCCCCTTTACGTTGCATACAACATTTTCATACGCAAGTTCAAAGTTCAATGTTACCATGCAGTTACGGTAAATAAAATCGGCTAGTATTTATGTATAGTGAACAAGCCTAGTAGGTGTAAATATACATGTATAGTTACAACATGTACTATTATCTAATAAATGAATTATAATGACTACATATCAGTCGGTACCTTGATTATTTCTTAGTTGTGTTGCCTCGTATATATAATTTCCTTATGAACATAACTCCCTCATATTTTTTACTCTCAATAAGTCAATTAATTTAAATACAGATGGGTTTTTCCAGTAGTAACTAAATATATTTTTTCTAACATATTATATTTGTTACATTGAAGGGTATAATGAAATTCGTCTTCAATTTCCTTTGAATCATACATACTACAAAAACGTCTTAATCTTGGAGTATTATTATATCTACCAGCTTCAATAGCTAAACAGTGTGAAGATAAACGCAACTTGGTAAGACAAACTCTATACCGTTTGTCAATATATTTCGTGAGATAAAAAGACAAGGTAATATTATCAACAACATATTTATATATATGCCATTTTGGAGATGCCTCCAATAAAGAATGTAAATGTTGTTGGGCTTGATAAAAAATTATAAGCTTTATCAATGGCAAAATGTCCCAAAAACAAGTGAAAAAAGTTCATTTTTTACAAAAGTAACCCAATTAAAACAAATCTTTGTGTTACCATTTCTTAGAAATTAATATAATCCATTTAAGATGCAACTTTGTGAATTAATTAATTTAAACCAATATTTGATAATTCTGAATTTCCTTTAATATTACAATGGATATCTTCCTTACTCACAGTAAATCATAGAATTCGCGGTAGATTTTTAACATTAAGTATTTGTTTGCAAAAATGAGTATGAACCTTTTCAATGCCATTTGCTTTGACGAGCCCCATACTTCACAATCATAGTTTAAGATACTCCCTACATATGTATAGTTTAAGTATTGTTTCAATATTTAATTTCATATTATTAGATTTGAGAGAGTCAGATTCAGATTCTTTATTTTGCGTAAGTTTTACATGATATACACTTTCACACACATTCACACCCACTCATACAAGCATGATAAAAAAGTATCTATAGCAGAACGAAACAGAGAGAGAGAGAGAGAGAGAGAGAGAGAGAGAGAGAGAGAGAGAGAGAGAGAGAGAGAGAGTAAAAACACCTTGGTCTTAACCTGACAGCTTTTTTTTCTTCTTTCTAAAGCAAATTAAATATATTTACCCAAATTATTTAATTCCTGTACATTTTGCGTATTTATTAATAACATGCTAGGATTTCTGACATATTTATGGTTTTAAATCCTTAAATCTTCATACACCTTACATTTTATAACGAAATGGAATTTATATTCAACATCATCATTATAAAATGAACATATTCTCCGATTCCTAGGTATAACTATATCCCCCCTCTCTATATTCAAATCATGGGCAGATAATCGAAATTTTAATATCTTTCTCTTAACTTTATTGTCTAAAGATTTATTTAAATAATAAATAAGTTGTAATAAGATGTTTGTATAAACTTCCTTTAGATGAATCATTTATCAAACGTATACATTCCTGTCTAAAAAGATCTTCTAATTTGAGTTTAAAGAGATCAGAATGAGATTTAAGAGACGATTCCAAATCATATATATAGCCTAAACCACCATTATTTAATTCCAATCTCAACTGTAAAATCCAGCTATGATTATTTTCTTCCATTTCTTTAAGACATTCCTTTAAAATGCAATTGGTAGAATTTTTTAGTTTCATCCAGTAATTCAATATTATAATTTTCCTGATGATAAAGAAACTCTTCCAAGTTCAACATATACCATAGCATGAGTAGTGTTTTTCTTCACACCAAGTACTCTTTTAAAGAAACTGCTTTGCACCTTTTCAATGTTAGGAGCTTTATGAAATCCCCATATTTCACATACATAATTCAAAACACTCCTAACGTAAGAATCAAAAACTGCCAAACTTGTTTCAATATTTAAAAAAATGTTTTGGCATACATTCATAACAGCAAACAAAGCTGTTTTACCTTGTTCTGAGATGTGCCTTTGAGTTTAAAAAAAAATCCGTTATATTTTAACATAAGCCCCAGATAATTGAATTCATTTACGACCTCAATTGGCTCATTATTGTAATACCATTTCTCATTATTTCTAATAGTTCCACCATTTCCAAAAACAATTATTTTTGTTTTCTGCACATTAAAAGTAAGCCCCCATTTTGTGGTATAATCCTGTAAGGAATTCAACATAATTTGGAGATCATCTGGCGACTCGGATAACAATACCATATTATCTGCATACATGAGTAGAAAAATATTAATGGTTCGATCTCTAATGAAGTGCAATTATCATTAACAAAATTCATTCATTTCTAAGTCATTGACGAACAAGGTAGATACTATCGGCGACAAAATTTCTCCTTGAAACAATCCACAGTTGACCTTGTAGAAAGCTGAGATACCATTGTATTTTACACATCTTACATCATCATAAATGCTTCTTATAATTCTCAATATTTTGCCTTCTATTCCCTCCTTTGTAAGTTACCACCAAAGATTATTCCTATTTAGAAAATTAAAATTTCTTTTTATAATCGACAAAACAACAGTATAATCGTTCTCTTAGTATCCTTTCTATCAGACATTGCAGAGCGAAAATGGCATCTACCGTTGACAGACCTTTCCGGAAACCAAATTGTGCGTCGATTAATTTATTATAATTTTGATCAACTGTAACGACACTTTCATCTAACACAGAAGTGAATATTTTGCTAAGACAAGTGACTAAATTATTCCTCGGTAATTATCAGGATTTTCTTGGGTAAATAAAGCGTCATGCCTCCCTACCGTAAGGGCAATAAATGTATAATATTCCATGAGGATGGGAATTGTCCAGAGTCAAATATTCGGTTAAATAAGGTCGTAAGACATGGAATCAGGAAATCTTTTGCTGTTATAAAAAGTTCATTGTACAAACCATCAAGTCCACAAGCCTTATTACGTTTAAGTTTATTTAATGCCATTTTTACCCCTCTTTCAGTTATATTATTGTCTAGCTCTTCGTTCGATACCATTCTATTACCTATGTAATATTTTCGTAAAAACTCTGCAACCTCTTCATTTGCATCTACACTCGTAAGCCGCAAGTTTCTAAAATGATCATAACAAGCTTGATTTGTTATTTTATCATTATTTTGCTTATTTTTTTTCTTTAGCAGTTTATGAAAACTTTTCGGTTTATTTTTCCTGAGGAAATTCATTAAATTACCTTGATGTCTTTTGTACTATTTCTTCAGTCTAGCTTCCTCTTTGTTATACTGTTTTGCCAATAAGTTCACTGTGATTTTGTCTAGATTTACATTGACAAACATTTCTTAGAGCTGTTTTATAAGCTATACAATGCCGGCACATGATCTTGCGCACCTAAGAGTTTCATAGCCGATAGATAATTAATCAAATATTTATTTATTGTTCTATGATGGTGACAGCAAGGAAAAAACATTTGTTTCTCAGTACCTTCCAAAAATAAATGGATTTTTTTTTTCCAGTTTACTAAAAATAAACGAAAAACATTGACCTTACCCCATATTTGAACTGGAAGTAAACACGGCACATGATCTTGCACAGTACAGTATAATCCAATTTCAATCATATTATGATATTCAATTTATTTAGTTGACCATTCAAATTGCAATGAAAAATAAAAGAACTGAATTATAAATCAGTTTGCAATTTTTAAGATTGTCAAATAAAAAAATGTTGGCGACTTTTTAAATCAGACGTCACTTTCCGCCATTCTTCCACTATTGCCCCATTGTAACGCGGTACATCTGAACATTAGACAGAAAACTGAGATTGTATCATAATTTACATTGTCATTCTATACTTTTTATGTCTGAATAAGTTTGTTACTTTATAAAAATGAGCTGAAATTACCAGTGCGCAAGATTATGTGCCGCGCAAGATCATGTTCCTTTCCTGTATATTTTACCTTACACTCATCAGTAAACCAAGGCTTATCACTATTCATATGAGGTTTGTTCTCCTTGTTTTTAAAAGCATTTGCATATTGATTATAACTAGAATCACAATATGGCAAAAACACTTGATAAACTTGTTCTGTAAACTGACTTACCATTGTATCAACGGTTTCATCAGGAGCATTACAGATCTGTTAAAGTAAAGGTAGTTTCAGACGCATTCTTCATTTATTCTCTATTCATGTTCTTTATTTTAAGTTATTTTCAACTCACTAGAACGAGGTACTTCATTCGTGTCACTGAACTGTGGAGAAACCACAATCAGATATACGATCTCTATGGAGTTGTTATCATCAGCTACTAAACAAAAGGCAGCTAATGACATGATTTGTTTTGTACAGGTACATCCCCCATGACCGGTGGTTTTTTGCTAACAATGGAATGGACAATAAATTCAGGCTTTGATAATCAGTAATTATGTGGCTCAATCATATTAGTATCAACTTAATAGCAACAAATACTGAATACATCGAGCCACTCATTTAAATAAAAAGAAACGTTGGTATTGTTGTTTCGTTTGTATTTGTTCTTTATAAAAAGGTATTTGTTCTTTATACTATTTGACAATACAGTCATTATTGCAGAAAGTCCGCATGCTTTACAAACTAGGTTGGATTGAATGCTTTTGTATAATGAATCGAAGCTTACAATTAATCTAGAAAAACTAAAATTGTAATTTTTAGAAATGGTGGTAATAAAAGACAAGAAGAAAAATGGTTTTACGCCCACAAAGAAATAGAAGTTGTAGATGATTTTAACTATCTAGGGATGTTTTTTTTTTTTAATTATAATGGAAAATTTAACAAAACTCAACAGCATGTAGCTGAAAAGGGCAGAAAAGCATATTTTGCATTATCAAATAAATTAAAAAGTCATAGCTTTAACACCGAAACATTATGTTCAGTATTTGACATTTACGTAAATAGTGTATTAGGGTCGCGACCAGTTACCGTGATTTTTTCGAGGTTTTTTAAAGGATTTTGTTAATACCACAGCACAGAAGGCGTTGAAAATCGACATGAATTTACTTTAGTCCAAGACACTTCAGCAACAATAGTCGTTGTTTAATTTCCATAATATGTTTTTGACCAGATGCCATTTATTTTCACCGCTAAATGGTACCGTTGACAATACCTACCGGACCAGTTACCGTGATTTCAAAATAGAAAGGAAATGTGCTTTTAAAACATGCTTATTACATCAAAACTTATTTTGTGTTTCATTAAAGCGACCAATATCTATTTGATATCTTTTAGTGGAATAATATAATCGTAATGCATGGTTATTTTGGAATCCAGTGTCTGATCGAAAGCATCACGACAAAAAAAGACTGTCTTAAGGTACGTTCGATAGGTGACCACGGAATCACTAAAAACACGATTTAGCTCTGTGCAGTAGTAAATTTAAACAAACAAATGTGTAAACGACCCAAAACTGACAAAAATTCAATAAATACATGTTAATTTATTTTTGTTTGAAAAAAACACAAGACGTATGCACCAGGTAAAATCTACCTTTTGTTTTAAGATCCTGTCCATCCATGCCGGATCGGTAACTTGCCATATACCCATTATTTTGTATACTTTGACCCACTTTGATGCAGACGATTTTTGAAAACGACTGACAAACAAAAAAAACGATGATTTCATGAAATTTCACGATTAATATGCAAGTAGGTCATGATTTCAAGCTATTCCTCGCTGTTATTGAGTGTTGCAAACTTTGATTTAAAAAAGAAAACGTAGATGTGTTGGCAATTACGGTTGCAAATGAATAATTTTTTGTTGAATGAACACTTGCATGGCTACCGTGATTAAGCTGCACAAACAAATCCAAAAAAATGTGCGGGAGATAGAGCGTGCGCAGAAATCACGGTAATTGACACATCACGGTAACTGGTCGGGACCCAGTATGCATGTGAAGTATGAGGTTTTCATAGCGCACTTGAGGTTGAAAAAGTACATGTTACTTTTTGTAATAAAATTCCAGGCATATTATCGGGTTAATGAAAATATTGAAACATGTTGGAAAAACTTAAAGAAACCAATAATTGTATATCAAAAGCATGTTATGAGAAAAGAATACTAGATAATGATAATTTGGTCATGAATGTACAATTCGAGTTGAATAAGCTGGGATTGGGGTATTTGTGGAATATTATTTACAAGAGTAATTTCATATAGAATACTGAATTCCACAAAAGGACTTTTATATCAACATCTAGTAGACCTTAAATGACTTAATGTCCTTTGAATACCCAACTCCGAGTTAGATGTCTGAAACCTTATCATTTTTATCATCCAAGAGTGTTCAGACTTGTTCAATTATAAATAATCTCGGAAAGTTCTTAAAACTTGCATTCAAGAAACATTCTCACTCTCTAAATATACCGTAACTGTATAGTATCTGCTGTATAATAATTGTGAGCTAATGTTTGTGTTTAGTTGTATACAATCACTCTCCTGTACATGTTTAACTTATTTAATCTGTACTAAAATTGTATTTATAAGCCGCAAGGCTTACGGAAATACACAAATTGAATTTATTAAAATTGAAAAAAAATGTTATTCAACACAAAATTAGCATTATATGAGACTTCAAAACAACGAAGGAGCGGAAGAACTACATGAAACCGTACTGGGTCGCGACCAGTTACCGTGATGTACCAGTTACCGTGATGTACCAGTTACCGTGATTTCTGCGCACGCTCTATCCCCCTCGCTAAATCACGGTAGCCATGAATGTTCATTCAACCAAAAAAAAATAAAAATGCAACCGATATTGCTAACAAATCTACGTTTTCTTTCTGAAATCAAAGTTTGCATGACTTACTTGCATATTAATCCTGAAATTTCATGAAATCATCGTTTATTTTGTTTGTCAGTCGTTTTCGAAAATCGTCTGCGTCAAAGTAAGTCAAAGTATGTAAAATCATTGGTATATGGCAAGTTACCGATTGTGCATGGATGGACAGGATCGTAAAACATTAGATAGTTTTTACCTTGTGCATACATCTTGTGTTTACTTTTTTCAAGCAAAATTAATTTATATGTATTTGTTTAATTTCGTTAAAGGCCTATAACCTTTCCGGAGCAAAATATAAAAGGTTTCTTAAAGAACATTAATAACATCAGAAAATGCATACCGATGACCTAAAATAAGGTTACGACACCAAACATATGCAAGATTTCCTGCGTAATATATGAAAACAGTGGAGAGTCCATTCGCTGTTTTGCCGTCTGGTGCAGTGATAGTCAACTACCGCGCGGTATTTAGGACGACGGTGGGAAACATAATACGACCCGCGTTATGAAAATAAACATTTTATTTATTTTAATCAAATCGTTCAGAAGGTGATGATAAATGTAGTATTAACGGTAAGTTAATAATTTTTAAGACTCTACAAAATTATCGATCTTGTTTTACATTCCCATTTTAAAAACCTCGAAACAATCACGGTAACTGGTCGCGACCCTGTATGGATACAGTTATTTTAATTGAATACACTTGTATAAAGTAAATGAACAAAATTAATTGAACTTGTAAGTGAAGCAGAATAAAATTGGATTGAGTCTTCTGTGTGTGTGACTTGAATTAATTAATATTGTATGATGATAATATCAATGATATAGTATCATGTGTATATGTTTCTTGAAACCCCGAATAAAAATAAGGTATTTAACTTTTTATTATATAGAGTGCGTATGTATGTATAGGAGAAACACCCGAAGGGCCGAGCATTGTTCATTATCTTGACTGATCTACAGTTTGAGGTGTTTCTTTTACTTTAAACATGGCACTCTGATGTACAGGGCTAACTATGGCTATTGTGTAACTAATCTACAGCTACAGGTAAATAAGGCATTCAACCATCTTTGACACAACATTTCAAAGCAATTGTATAATGTCTACTCTGGTCATGCATGCATTGCATGAAATTTTCATGAAATTTCATACCAATGTTTTTACCAAAAATTTTGTTGTGAGTTTGAGTTCTCTTCATTCTGAGTGGAGCTGTACAAGAGGCAACATGGCAGACAGTGCAGATCAGATCTTTATAAAGTCAAACTATCTAAAATGATTATCAAATATCCATTAAGGAAGTTTATTTTATGATATGTTAATCTAACTGCTGTTAATGTAAAAAGCAGACAATTCACTTGTGTATAACTTCTCGGAAATTCACAAGGTAATGAGGATTACCATGAAAAGGAAACAATTTTGAATATACCGCTCTACGTTATGCAATGAAGCAATAACAACAGTTAAAGAATATGATTGGTCCTTCTAAAAACCACAATATCAAGATGGAATGAATTCTAAAGGAAACTGCATTGGAATTAAGTGAAAACGGCAAAGTGATAAAAAGAAATTAAAGCTTAATTTTTTTCAAATTTGTTCAGAAGGCTTTGAGTGCATCTTGGATAAGGAATCACACAATCAATCACTGAAAGTATTCAATTCGGGAAACGTGGATTTATGTGTAATGTGTATGCATTCAAGAAATGAAGTAATTTAAAAACAGTGAAATAATTGGGACAAGAAATTTAATTTTCAAAGAAAGAAAGTTCATGTTTCTACTAAAAATCAAAACATCATTTTAGGAATGACTGTGCTGTCAAAATACATGTACTAAGGAGTTTGGATTTTCAATACAAGGAGTAATTTTTAGCATTGTGTTGATATACTTGGATTTAAGCCGATGTCTATGAATCAATGTATTAAACAGAAAATATGTAATAATATGTATTATTGAAGTCTTGTATTACATTTATATTGAATTTAATTTGAATTATTTGTTATTTATCTGTCTTTTTACATTGCTGCATGTAGTTTTGCTCTCTACCTTTCACTGTACATTAGTTTGCCTGGAACTGTAGATTAGTTGAAACTAATCTACAGCTACAGGTAAACTAATGTACAGTGAAATGTGTACTAATCTACAGACAGAAAAAATACTTGAACAATAGTCCAACTACAGCACGGGTGACAACAAAAGATGACATCATAGCCATGTTTTAAATGTCTATGAAAATTACATTGGTGTTGTTGCTAGTTATGAATGACATTTTGATTTTATTTGTTTTCCTTGATGTGTGGATGCACACTGTTGGGATTAGTTTAATTTGTTAGTAATTGTACGGATCCATGGTATCCGGAAGATTCTTTCATTTATTTATTTCAAAATGAATATGTGTTATCTACCACAAAGTTAGATATACTTGTATATATAAGGTTATACTGGAACCGTAGTGTAATAAACATGTACCTGTTAACAACCGTACGTTAGCAGCCTGGTGGTGGAGACGCCATTGTCTACCTGGCTATATCAACAGATCACACTGAGATAATTGCACTCTGACTACAGGTGTAAACCGTGCTGACGGGGAGTAACTGATCATGGCGGGTCTGACAGGTATCATGAGTTGAGGGGGTTAAGGTACCGTCACGTAATTCGTTACAGGTATCATATCGTGACACAGGTGCTTTAGTAATTAATATACACGTATGTGAACTACACGTCCATGGCACAAAGGACTATCGCGCGGAGATCCGGGAAACTGGAATGTCAGAAGGATATCAGGAAGGGGGAGAGATAAATGTTCCAGGAAACATGTATTAGAAAAAATAGGCTTTGATATCGGTGTCAAATACGAAGTCAGTCCTGCGACTTCAAACATAGCGAAACAGATCGAGGAATATTACGGCAATGAAGAAGTGAAGAAACGTGTCCACAAATACAAACTATAGAAAAACAACAATTGCGGGGAAAATACATATAACAGGAATGATGAATTCAACGATAAAAAACAGCTGTAACATGCGTGTAGGAATTCAATGATACAAACAACTGTAACAGGCGTGGAGGAATTCAACGATATATAAAAAAACTGTAGCAGGCGTGGAGGAATTCAACAATATAAACAACTGTAACAGGCGTGGATGAATTCAACGATACAAACAACTGTAACAGGCGTGGAGGAATTCAACAATATAAACAACTGTAGCAGGCGTGGAGGAATTCAACGATATAAACAACTGTAAAAGACGTGGAGGAATTCAACGATACAAACAACTGTAACAGGCGTGGAGGAATTCAACGATATAAACAACTGTAGCAGGCGTAGAGGAATTCAACGATATAAACAACTGTAACAGGCGTGGAGGAATTCAACGATACAAACAACTGTAACAGGCGTGGATGGATTCAGTGATAAAAACCACTGTAACAGGCGTGGAGGAATTCAACAATGTTAGCTATTGATAAGCATCGAATCATACGAAAAAACAGGTTTGCGACACTGAACCTCATTTGTAAAAATGCATAGCAAATGGCAAAGTAATAGATGATGTTGTTAAAGACTGTTAAAGCGTAGAATAGCAGACGTCAAGATATTCGGCGATGCATGATGTACACATGTTCGAAAAAGAAATTCGCCGAAGTAAGCCAAAAGAATTCAGCAATATTGTTAACATTTTGACAAATGCGCCAATGCACACCACAGAGTATTCAGAGATATTGTGCACAACTTTATAATTTTTCGCCGGAACATGACTCATAGAGTTCTGTGATATTGACATACAAATAACAAATATTTTTCACACAATACATGACACGACTACAGCTTGCCGACATTAGTATTGCCGGGACTGTTATCGGGAAGACAGCAGTAAACATCCCGTTATACCAGGGTGTTATTACACTTTTAGCGGTAAGTGGAGAATGTTTATCGTGCTGTTGTATCAATTGTTTTGTCCCGTAAATGTATGGCCAATTCAATACGATTAACGTTGACGTTAATTTGTTTCAAAAGAATCATCATGAGATTGAAAGGTTTGAGAAATAACCTTTTCCAAATTGCTTCATAGCTAAATAATTCAATTTTGCTTGTAACGAGTATTTCAATTGGCTTCACAATTTACTTTATCAGTCCATAAAGGAAACAATGCTGTCGTCATTTGTAATGTCGCCTCTGATTGGCTGAGATAACGGCATAATGATTTCATAGAAAACAGAGTCCTAAAATGATTTTTATTTTTTTAATTCTTTTAAGAGGTTTCCTTTAGTAAATTGAATTATAAGGATTAACTTGAACAGATGGATATATAACCATCACATAAAACATCATTGAATTTTACCATTAAATGTTTATTGTGAATTACCCAGATTTTTGTTCAGGAAATTTTGAGAAAATGACACATTTAGCGGTCATTTTGAAAATATGTATTCTTCACATTGAGTAGAGCCAAATGTTTACTATTTTTTCACTTCAATTGTTTTTATTTTCTTAAATCGTCATTGCGACATTACTTTTAGTTGTATCAAACTCAATATTTTAGGGTAATTTTAGTACTTTTATTTTTTATTCTACTCTAAAATAATAAAAAAATGACAAATATCTAAAAGGGACAAAACAAAGCAAGCACAACTGACAAAAATGGCTAAAAATGGTTAACTCCAAATTAAGAGGTTAGGGTAACTAACATATGCTACTATTCTGAGAAAAATAAGAATCAAATTAAGCACAACTTCTACAATCTTCTTGAAAGACAGCCATTGTAAAATAAATTCTGCAAACATCCATATCAAAGAACTCCTTAAGAAACTATGGCTTCAACAATGAAAGACGCTTGGCTCGTCCTAAGGTGATTCACTAGTTGTGCAATGTTTTAATGTCTGTAGATTATCAATTAAAGGGACATGAACCTTAAATAATTTGTTCTGTATGCTTAGATATGGTTTTCAGATGTTTATTGAATATTTTATTACAATGATTGGTTATCTAAAACGACAGGAAAACGTGGGGAATACCTACCTCAAAATGATAAAAATAGACCGTCATGTTTGGTTTTTTTTGGAACACAAAACGAAAGCTGGCCGAAAGCGAGGTTATAATGAACAACAAACTCGCTGACATGATAAGGAATATTAGTTTTCCGCATTTTAAGATTATTTTCTAAGTTACGATGGTTGACAGATGAAGTTTAAGCTATATTTGTTATAAAACAAATTGTATTTAGCGTAAGAATGATAAGTCAAAAGTAAAACGTGACTTTTCATTCGTCAGGGCACAGCAAAGGTAGGTTCCTGACTTATAGCACATATGTACATCACGCAAGTATAAAATGGGAAGTTGCTCCCGTCTCTAACCTACTTTCCCAATCGCGCACGTTACTGACTCTTGACGTACACTGTTTTCTATCGGAATTCGTTTGTGTTCGCTTCACCCACGTTTTTGACCCAACATTTTCTTTACATTCATTTAATTTGTGCAGTGCATTGTGGGAGGTCACTAAAAATCAACATTTCTATACTATCGTTACAAATTCGACCAAGCCGAAATACAGAAAGATGGAATTTCCATTATAATTATTTTATTTGACACATTTGCACAATAACTGATATAAATTACTTAGTAAGGTATCTGACACGTCTTAAATATGTATTTTACTCAAATACATGGTTTATTTAGGTTCATGTCCAAATCTTACCTGTTTTGGTCGATTGACATGTTAATGAAACAATTCAATCTTGAATCTATCATTTGTTTTGTTCAGTTGCCCACTGAGAGAGAATTTCAGTAAAATCATGACGCCCCTAGCAGCCACGAGCTGAGTGTTAGCTATAAAATACAACCATTCTGTGTTTATGAATCAGCTGAGCGAGGATTTTGAAAAAAAGCTAGTAAAATTAATCGTGCCCAGGTCACTCAACCTAATCGAGGACGATTTAAGGGATTTTGTTGCTGAAGATGTAACACAGTTTAGGATTGTTTGTGGGATCAAAAGGTCAACTACAAAATCATTGTTACGAAAAATAGATTGGTTTTGGAAATCTTGGTTTCCATGACAACTTATGAAGTGACTGGATTGATGGATTAATTTCCTGAAACTTCATACAATGGTATCATATTATAGTGATGGATCGATATGAGATTGAAATCTATGTTAACCTATGTTAATGAAGAAGGTTCATTGCACTGATTTGCCGTCTTGTTTTAGTGGTAGTCAACTACTGAGGGTATTTAACGCGACGCCTGAAAATTAGCATTTAATGTATCTATCTAAAATTACCCAGGGAGTGATAATAAATGTAATATAAACGGTAAGCTAACAACTTTTGGGACTCTAAATCATCAAATCTGTTTTACATTGAAAATAAAAACACGTTTCGGTTAAGGATTTTACCTAAAGAAGGGATTGCAGCTACAAACAATGGTAGCTTACGTGGGCACACAGTTTGAGATTTAATCAAAAGGTCAACTACAAGGGTCACTGTTACTAAAAATAGGCTAAGGCTAATGTGATAGCTTATGGGAACCGGCAGGGGACATGTATTCCTTGTTATGTTGAATATAACCTCCGATGTAGAGTCTACAATTTCTACTTTTGTTGCTGAGCATTTGACAGAAATATGTAACGAAAAACTGAGATTGACATGTAATACCATTTACACGTATAAAGATAAAATATGATATATTATGGAAATACTTTAACAATAAATTATGAGATAGAAAAATACATTGACGATCTTGTCAACAGATTACCAGTTCTAAAATACAGCATGCAACTTAATGGATAAGAAGGATAATGAATATCATCTTATGTTACAATCAACCTTTATTTATCGTACAAGGAAATGAACAAGTTTACGTGCTAAAGAAAAAAAAACAATAATATCCGTGTGTTGTGTTTTGTTCCCTTCCTTCTGTATGAACGAGGAGAGTATCGATCCGCCGCTATCCTGTTGTTATATCCATCCGCCACTATCCTGTTGTTATATCGATCCGCCGCTATCCTGTAATTATATCAATCCGCCGCTATCCTGTAATTATAATAATCCGCCACTATCCTGTTGTTATATCGATCCGCCGCTATCCTGTTGTTATATCGATCCACCGCTATCCTGTTGTTATATCGATCCGCCACTATCCTGTTGTTATATAGATCCGCCGCTATACTGTTGTAATATCGATCCGCCACTATCATGTTGTTATACAGATCCGCCACTATCCTGTTGTTATACAGATCCGCCACTATCTTGTTGTTATATCGATCCGCCGCTATCCTGTTGTTATATCGATCCGCCGGTATCCTGTTGTTATATCGATCCGCCGGTATCCTGTTGTTATATCGATCCGCCAATATCCTGTTGTTATATCAATCCGCCACTATCCTGTTGTTACATCAATCCGCCACTATCCTGTTGTTATATCGATCCACCTCTATCCTGTTGTTATATCGATCCGCGGCTATCCTGTTGTTATATCAATCCGCCGCTATCCTGTTGTTATATCGATCCGCCGCTATCCTGTTGTTATATCAATCCGCCACTATCCTGTTGTTATATCGAACCGCCACTATCCTGTTGTTATATCGATCCGCCGCTATCCTGTTGTTATATCGATCCGCCACTTTCATGTTGTTATACCAATCCGCCACTATCCTGTTGTTATACAGATCCGCCACTATCCTGTTGTTATATCGATCCGCCGCTATCCTGTTGTTATATCGATCCGCCGCTATCCTGTTGCTATATCAATCCGCCACTATCCTGTTGTTATATCGAACCGCCACTATCCTGTTGTTATATCGATCCGCCACTATCCTGTTGTTATAGAGATCCGCCGCTATTCTGTTTTTATATCGAACCGCCACTATCCTGTTGTTATATCGATCCGCCACTATCCTGTTGTTATAGAGATCCGCCGCTATTCTGTTTTTATATCAATCCGCCACTATCCTGTTGTTATATCGATCCGCCGCTATCCTGTTGTTATATCGATCCACCACTTACCTGTTGTTATATAGATCCGCCACTATCCTGTTGTTATATAGATCCGCCGCTATCCTGTTGTTATATAGATCCGCCACTATCCTGTTGTTATATAGATCCGCCACTATCCTGTTGTTATATCAATCCGCCGCTATCCTGTTGTTATATAGATCCGCCACTATCCTGTTGTTATATAGATCCGCCACTATCCTGTTGTTATATCGATCCACCACTATCCTGTTGTTATATCAATCCGCCACTATCCTGTTGTTATATCAATCCGTCGCTATCCTGTTGTTATATTGATCCGCCACTATCCTGTTGTTATATCGATCCGCCACTATCCTGTTGTTATAATCAATCCGCTGTTATCCTGTAATTATATCGATCCGCCACTATCCTGTAATTATATCAATCCGCCGCTAATCTGTTATTTCGTTCCGCTGCTAACCTGTTGTTATTATACCAGTTATTTTATCTTATCATTTCAGACTACACAGACCTGAAAGTGACAATTACAACATATTAAATGACGTCATTTATGCAATCAGAATCAGCAATTTTGTGTTATTGTCTGTGTTGATTAGATTTCCGAGACGAATCGTTTGCCCTGAGAACACGTTTCATAACAAAATGGCGGAGACTTATAACTTTAATGGTACCCTGAATGCCACTGTGACCCCTGTGACTTATGAACCCATGACGATATTTTTCTACGTGGCGCTGTTGCTGTGCCTGGTTGGTATCCCCGGCACCATGAAGGTCATACACTTCTACAGTAAACAGAGTAAGAAGGTCGATGGTTCTACTCCGACACTCCTACTAGGACTGGCCGTGTACGATATGCTGTCCCTCACCGCCATGATTCCGTACATCTGTCTCACCATCAACATGAAATCCACAGATTTAGAGGGCACGAGGCTCTTCTTCTGTCATTACTATATCCCGAACTATCTCGCGAGATTTCCCAAACACTGTTCCAACTTCCTGTTGATGATCATTGTCGTCAGCAGACTGTACAGTGTAATACGTCCGCACACGTGGAAGAAAGTGTTCTCCAGGACTGTAGGTCTGGTGTGTGTTGTCGGAGTGAGTGTGTTCATACCTCTCTCACTCCTACCGCTAGCCGTGGAGTATAAGTGTATGGACTTAGGAAATGATATGAGGTATCACCAATATTCCGACATTGGTAAAAATCGGGACTTGTACAAGACTATCTACATTTTAAATATAGTGTTGTATTTCTCGTTACCAATATTTGCTGTCGTCATATGTAACATTGCCCTCGTGGCACATCTCTTACAGCGGCTTTACAGCCCATTGGCTGTTCTTCCCGTGACGTCATCACAGGCACGTGAGCTGAAGATGACGAAGGTGGTCCTGGTGTTGACATGTATATTTGTGATCTGCGTGTCGCCGTTAGGGGTTTTCTTCCCCCTCCGAGGGTTCGGTAACTCTGCCATCCCCCAGGCCGTGTACCGTAACATCATGCCTGTGTCCACACTGCTGGAAACGATAAACTACTCCTCCAACTCATTGGTATATTACATCGCGAGCTCACGTTTTAGGAAAGATGTCAAACAGAATATCTGCTGTATCAAGTGGTCAGTCCGTGTATCGCCGGAAATACCAGTCCGTGTTCTAGAGCAAGATACATGACATGTATTGTACAATGTCATATTTTGTCCGTGTATCGCCGGAAATACCAGTCCGTGTTTTAGAGCAAGATACATGACATGTATTGTACAATCACTGTATGGTAACGGGATCCGGCCCCAGTTGTTTGGTATCTACTTCCGGAAAAAATGTACCCCAAAAAATGAGAGGGGTACGTGCTAAATCGCTTCAATGACTTGATATTATTTCATTTGTTTATCGAAACACAAAAAAAATTAGAACAGCGGAAGCTTAACATTTTAAAAGTCCCACAATTGTATCTGAAAAAGAGAATAAAGTCTCCTTTTTGTATTTAAACATGTACCTGGATCGTATTTCCGCACAAATTTGTTAAAAATGCGTGAAAATATGAAAATATCTCAAGATATCGGATACATTTCATTAAGATAAGATGTTGAATGAAGAATAAGGATAGAACAAAAACTATCTACCACTTCAAATTTATCATAAATACGTTCTTTGTACCATAATCGACGATATTTAGTGAGCAGGTTATGACTATAGTGTACGTGTTTGGTACGCACAACATTCCGCTTTGGTATAATCATTAGTATACGGTTTGGTATAACAACCTGGTTAAATTTTATTCACACACAGGGAGCCGCAAAGCATGGCATAGTACCCCGCGCTCCACAGTTGGTATATTTATGAAAACACATATATCAAGCTCAAAGTAAGAGTTAGTAATGTACATGTATAATTCAAAGTGTATGTGTGTATTGAAAACTGAAAAAAAAAAAACCAGCTGGTGACAAAAATAAACAGTAATTTGGTATTTTTGACTAAGTTTCCGTGGTAACAGAAAAATACCAAAAATGGAAGGTTCGCAATAGCAAAAGGCACAACTAGGGCACTTGTCTGATATATATACACAGAAAACGCGTTTCGCAGGCGATAATAAAATCTGATTGACAGAAGGAACGAGCGGAAGAACGATCAAAGTAACGAACGAGCAAAAATGGACGCACGAAAGAAATCTATTTTATTTGTTCGTTCGTTCATTCTTTTTTTAGTTCATTCGCTCATCCGTTCGTTCGTCATTTCTTTTTTTCATGCGTGCGTTTGTTCGATCGTTCCTTTGATCATTCGTTTGTTTAGTCAATCGAATTGAAGCGAAGGGAAACGTATTAAAACGACCATTTATATATCACTAAAATTATTACCTGGGTGGAAATCCCGTGTTTTGATCGTGATCAAATCTACTATATTTCGTCTTCTCTTTTTGTTTATAATTTTGAATATTTTAACATTATCAGCAGATAAATATACATCTAAGATAACTATTTCCGGTAGATCGTTCACGAATATTCACGGACAGTAGTGGGCCAAGCGCGAATCCTTAAGGGATTCCTGATGATTCAATAGATTTAGTGCAGTTGAACAACCGAAATGCGATATGACACCACAGTTAGTAAATTATGGAGAATTGGATATAAGCTGTTCAATAAAAATGAACACTTAAGTAAGTATCGTTCGTTTCGCCCTGTAGATAAAATCATAGGAGAGATTATAATGTTAATAAATTGGTATGAAAATAGAAGGACATCGATATTAATTTTTTATAAAATGCTTGTAAAATGCTTATCTGTAAATAGAACGCAAAGGTAACGTGTCTCCTCCCCTGGAGTCAATGAAATAACATAACAAAAAAGAAACAACATGAGTAAAAATTACGCATGAGTATTGAAGTATAAAAGTGTCTTGACATGTATTTTAAATGCTTCATGATTAATTGTTGCATACTTTTTATAGGATGTACTGACTTTTTCCGGCTCTCCCAGTTATATACTTTACTGGAAAGTACAACCGAAACAATTGGTTCTTTAGCTTATGATTTTTTAGAGTGCATTAAAGAAAACTTTTTATTTCAACATATTCTTGAGGCTACTCGACACAGACATGGACAGAATCCATCTACTCTAGATTTGGTATTTACAAATGAAGAACATATGATACAAGATCTCAATGTTGGAACTCCTCTAGGTAAAAGTGATCACGCTGTGATAGTATTTAGACTAAATGTTTATACAGTAACGTCAACACCGCAAACCGATTTAATAAGATATTGCTACTATAGAGGAAACTACGATACCATGAACGAAGAACTAAGTTCAATTCGATGGGAGCATGAACTTCAAGGTTTGAACACATGCGATGCTTGGGATTACTTTGTCGATAAACTCTTCAAGGCAATTGATCAACATATACCAGTGTGCAAAGTAAGACCGTCGGATCGGAGGGTGAGGGAACCTTGGATGAAAGAGACCACCATCAATGCTTTAAAAATCAAACGAAAGACTTGGTATCAATATAAACACAATCAAACACCAGAAAACTACGAAACATATAGAATTGCCAGAAACGAAGCATCAAAACAGCAAAGAAGCTCAGTCGAGGAATATGAAAATAAAATAGTAACCGAATTTAAGGAAAATCCTAAAAGTTTCTGGAAATACATCCAAAGTAAAACAAAAACCAAATCAGTAATTCCAAATCTAGAAGATGAAAACGGCGATATTGTGACAACAGACGAAGAGAAAACAACAGTACTTAATCAGTTCTTTAGCAGTGTATTTACAATAGAGGACAACAACAATATACCGCAGTTCGAAGTAAGAACCAACATGGAACTCGGTAACCTGGAGATAACTATAGACCAGGTCGAAAAGAAACTCGGAGAATTAAATGTCGCTAAATCCCCTGGACCTGACAAGCTTCATCCTAAGATACTTTATGAGCTACGATCTGTAATCAGTGAACCACTTGCAATTATATTTGATAAATCTCTCAGAGAAAGCGTATTACCAAAGGTATGGAAAGAAGCAAACGTAACACCAATCTTCAAAAAAGGAAACAAACAGAAAGCCCAAAATTACAGACCCGTGAGTTTAACCAGTATTGTCGTAAAAATTTTGGAATCAATTTGCCGAAATCATATTATGGACTTTTTGGAAAATAATAAACTTCTATGTGAAGAACAGTTCGGTTTTCGATCAAAAAAATCTACATCATTGCAACTACTTGAAGTTCTAGATGACATCACAAGGGAACTAGATGAAGGCAACAATGTGGACATTGTATATTTAGACTTTCAAAAAGCATTTGACACTGTTCCACACAAACGTCTGCTGTCAAAAATTAAAGCTCTGGGGATTAATGGTAAAATGGCCGCGTGGATAAAGGCGTTTCTATCAGATAGAAAACAACGGGTTGTTTTAAACGGAACAACATCATCCTGGATCCCTGTTATAAGCGGAGTACCCCAAGGTAGTGTGCTCGGACCTGTTTTATTTTTGATGTTTATTAATGACCTTCCAGAAACAACACATTCCATAACAAAACTTTTCGCGGATGATACCAAAGTGTATGGGACAGCCAATAACATCGACGATTCGGAAAAAATACAAAGAGACCTCAATAAATTGGACGACTGGTCACAGAAATGGCAATTAAAATTTAATGCTGACAAATGTAAAGTTATGCATTTTGGAAATAACAACATAGAAACCGAGTACAGTATGTTGGGGAACAACGGACAAAGTATATTAAGTATTACACGCGAAGAAAAGGATTTAGGTGTGATATTTGATCCAACTCTCAAATTCAGCATACACGTATCAACTTGTGTCAAGAAAGCAAATCGACTTCTGGGGATGATTAGGAGAACGTTTGGTCCACTCGAAAAAGACATGTTTCTGCCATTATATAAATCTCTCATTCGGCCACAGTTAGAATATGCTACTACAGTTTGGAGTCCACTGCTACTTAAGGATATTCAGCAACTAGAAAATGTGCAACGTCGGGCCACCAAACTAGTAAAAGGACTTTCCGACTTAACCTATTCAAACCGATTACGTCAACTTGGATTACCATCTCTAGAGTACAGACGTAAAAGAGCTGATGTTCTACAAGTATTCAGAATTATTAATGAAATTGACAAAACCAGTGATAGAGGCCGAAGCATGCTGACCAAACAAGACCATTACAGAACAAGGGGACACAACAAAAGATTACTGAAACCTCATACGAGACTTAACATTCGGAAACATTCATTTGCAATAAGAGTGATCAACGACTGGAACTCCCTACCTTCGGAAATTGTGAATGCCGAGTCGGTGAACAGATTCAAGACCCTCATAAACACGTATTGGAAGAACTGTGACATTAAGTTTTACCCTAGCTGTTATTGAAGACATTACTATAAGCAGGCTAAAACAAGGGACATATAGTGTATATATTGTATATAAGGTATAGAACTGGATGTGCTCAATATTTCATTAGTTCAAGTTTTTGAGTTTTGCGCAAATATAATTATGATTATGTACAGACTATAGATTTAGGTGGTCAAGAAGCTTTGCTGAAAATAGACAGAAATCTGGTATATATCTGGTATATATTGATATGACGAAGCTATATATAACAGCTACCAATAATCACCAGGGTTACAAACTTACATGTATACAAATGTAGTTGTTTTCTATGATGGTAATTATGTATCGGCTCTTGCTGTGTTAATTTGACTGCGCGAAATGATGATACTGTCCCGTAGTTATCCCATGTTTTTATTTGTGATTCAAATTTTTAACCAGGTTGTTGTTACCAAACCGTATACTAATGAATACCAAACCGGAATTTTGTGCGTACCAAACACATACACTGTTAGTCTAACATGCTCACTAAATATCGTCGATTATGGTACAAAGGACGTATTTATGATAAATTTGAAGTGGTAGATAGTTTTTGTTCTATCCTTATTCTTCAATCAACATCTTATCTTAATGAAATGCATCCGATATCTTGATATCTTTTCATATTTTCACGCATTTTTAACAAATTTGTGCGGAAATACGATCCAGGTACATGTTTAAATACAAAAAGTAGACTTTATTCTCATTTTCAGATACAATTGTGGGACACTTTAAAATGTTAAGCTTCCGCTGTTCTAATTTTTGTTGTGTTTCGATAAACAAATGAAATAATATCAAGTTATTGAAGCGATTTAGTACGTACCCTTTTAATTTTTGTGGGTACTATTTTTCCGGAAGTAGATACCAAACAACCGGAGGCCGGATCCCGTTACCATACAGTGACAATGTCATATTTTGTCCGTGTATTACCGGAAAAACCACAACTATGGGCTGATTTTTGGACAGACACACTTCATTGTAAAAGGTCAACGTCGGTTAGGAAAGAATACTCACTATTGTGTAGAAGCAGATTAGTTACCATTTTATTACACGAACTAATATTTGTTGTATGTTGATGATTTCCGTGAAATTCGTGTAGCGGTGATAACGACACAGTTGTCTTGGGTTTAACGCTTTTCTTAGTTATTGTTATAGATCTGTAGGTTTTTGTAATGCTATGTTGTATTTGAATACACTGTACATCCATTGTGTATCGTACATATGGTACTTAGCGATCATCGGCGATAGAGACCTGTATAATAACCCGTTAACGGAGCCTACAAAACGTGATAATAAACATCCACCGTCTAAATGACAACAAACGCTTTTCGTCATATATATTATAAAGTGTTAATGACTATTTGATATATTATTGGTACCCACGTGACCTTTCTGTGACCTTTGATCGATAATATATGAGGTGAGGATTCAGCAGCCGAATTCAGTTACCTTATTGGCTGGGCAGAAGGCATTGCTGCAGAAAATCTGGACAATCCTAGATGATGTTTTATTTGTGTATAGGGGTCTCTCTTGGTTTCTACGGATCGCGCTGAAGTAATGGATTCCTATAAATACATTCTGCTTGCCAGTAGTTCACAATATTCATACGTCAATGTAACGTACATTTTGATGGTTGTAATACGTAAAACTCGGTTAGAAAAGTCCATATACATTAAAAACTGTTGTGAATAAAATTGTTTAAAATTCAGAGACCTTCTTTACTTCAGTTTTTCACGGGGTTTTATGATACTTCAAAGTCTAAAGGTGAATGCAACACAATTGTATCTGTATTGACATCCTCGATATTCCGGGGGTTACTATCACTGTCTGTCCCCGTTGCTTTGTTAAATATGGACAGGTGATTTTAATCTGATGAATACTAAAACCAGTATCTCAGTATAACGGGCATAACCTGGCCTGTGACTTCCATCACAAGTTCTCGGGTGCCATTGTTATTGGGAAAGTTTGAGTCTGGCAAGAATATGATCCTAAATGACTTTGAATTAAAAATATGAATTTTTGTTTATTTAAAGGGACAATTCAGTCCAAGAGAACATTCAAATTTGTACATATATCGGAAAAACCCAGTTCTATGGAAATTTAGATTAGTCGGTTTTACTGTGATATGCCAGAAAAGCCCATGGTGGTGAAATGCTTGTGAATTGTTCAAACTCGCCCACTGTCCGCCATTACACATTGTGGTCGAACATCTTGTATGCCGAACCTTGTCCCTTGCTCGTAGAGTAATGCAACTTTTGTCTAGAACTGTTCAAATCGCTCTGACAGAAGTATGTTTACCTCATTTGGTAAATTGTCTTGCCTAAAAATCATTTTATCACCTCCTCAGTGGTTATGTAGTTCATTTGTTTAACGTGTGTGACTTTGGCTCGGATATGGGTACACCGTACAAATTGTACCTGCTTAATCGTATTGATCAACGATTTGTAATTACAACGGTATCAATTAATATACTAAACAATGACGTGGAATTTGTCAATATTTTATGTTATATGTTTCATGAGAAATGTAGAACAATACATGTATGCCATATTTTGCTTCTTGGTTAATATGTAAAAGAATTAGCCTGAGTGAATAGTCCCTTTAATATGCATTGAATTTCATGTTCACGTTAGCATTACAAGCTGACGTTTTAGTGTGTTATCCCATAACAACACGACAAGGCCTTACTGTACAAAAACTGACACAAGTATAATCTAGGCGGCTCTTCATGTCCTGAGATTATTATTACAACCTTACAGATATTATGTTTTGTAGTATTAGATTTCTGAGACAAACAATTTTAACTCGAAGTGTACGTGATACCAGGTCATTGGTTTTCTGAAGCCTATACCTTTGGTTTAATTTGGTCTAGACATTTCCTCTGATCGCCTTCTTTCCCAGAGAAATTCCAGAAGGATATATGGAGAGTTTTTAACACATGCTATTAATTCCTAGACTGTGAACACATACGATATCTTAATGTTTCATCTTTGTATGTAATGACACCCATTTGTGTGTGATCACACCCCCTTCTAATTAAACACTATAATTAAACCTTAAGTGATGAGCATGATAGTCTAGAGACTGGTGGCGATTATATACCCTAGTATGGTAATTAGCAATTCAGTCTCCTGGCAACTGGCTGGGTTTGTGTTCAAAGAAGACCATCCAAACAGGAAATTAATTCGTGTTAATTAAAATTAGTATTTGAACTAACTATATCATTTTTGTTGCTAGGAAACAGTTGACAAAGTCGTGGTCTACACCTTAATCGAGTTTCAGTTTCATGAAGATTGAATAAAGATCAGTCTGTCCCCTGGCCGAGGATCACAAAAGTCTATAAAAGTCGTAGTTTACGCTCCAGCCAATGGCTATTTATAAAAGGAGTGAGGCGAACGGTTAGCAAGTTATCAATTCAATTCAATTCTTTTACTTCTCTCAGATAAACACTGCGTATCACATATATAACGCTGGTGAATACTAGCCGCAATATACCGCTCGGCTAGAGAGAATTTCTATTTAGCTCGATCGGTTGAGCGTCAGACTAGTATTCCAGAGGTCCCGAGTTCGATTCCTGGCAGAGGCAGGTATTAAATTTATTGTAAATCCTGCACCCAGTTACACACCTATAATTCAATTTCCATGCATGGCAGGCAAAATTAAATAATTATTTTCACAATTACGTCTTACAAAATAGATATATGTATAACACTTTGTTCAACTTATAATTAATAATTGTTGCATTTGTTTTACATTTTAGGATAAGAGATACGGCTGTATCGGTGTGACATGACCGTGTGGAAGTGTCTTTAACTGTATGCTTCTTATTTAAACAATAAACTGTTACCAGATTAGACATACAGTTGATATATTTACATTTTCACTTCGCTCCGCCTCAATGAAACTAGTAAACTCCGATCACTTCATTTCCCAATGAAGATGCTTGGTCACGCGCTGACCTCTGACCGGCGTGAGAATACATTTTGACATTGTTTACATTTTAACCTAGTTTTACGCCGCTTCAGTTTTGAATGAACTTTCTGGGATGTGGCCTATCGCTGTACATTTAGAAACACAGACAGAAATGTTTGATAAAGTGATATTAGAAATTGTTAGTAATATGATATTACAGATATTTTACACGTATTTTGAAGAAACGATGACTTAGGCTCAAGCCCCGGAAAATGCTGAACATAGGCTACTGAGCGCAGCGATGTTCATCACTCATCGAAGTAGGCATAATCGAACGCAAATAGTTAGGATAATGTGTACAATATATAGATCTATATGTGAAACGGTGACATACATGTAAGCTTAGAAACGATAGATTCCATAAAAATACGCTCAAATACCAAACAGGCTGATTTCAGTGACATAAGCCTAACGAAACGATTCTGCGAGTGTCAAAACCCACGGCATTCGAGGGTCGTTGGAAACCACCAACATTTCAAATAAATGTTTCTCTACTTACTTTATACAGAATTTTAATCCTAAAACTCCAGTTGACAGAGAAGTTATCACATTTCAAGAATAACACACAAGTCTTCCAGTGATCTGCGACTAAATCCCACATTTTAACACGTTTTATTGAGCCCCTGAAGCATGGTTCTTGGACCGCATCGCATACCATAGACACAGGGGTTGGATTTCACAACAGGTTTAGTTAATAAACATTTAACTGCCAGCTACAAACAATTACCAGACGGAAATACAACATTCAGGTACATTCCATAACAATCGCAATTGATTTTTAAAAGATTTGATTATGTTTAGATACCAACTATTCAGCATTTTCACCACAATCGTCATTTTCTTCAAAACCGGACCCCTGCTAAATCGAGCAACCGGATTACACGTTGACTGCACTGCTAGTACTGCGCAGTATTTTTTTATTTGAAGCTACATGATCATGTTTTTATGATACAATTTAAGCCATTAATTCCTGTACATAAAAACAATATTTCAAAATCGCCGTTTTTAATTGTAACAACGCGCAAAGAATGAAGTTATTTTCGGAACTACATTTTATGTTGCCTTGGTGACGAAAAGAACTGACTGGCGGCTGTTCCGTAGCTGTACATACATGTACGATAACTGGTACAATGTTGCAAATTGTATAATAATCTTATACCGAATACATATAATTTGACTTTTTTCAAAAGCGGGATATTTAAATTGGTTAACGTAAATATAAGGATTGATTATCAATTTTGTTGCTTGCATTGACTGATGAAGAAAGTTAATCTCGTGCAAATGTTACATGAACTGCTTCGCAGTTCACTTCATTTGCACGAGATTAACTTTCTTCATCAGTCAATGCAAGCAACAAAATTGACAATCAATCCTTAAATATTTACATTTTCACTTCGCTCCGCCTCAATGAAACTAGTAAACTCCGATCACTTCATTTCCCAATGAAGATGCTTGGTCACGCGCTGACCTCTGACCGGCGTGAGAATACATTTTGACATTGTTTACATTTTAACCTAGTTTTACGCCGCTTCAGTTTTGAATGAACTTTCTGGGATGTGGCCTATCGCTGTACATTTAGAAACACAGACAGAAATGTTTGATAAAGTGATATTAGAAATTGTTAGTAATATGATATTACAGATATTTTACACGTATTTTGAAGAAACGATGACTTAGGCTCAAGCCCCGGAAAATGCTGAACATAGGCTACTGAGCGCAGCGATGTTCATCACTCATCGAAGTAGGCATAATCGAACGCAAATAGTTAGGATAATATGTACAATATATAGATCTATATGTGAAACGGTGACATACATGTAAGCTTAGAAACGATAGATTCCATAAAAATACGCTCAAATACCAAACAGGCTGATTTCAGTGACATAAGCCTAACGAAACGATTCTGCGAGTGTCAAAACCCACGGCATTCGAGGGTCGTTGGAAACCACCAACATTTCAAATAAATGTTTCTCTACTTACTTTATACAGAATTTTAATCCTAAAACTCCAGTTGACAGAGAAGTTATCACATTTCAAGAATAACACACAAGTCTTCCAGTGATCTGCGACTAAATCCCACATTTTAACACGTTTTATTGAGCCCCTGAAGCATGGTTCTTGGACCGCATCGCATACCATAGACACAGGGGTTGGATTTCACAACAGGTTTAGTTAATAAACATTTAACTGCCAGCTACAAACAATTACCAGACGGAAATACAACATTCAGGTACATTCCATAACAATCGCAATTGATTTTTAAAAGATTTGATTATGTTTAGATACCAACTATTCAGCATTTTCACCACAATCGTCATTTTCTTCAAAACCGGACCCCTGCTAAATCGAGCAACCGGATTACACGTTGACTGCACTGCTAGTACTGCGCAGTATTTTTTTATTTGAAGCTACATGATCATGTTTTTATGATACAATTTAAGCCATTAATTCCTGTACATAAAAACAATATTTCAAAATCGCCGTTTTTAATTGTAACAACGCGCAAAGAATGAAGTTATTTTCGGAACTACATTTTATGTTGCCTTGGTGACGAAAAGAACTGACTGGCGGCTGTTCCGTAGCTGTACATACATGTACGATAACTGGTACAATGTTGCAAATTGTATAATAATCTTATACCGAATACATATAATTTGACTTTTTTCAAAAGCGGGATATTTAAATTGGTTAACGTAAATATAAGGATTGATTATCAATTTTGTTGCTTGCATTGACTGATGAAGAAAGTTAATCTCGTGCAAATGTTACATGAACTGCTTCGCAGTTCACTTCATTTGCACGAGATTAACTTTCTTCATCAGTCAATGCAAGCAACAAAATTGACAATCAATCCTTAAATATTTACATTTTCACTTCGCTCCGCCTCAATGAAACTAGTAAACTCCGATCACTTCATTTCCCAATGAAGATGCTTGGTCACGCGCTGACCTCTGACCGGCGTGAGAATACATTTTGACATTGTTTACATTTTAACCTAGTTTTACGCCGCTTCAGTTTTGAATGAACTTTCTGGGATGTGGCCTATCGCTGTACATTTAGAAACACAGACAGAAATGTTTGATAAAGTGATATTAGAAATTGTTAGTAATATGATATTACAGATATTTTACACGTATTTTGAAGAAACGATGACTTAGGCTCAAGCCCCGGAAAATGCTGAACATAGGCTACTGAGCGCAGCGATGTTCATCACTCATCGAAGTAGGCATAATCGAACGCAAATAGTTAGGATAATGTGTACAATATATAGATCTATATGTGAAACGGTGACATACATGTAAGCTTAGAAACGATAGATTCCATAAAAATACGCTCAAATACCAAACAGGCTGATTTCAGTGACATAAGCCTAACGAAACGATTCTGCGAGTGTCAAAACCCACGGCATTCGAGGGTCGTTGGAAACCACCAACATTTCAAATAAATGTTTCTCTACTTACTTTATACAGAATTTTAATCCTAAAACTCCAGTTGACAGAGAAGTTATCACATTTCAAGAATAACACACAAGTCTTCCAGTGATCTGCGACTAAATCCCACATTTTAACACGTTTTATTGAGCCCCTGAAGCATGGTTCTTGGACCGCATCGCATACCATAGACACAGGGGTTGGATTTCACAACAGGTTTAGTTAATAAACATTTAACTGCCAGCTACAAACAATTACCAGACGGAAATACAACATTCAGGTACATTCCATAACAATCGCAATTGATTTTTAAAAGATTTGATTATGTTTAGATACCAACTATTCAGCATTTTCACCACAATCGTCATTTTCTTCAAAACCGGACCCCTGCTAAATCGAGCAACCGGATTACACGTTGACTGCACTGCTAGTACTGCGCAGTATTTTTTTATTTGAAGCTACATGATCATGTTTTTATGATACAATTTAAGCCATTAATTCCTGTACATAAAAACAATATTTCAAAATCGCCGTTTTTAATTGTAACAACGCGCAAAGAATGAAGTTATTTTCGGAACTACATTTTATGTTGCCTTGGTGACGAAAAGAACTGACTGGCGGCTGTTCCGTAGCTGTACATACATGTACGATAACTGGTACAATGTTGCAAATTGTATAATAATCTTATACCGAATACATATAATTTGACTTTTTTCAAAAGCGGGATATTTAAATTGGTTAACGTAAATATAAGGATTGATTATCAATTTTGTTGCTTGCATTGACTGATGAAGAAAGTTAATCTCGTGCAAATGTTACATGAACTGCTTCGCAGTTCACTTCATTTGCACGAGATTAACTTTCTTCATCAGTCAATGCAAGCAACAAAATTGACAATCAATCTTTAAATGAAGCCCATTTAGAAGAAAGATAAATATTCCTGGCGCCCGTTAGGGTGCCATGAATATTTTCATTTCTGGTAACAGTTTATTTCTTATACTTTCATTACGATCATTCAAATTCAAAATTATACTGGTAAATCTTTAGAATTTTCTGCTTGTGTTACTGTTAACGTGACCAAGTTCAATAAACGTAAACAGCCATAGCATCAGCTTCTCAATATAGATCCCTCCAAAACGGTTTGCAAAAAGCGAACAAATGAAAACTATGCTATGATATTTTTTAATACATACTTTTTATTCAACACGATAACACTTTTGGATTTCAAAGACCGCTGCACTTTAAAAGCTATTTTAAAGCATTTGACCGTTATGTATAGGCGTAAGTGTACATTGTATGCATTGTCAGTGACGCGGCGGAATCGTTAAATATTCATACGCTTGACCAGATTGGAGTGTATTATAACCTGATATTGCCGATCTGGTTTAACATAGGTCAAACGGGAAACTTAAAGAAGAATGAAAATAAAGTGAGATAGCCCTATAAATAGACAAAACTCTCCACTAATTAAACAGACACAGCATGAATATAGTACAGCCTTGCAACACATACAAGCATTCCTACAAGGCACTGCATACATGGGGCCGCGGTGGCCGAGTGGTTAAGATGTCCCGACATATTACCACAAGCCTTCCACCTCTGGGATGCGGGTTCGAATCCCATGTGGGGCAGTTGCCAGGTACTGACCGCTGACCGGTGGTTTTTCTCCGGGTACTCCGGCTTTCCTCCACCAACAAACCTGGCACGTCCTTACATGACCCTGGCAGTTAATAGGACGTAAAACTAAACAAACCAAACCAAACCAAACACTGCATACATGAGATACCGTCCTTACATGTCTGTTAATAAACCTAATAAGCCAACCCGAAATGTACTAGTAAGCCGTAAGGTTAATAAATGGTCAATCAACACAATCTTGGTTTTCCATTGTCCCCCTTTGTTCTGTAGTATTGGTATAAACATCTTGTGTGCTGTAACTAGCGTACATTTTGTACATTCATCACATAATTGGATGGTTTATTTATGTTCTTGTTACAGCTAAGGTCATTGGACGGATTCTAATGTATGAAATGTGCCTGTATGGGAGTCTGCATATTTTGGGCGGCTGCGGTATGTGAGTGTTACCACTCTTTGCAATAGTGAAAACTCTTGCCAGTTTGATTGTGATATTCTACTGAAGCATACCACCAGGCATCACATAAAATAATAAAATATACCAGTGCATCTTCTGTATCAAAATTGGTGAAACAATCTTTGACTGTATGAGGTAGATTATATTTATTTAGCTTATAAACCACTTGACCTTTGACCCATGTCCTTGACCCCTCCACATGGTCAAAAAACGACACCATTATTGTTTTGAAAGAGGATGGCCTACTGAACATTTTGATATATGATGTCAAACTCTGAGTACAACAGAGGAAGTTTCTCGAAGGTGTTTCCAGTATAGAATCACCCGTAGAATATTACCAACTATTTTTTTTACAAGAATGGATATTTTAGACAACCCATTATGTACTTTCTTTAAGCAGAGCGAGGAAACCATATAACATATATTCTATGAGTGTGAGCATGTCGACCGATTATGGAGCAGAATTGGAAACTGAATTTTCTCAAAAACGTCTGTGTCACACTTTTCAAAACGTGAAATTCTATTTGGTGAGTGCAGTAAACAATACCAAGCATAAATCACTGTAATGCTGATCGTTAAGTACTATATATAGAGACAACGTGTAAAAGGCAATATGTTGGAAGTGTGAAGAATTATGATAATTCTGAAAGGTTTTCCTCCTTGTGCAATGGAAACTAAATGTGTTTATTCTTATTCGGAGTCTATATATAACAATCTTGCTAAATATTAATAATATTTTAATATAAATACAAATATTTGAATAGAGATATTTTATACATATGCATTGTAGATGCACTACACATTTAATCCAGTATTTTCGTTACAAAAATGTAATATTTAAAAAACATTATCTACTGGTGACTGAAACAAAGGCGTTCAAAATATACCATCTTATGTTACAGTAGTTGTACATGGATTTATATCTCTTTGTCCCATTTTATGTTACAGTAGTTGTACATGGATTTATATCTCTTTGTCCCATTTTATGTAACAGTAGTTGTACTTGGATTTATACTTCTTTGTCCCATTTTATGTTACAGTAGTTGTGCATGGATTTATACCTCTTTGTCCCATTTTATGTAACAGTAGTTGTACGTGGATTTATACTTCTTTGTCCCACTTTATGTTACAGTAGTTGTGAGTGGATTTATATATCTTTGTCCCATTTATGTTACAGTAGATGTGAGTGGATTTATACCTCTTTGTCACATTTTATGTTACAGTAGTTGTACGTGGAATTATACCTCTTTGTCCCATTTAATGTAACAGTAGTTGTACGTGGAATTATACCTCTTTGTCCCATTTATGTAATACTAGTTGTACGTGGATTTATACCTCTTTGTCCCATTTAATGTAACAGTAGTTGTACGTGGATTTATACCTCTTTGTCCCACTTTATGTTACAGTAGTTGTACGTGGATTTATACCTCTTTGTCCCATTTTATGTTACAGTAGTTGTACGTGGATTTATACCTCTTTGTCACATTTAATGTAACAGTAGTTGTACGTGGATTAATACCTCTTTGTCCCATTTTATGTAACACTAGTTGTACGTGGATTTATACCTCTTTGTCACATTTAATGTTACAGTAGTTGTACGTGGATTTATACTTCTTTGTCCCACTTTATGTTACAGTAGTTGTGAGTGGATTTATACCTCTTTGTCCCATTTTTTGTTACAGTAGTTGTACGTGGATTTATACCTCTTTGTCACATTTAATGTAACAGTAGTTGTACGTGGATTTATACCTCTTTGTCCCATTTTATGATACAGTAGTTGTACGTGGATTTATACATCTTTGTCCCATTTTATGTTACAGTAGTTGTACGCGGATTTATACCTCTTTGTCCCATTTTATGTTATAGTAGTTGTACTTGGATTTACATTTCTTTTTCCCATTTTGTGTAGCTGTATTAAATTCATTGATTTTTCTTGGTTCTGGTACCAGAAATTGATACCTTTCATTGCTCTGTAGCCCAATAGGGATATAATTACTGTAAAGCTGCTTAGTTTAGTGAGGAGAATACAATGTAGTTTCGCGGGGAGGATAGTTTCGCGGGGAGGATACAATATAGATTCGCGGGGAGAATACAATGTAGTTTCGCGGGGAGGGGAGGATAATTTCACGGGGAGGATACAATATAGATTCGCGGGGAGAATTCAATGTAGTTTCGCGGAGAGGATAGTTTTGAGGGAGGATAGTTGTGCAGGAGGGTAATTTCGGGGGGAGAATAGTTTTGCGGGAGGATAGTTTCGCGGGGAGGATAGTTTTGCGGGAGGATAGTTTCGCGATTCCGCGGGGAGGATAGTTTTGCGGGAGGATAGTTTCCCGATTTCGCGGGGAGGATAGTTTTGCGGGAGGATAATTTCGAGGGGAGGATAGTTTTGCGGGAGGATAGTTTCGCGATTTTTCGGGGAGGATAGTTTCGCGATTTCGCGGGGAGGATTGTTTTGCGATTTCGCGGGGAGGATAGTTTTGAAGGAGGATAGTTTCGCGATTTCGCGGGGAGGACAGTTTTGCGATTTCGCGGGGAGGATAGTTTTGCGAGGGAGATAGTTTTGCGGGGAGGATAGTTTTGAGGGAGGATGGTTTCGCGATTTCGCGGGGAGGGTAGTTTCGCAATGTTGAGAGGAGGATAGTTTTGGGATTTTGCCGGGAGGATAGTTTCGCGATTTCGCATGGAGGTAGTTTTGCGATTTCTCGGGGACATTGCTATATTAGCGAATATTTGATCTGCAAAATATTAAGATATTGTTGAATAAGACAACGTTCAAAGCAGATTACGAACAGTTAATGGTGCTTCACCGTCGACTATTGGTACTGTTATATACTAAAGCAGGAGCAGACACATTAGTACTTTTCTATAGTAACAAAAGTTACTATTGGCATCATGGAAAAGATTGAAGTTCTTATTTTACTTCCGACTGAAAATATTTTAAACAATTAATCGCATCCCGAAATAAATCTGTGGCACCATGCCCTATGTTGAATGAAGTACTTATTGCGAAGAGAACAAAAAGTAACAATTATTTTATATGTATTTTCGTGTTAATTTTCGTGTATTTTCGCATTAATTAGACATGAATATATACACACAAACTATTAAACATAAATTATTTGTCAAACGACAACCATTGTTTATGATCTGACGGCGGTAGGACTGCTACAATTTGCCTTTTGCCTATTGAGTTAAAATCGCTTATACTCGCCCGCGTAAATAAATAAGATGAACAAGATTGGACACAAACCTGTTTATTTTTTGTACGTGTACATGCTTCCGCTAACCTTTATTGATCTGCCGGATATTTCCAGATAAAATCAAATTTGATTCAATGTCTTGGTTGGAAATCAAATCATTTAAGGAAAAGCACACGTGCATTACGTGTGTATGTGGTTTGTGTTTGGTGGTGGTGTGTAGAGATGTTTCAGAGAGAGCCGGATGAGGAGACTTAAGGCGCTGTAATTCTCCTGAGTAGAGTGAAGAGTCTGGGAGGTTTAACATGGAAGTATTACGGTTGTGATAAATGTTTTACGGTGTGTGTAGTACCGGTATATAAGTCACACAGTAACCTGAGTTTATACCTTCAATGGATTTACGGTTTACGTTCGTATTCTTAATATCCTGGGGGACCATTCAAGGTAGGTAGTCAATCTATATGATGGCGATACTCATGTTATATGTAAATAGATTTGATCTTATGTATCACGTGTCGTGCTAAAGTAATTACTAAGTTATCAAATCAGATGTTACTCATTCATGCATAAACATTTTATGAAGTTCATTTTATTTCGTATTGAAAAATATAGCTTAAATGTGTTAATTATAGTAAAATAATTTTAGAAAAAAAGGATTTAAAGTTTGATATTAAAGATTTAAACTTAAGTAAAAAATAAGAAAAGAAGACAACATGTGTACAGATTTTGGTAAAACTAGACGTTAGTTTCTAACGAAATCCGTAATATAGACTGATATCACCGTGGCAACTAACAGATAAACACCTGGCACCAGGGTCAAAGATCATTGAAGACACGATTACTGCTACTGTAAACAGCTGGTTTCAGGGGGAAAGGTCATACTCAGTAGATACTGACTATACTGTTCAGGATTTAGGACCAATGGTCAAGGTCATACTCAATAGATACTGTCTATACTCTTCAGGCTTTAGGACCAAGGGTCAAGGTCATACTCAATAGATACTGTCTATACTGATCAGGATTTAGGACCAAGGGTCAAGGTCATACTCAATAGATACTGACTATACTGATCAGCTGTATAGGGTCAAAGGTCAATAGAGATTATTGTTTGACTTTTAAATGTTCAGGCACGTTTTGTATTAAAATGTTGCAATGTTAAAGTTATATGTGCCATACCTAGGTGAAAATGTTGTCATGGTAGTTTTTCTTCGGGATTCTATTGAAAACCATATCAGCTTTGATGCATTAAGCTGTGAAAATAATTCAACTGGATACATAAATGTATGATGCCTTATAAACCTTAATTACAATTACAAGTTTATACACTGTAAAATTCTTATCTTTATGCCTTATATACACTTCCTAATACCACACTGTAAAAATGTGACATGAAATTGTAGTCAACAACTTGGATTCATGGTCTGACCGTATGCTGAGCTATTTGTATAAAATTATAACTTCTGTATTGTAAGTATTGATAATTTGTGATGGTGAATAAAATATTAAAAGCTATTCCTGATTCGTGAGTATGAAAATTACAACACATGTGCCTTTAAGTCACGAGTAGATTTGGATTTTAATGTTTACAGATGTGTATATTTGAGTTAAATGTTAATGATCGTGCTTCACTGATTCCAATTCGAGGCTATGACGTCTCTTCCTTATTTCTTTGAGTACATAACGATCGATTTCTGAAAGTCGCTGCCATTTTAAAAATCGCCAATAATCGACATACTGATGAATAATAATGAGACGCAAGTGAAGGCAGAACAATGCTATATGTTCCCGTAGTAACGTAACAAAGAAGTAAATATGGAAGCAGTCATTTCGGTAAAGGTTTAAACAGTTAATGGTATTTAACAAGATATAATTGTTTCCTAAAATCTATAGTAGAGTATAGTAGCCGAGTTGTTCCTGTAAGAGAGATGTGTGTTCGCCTTGTACATGTGTAGGTGCGTTATCGCCGAACATGTGTTTGTCTGGGAACTTAATCCACTAACCGACGATATCATGATAACGATTTTATCTCAATAAACGTGTAGAACGGTTCTTAATCTCGGAATCTAGACTTCGTCTGGCATTCTCTAAGCTTGTTTTTGTTCTTTTCCGACGTGTTAATTCTTAATCAATGTTTTATTTACAGTGAAATTTGAAATCGTTTCTATTGAAATATTGCTTAATTTGAAATGAATTATAATCCCTTATACCCATTGCATTCCTCCTCGGTTATATTGAAATCTGGATAATTTGAAGAGATTTCCAATTCCCTGAGGACATCAATATAAACTGGTTCCACTGTTTAAATATCTTTGATTGTAAAGTTGGCAGCCCCGACAGTCGTTCATTTGATTGGATCGATAACAACCTGGCCTGATTTTGTTAAACATATAGCTCTCCTTGAAACACATATCGCTTGGACTTCTGGAGTACATGGTTATGCTTATTTTCCTTCATCCTCGATACTCCAGGGGTTCCGATCACTTACGATCTATACACCCCTGGACTATCTCATAGTGAAATTGAAGGCAGCTCAGCTGAAAATATTTGACCAATCACAGACCAGCAAAGATTTCCTTTGAAGACTACAGAGAGAGCGACGCCCAACTTCAAAGCCACATAGTCAACCACAGTGTACCGTTATACGGTTCTTTTGATGTACATCAAAGGACTAAATTACCTGTTCTGTTCTGTTGCCTCCAGTTTTACGATGAGATAGTCCAGGGGTGTAGAGATCGTAAGTGATCGGAACCCCTGGAGTATCGAGGATGATTTTCCTATAACTACGTTTACACCTTACACATTGGAACTCTGTTAAAGTTATTTGATCACATACTCCGCAGGTGCTGTCACCTAACCGAGTCAGTTTCTGTTCCTGCTTAGCGCTCAGTATAAAGAGAATGGGACGACTGGTTTGCCCGTTGTCACTGTGACTGAGTAAAGTGTGTTTGATGGTATGCCTCCGAGATATAGCACTATAAAAATGAGCGAGAGTTTCATTGTTACAAGGAGACACAACATGGATATGCTGCCGCCTCCCAAAACATACAGACATTCAAAAACACACTTGGCATACTGGGGAGGTCTTCCCTTCAACCAAACATCCGACGGTTAGATATACCGAACGTGCTATCAACATCTCCGGCCATTTAAGGACGTACTCCCATACATGTGGTGTGTGGCGAGTGTGAAGTATGTGTGTCATTTTGGGAACTGCGGTATAAAATATGTGTGTCATTTTGAGGAGGTATGTGGCGAGTGTGAAGTATGTGTGTCATTTTGGGGACTGTGGTATGTGGCGAGTGTGAAGTATGTGTGTCATTTTGGGGACTGCGGTATGAAAATATGTGTGTCATTTTGAGGAGGTGTGTGGCGAGTGTGAAGTATGTGTGTCATTTTGTGGACTGTGGTATGTGGTGAGTGTGAAGTATGTGTGTCATTTTGGGGAATGTGGTGTGGTGAATGTGAAGTATGTGTGTCATTTTGTGGACTGTGGTATGTGGTGAGTGTGAAGTATGTGTGTCATTTTGGGGAATGTTGTATGTGACGAGTGTGAAGTATGTTTGTCATTTTGGGGAATGTTGTATGTGACGAGTGTGAAGTATGTTTGTCATTTTGGGGACTGTGGTATGTGGCTTGTGTGAAGTATGTGTGTTATTTTGGGGACTGTGGTATGTGGCGAGTGTGAAGTATGTGTGTTATTTTGGGGAATGTTGTATGTGACGAGTGTGAAGTATGTTTGTCATTTTGGGGAATGTTGTATGTGGCTAGTGTGAAGTATGTGTGTTATTTTGGGGACTGTGGTATGTGACGAGTGTGAAGCATGTCTGTCATTTTGGGGACTGTGGTATGTGGCGAGTGTAAAATATGTGTGTCATTTTTGGGACTGTGGATGTGGTGAGTGTGAAGTATGTGTGTCATTTTGGGGACTGTGGTATGTGTTGTGTCTCCTTGTTATAGTGGAGCTCGAGTCCATTATGCTTTTGTAGTGCAATCACATTTACGAAAGCTGCCGAGCAGCACACATCACTAAGCCACATTATTCTTATAAATGGAACCCTCTTCATGCTGAGAGATGAACAGAATCCACAGAACAGAAAAAGTTAATTATACTCCAAAACTGTTATCTGGTCAATTTATCCATTCCTGTTCTATATACGTCACACTATATTAATGTTTATGACAAATGTGGCGTTACGATGCATTTATAAAGAATTACTAATGTCAGAACCAAACTTCTTTTTCCAACATACATTGATAAAAAAAAGAAAGATAAACAAAAGTGAGTTTTCTGTAAATTTTTGTCATGATAAAAATCGAATATCAGCTATCCATAAAATAATGTCGTACTGTTTTGTTTTACAATTAAATGGTTTGTATATATGGTCGCTACCAGATCATAAGCTTCGTATAAATATATGCCCCAACTCGAATTGGATGACTTGACTTTCGACCCCACTTGACCACTAATTAGACAAAACCGGAAGCTGAATGTCGGTTAACGCTATTTAATGTTTAGAACGTGTGCTCCTACGACGACCTTGACCCCATATTACAAATTATGGAGTAATATGATTAAAGCAACAACAGAAACCGTCATCTTGTAATGGGAAGGAGAAAGAGGTCATTCTAATAGTATGTGCGGTCTTGAATGATCGTTTGTTGTGCGGTCCCTAATATTCCGCGTCCTGAATGATGTGTTGTGCGTCCCTGCATAAATATTTTGTGCGGTCCTGAATTATATTTTGTGCGGTCATGAATGACATTTTATGCGGCCCTGTTATATTTTGTGCGGTCTTGAATATTCCGTTCCGTCCTGAACGATAATTTGTGTGGCCAAGAATGATATTTTTGTGCGGTCGTGAATTATGTATTGTGCGGTCCTGAATATTCTGTGCTGTCCTGAATAATATTTTGTGCTCTTCAAAAGTTACAGATACTAGATACGACCTACAGGTTGTTATGTTAGACAACCACAAACACATGCTGTGTGGGAGAAACTACGAGGTTTATTAAACTCTGAATTCTGATTGGCCAATAATCACATATAATTGGGTAGCACTAAATGCCGGATCCGATGTCGGATTATAACGGATGTACATATACATGACATCTCCTTTTTTTTTTTTTTTTAAATATTTAACAAAATATTGCTTTATAAGTCTCAATGTATAAATGTACTGTAATGACTAATGTCATTTTAAATGTCCATTAATTGAACTTTGACTAGATACTATTTGGCTATTAAAACAACGTTAAACACAAAATCGTTATTGTTATCTTTCAATAACTGTCAAATGAGAATTAACACTGGGTAACACAATCAAACAAATACACAACACTTGGAATGGGGTGGAGTCAGAGGTTTCTAGCACATGACTCACCGTTGAGATTGGTCTTTACCACCAATCTATGCACAACACATAATCATGAACTGTAGTCTTTCAACCATCTTGGTGGCTTGACAATTCGGCCGCTAGATGTTCTTACATCGTTTGAAATAGTCTTTGTGGTGTTCAATGTCTGTTGCTTCGAATTATCCTCAGGGACATCAGGCTTTGTTGGTAATGATGCTGAAACCTCTGGTTCAGGGCCCATGATGATGGGTGGAGGTTCTGATGTCTTAAGAAGGTCTCTTCTGTTCCTCCTGTAATGTCTTCCGTCTGGCGTCGTTACCATGTAAGATCTTGGCTCTGATCTTTTGTACTGTACTTGAGCTGGTTCCCAGGTCTTTTCTGTCCTTATTCTGACAGAGTCACCATGTTTCAATGGAGACAATGGCTTAGTGCGTTTATCGTAGTGGTGTTTCTGTTGATCTTGGCGCGAGTTGAGCTGCACTGTAGCCCCACGAGCAACTTTTGGTGACAATGTTTCCCGAACTGTAGGTAACTTTGATCTTAGACACCTACTCATGAGTAATTGAGCAGGGGAATACTGTGTCCCTGACAAGGGTGTGTTTCTGTACTCCAATAATGAAATGTAGGGGTCACCGTTGCTCTCTTCAGCTTTCCTGAGGAAGTTTTTAATGGTTTGTACCATTCTCTCACTTAGTCCATTAGACTGTGCGTAGGTAGGGCTTGATGTGACTAATTCTATGTCCCACTGTCTTGCAAACTCGCGAAACTCTCTAGAGTTGAAAGGCATGTTATCAGACATGATAACTTCAGGTATACCATGTCTAGCCAATACAGACTTCAGGTGAATGATTACATTGTTGGCTGTCTTGTTTTCAAGCCTGCAGATCTCTGGATATTTTGAGAAATAATCTACCACTACAAGATAATCTCTCGAACCATACTGGAATAAATCCATCCCCAGTTTCTCCCATGGTCTGTCCGGAACCTTGTGCGGAATCATGGGTTCCTTTTGCTGTTTGGGTTTAAATCGGTTGCACGTAGAACACCTGGATACATGATCTTCTATGTCTGTTGACATACTTGGCCAGTAAATACTCGCTCTGGCACGGGATTTGCATTTTTCTATGCCAAGGTGACATTCATGAAGTGTGGTGAGCATTTCTCGTCGGAGTTGTTTAGGAATGATCAGCTTCTCCCCATAAAACATTAGTCCTCCAGCTTCATAAAGCTCGTCCCTCATTGTCCAGTAAGGGCGTACTGACAATGGGCTTTCACATTTTACCATTGGCCAACCTCGTTTTACAATTGTGACAAGGTCCTGTAGCTTGGTGTCTTCTGCTGTGGCCTTTAAGAGCTGGTCGAGTCTAGCTGAACTTACTGATAGACTTGTTACTAGGCTATGGACAATCACTTCCATTTCTTTGTTAAGCTCTGTAGCATCTCCTGTTGTAGGTAGGTAGGCTCTAGATAGTGTGTCCGCTATGTACATGTACTTTCCAGGTACATATGTTGTACTGATCTGGTACCGTTGTAACCTCAGTAACATTCTCTGTAACCTTGGTGAGGCCCTCGCGAGAGGTTTCCGCGTAATTGTTTCAAGGGGTTTATGGTCAGATTGGATTTCAAAAGGTCTGCCGTATACATATTGGTGAAACTTGTCACATGAGAACACTATAGCCAGGAGCTCTTTCTCGATTTGAGCGTAATTCTTCTCCGATGATGTGAGAGATCTGGATGCGTAGGCAATCGGCTTCCCTTCTTGTATCAGACAAGCCCCTAAGCCATTCTGTGACGCATCGGCTTGTATCACAACAGGCTTGGTTGTATCGAAGAAGCTTAGAACTGGTTTTCTTGTCAAAACATTCTTGATCACTTGTAGTGCTTGATCATGTGTCTCATCCCATGTCCAGGCAACACCTTTCTTCAGAAGATCTCGCAAAGGGGAGGTAATTTCAGACATGTTGGGTATATACTTGGATAGATAGTTTACCATTCCCAATAGCCGTTGTAAAGCTGGCTTGTCCTGGGGTGTGGGCATATTCATAATGGCCTCTATTTTACTGTCATTAGGTTTGAGTCCTTCTTGAGTAATAACATTACCCATGTACTTGACTGTATCCACTTTAAACTGGATCTTTGATGGATTGAACTTTATATTTCTTTCCCTTGCTCTCTCCATGACTTTAACTATGATGTTGTCATGCTCCGTAGTGTCCTTGGCTGCTATAATCATGTCATCTGCTATCATCTGGACACCAGAAATGTCTCCAAACACTTCCTGGTTTTTCTTCTGAAATACTTCACTAGCTGAACTGATCCCGAATGGCATACGTTTGAACCTGTATCTGCCAAAAGGTGTGTTGAAAGTACATAGATATGATGATGGTTCATCCAATTCGACTTGCCAATAGCCGTCCTTTTCATCAAGAATTGAGAACACTTTCTTTTCATGCAGTTCAGCGGAGATGTCTTCGGGAGTAGGAATCCTGTAGTGTTCGCGTTTGATCGCCTTATTGAGATCTCTAGGGGCCAGACATATTCTCAAAGATCCATTTTTCTTTTTTACTAACACGATACTGTTTACCCACTCTGTCGGCTTGTCGACAGCAGCGATGATATCTTCTGCCTCGAGTTTACGTAAAGTCTCCTGTAGACGCGACTGCAAACTGAAGGGAATTTTCCGCGGAGGATGTATTATTGGCTTTACATCCGGGTTAAGTTCAATGTGATACTGACCTTCAAACTTGCCTAGTCCCTTGAACACATCTTCATAGTCAGCTGTAAGCTTAGACTTGCTCAAGTCCTGGTTATGACTTTGCTCCCTTACAACTGAGTGTATGTCTGACTTTCTATCTGTCCTTTCAACCAACTGTAGATCTTGACATGTTGATAAACCAAGTATTGGAGGTGATTTAACATCAGCAATGTAAAATTCAATGTCTCTGTTTCGGCATCTGAGATGTGCCTTGCCAGCAGGTATTACTTTATGTCCACCATAGGCTGAGAGAATTGACATAGTCTCTTGAAGTTTGGGTCTCCTGGTCAGCTTTTCAAAACATGATAATGGTAACACATTGGCTTCAGCTCCAGTGTCCAATTTGAACTTAATATTCTGTCCATTCATCTTAAGATTAGTGAACCAACCTTTGTTGTATATAGCTGCATCATCAGGTCCGATCTGTCCGATCTGTAACTCTCCAATAAAAAGATCGCTGAGACCGTCACATTCTTGAACAGATATGTCGTGGACATCGTTTTTCCTTTCACTGGGTCTGCTTCTACATTCACTCCTAAAATGGTTTTGTTTCCCGCATTTAAGACAGTTTTTCCCGTACGCTGGACACTCGCGTTTTTTATGGGAAGTTCCACACCTACTACATTTCATTGAATGTGTACTTTTTTGTTGTGATGTTTTCTGGTGATGTTTACTAGGCTTGTGTTTCGCGCGCTTATTGACCACGTGGACCGCCATGCCGGGGCTACTGCCAGGCTCGCTGATTTCTTTTATCTGTCTCGCGCTCGCCTCCGACGCTCTACATATTTCTACCACTCTATCTAGCGTAGGGTCTGCTGAATCTCGAAGTAATCTCTCTTTCAATCGAGTATTATCTATTCCGAAAATCAGTCTATCTCTAATCATCATGTTTGTCTGATCACCAAATTCACAGTTCTTTGCCCTCGTTTTTAGTTCAGTTACAAAGTGATCAATCGACTCACCTTCCTTTTGTTTAGTCTCCCAAAACATATACCGTTCTATGACTGTATTTTTCCTTGGGTTGCAATATTCCTGGAACTTGTCGAGTACTGGCTTCAACTTTAGTTTGTCAGCATCGTTAGCAAATACGAAATTATTGTAAATTTCCATTCCATCTTCCCCTATCGTATGAAGTAAGATGGCGACTTGCGTAGCCTCAGATTTTTCTGTGCTGCCTGACGCTGTAAGGTATACATCAAGTCGTTGAGACCAACGTCTCCAGTTTTCGCTAAGGTTCGCCCCATCAAAGCTCATAGGCGTTGGAGGTTTAAATTGTTCCATTTCTTAAAAAATTCCCGTCTTTCTGACACCATGTTATGTTAGACAACCACAAACACATGCTGTGTGGGAGAAACTACGAGGTTTATTAAACTCTGAATTCTGATTGGCCAATAATCACATATAATTGGGTAGCACTAAATGCCGGATCCGATGTCGGATTATAACGGATGTACATATACATGACACAGGTCTTTGTCACGCAACCAATTTATCAACCAGTCAATCGGTTTTTAATTAAATGTCAGACACCCTCCTGGTTCAGCGCGATCGACTTAGCAGTTTCTTCTTCCAGAGTTTGTTCACTTTAGATTTGAATTGGTGTAACATGTTGGAAGTCATTACTGCCGGACTGCTGTATGTGTTAATCATTATTTATAACCTATAGTGAAGTATCACTTGTATTTTTGAGTGACCCGCGCTCCGTGTCTGAGTATTTTGACCGGATGTCATTATGACGACTCGCCACCACTACAGAGCAGTAGACAAAACCGAAACTTTCTTTTGTATAACGTATATTTTGCAGATTATGTAGATAGAAAAATATGATTTGACGATATTCTTGAGAAACACATGTTCAAATTTTTAAAACATTTCTACTTTTGTTTTGCAGATGTTGACGCATTCAAGGCGCCCTCTAACTTACAAGCAAATGTACTCTCGTCTCACGAGATTTTGATCACATGGGACGAACACAAGCGTCAAAGAGACAAGAATGATACATTTTATACTTTACGGTACCGACCGCGAAATGGCGGGCAGACACAATATCAGTATGCACGTGTAGTAAAGCCAGAATATTTGTTTACCGACGCCGAGGCAAATACTACGTATGCCTTTTCTGTGAAGTTTTCTAAAGGCAAGAAACGGAGCCGCTGGTCGGCTACAGTTAAAAATACTACCTCATTTACAGATGGTAAGAATGGGGGAATCGTTATAGATTATGATGGGTAAAAATACTACCTTATCTACAGATGGTAAGAATGGGGGATTCATTATAGATTCTAATGGGTAAAAATACTACCTCATCTACAGATGGTAAGAATGGGGGAATCGTTATAGATTCTGATGGGTAAAAATACTACCTCATCTACAGATGGTAAGGATGGGGGATTCGTTATAGATTCTGGTGGGTAAAAATACTAAGTCATCTACAGATGGTAAGAATTGGGGATTCGTTATAGATTCTGATGATTTGATTTTAGACATCGGGACGATGTTTTAATTTGTTTAGATTTTTTGTGCAGGCCGAGACCATAAGAAATGTCAGGTTGGATAAAAAAAATAATATATAATTAATACAAACTAACGTAACGACTGTATGTAATATAGTACATGTTCTAATTCTTTATTTCTTTAACGAGGATTGCACACAGCCCTAGGGCCACTAAATGCTCTCCTCGACACATATGACAATACAATATATACATGACAATGCATTAGAATAACGCACACACTCTCACTCACACAAACATTCCATGACAAAAAAAGAGAGAGGGGAGAGGGAGAAAGAAATCGAGAGAGAAGAGAGAGACAGGCGAAGGAGGGAGAGAGAGCGATGCAGATACAGATGGGAGAGGGATTGGAGTGTAAAGAAATAATTATTTAGAATCTTTTGGAGTCGATGACGAATTCGAAAACGGAATCAAAAATTATTTTGTTTGATGAATCGGTATTATCTTCAGAGCCATGTAATAAAATTTGAACAAAGATATCAGGTATGAGATTAATGATAAGGTCAGGATTGACATTTGGAGCCAGCTTTTTACAAGTATTTTGAATTAGTTTTGTACGTGGTATTATAAATTTAGGACATAATAAGAAGAAGTGTTTTTCATCCTCAGGAGAGTCTACACAGTAATCACAATATTTATTTGATGTTAATTTGTAAGAAAATCTATGTTTGTTTAGGGCACTGAGGCCCATTCTTAATCTACAATGATTGATTTTACCTTTTCCATGCCCATACGTATTTAGTGGATTTGATTTTGAGTCGAAAATTTTGATAGTGCTTGTGAAAAAGAGTTAAGAGTGGTTTTATTCCTAATGTGTTCGGGAAGATTGTTCCAGTCTCTAATAGTTTTTGGAAAGAAAGATTGGTGATAGAATGTTTTTTTGGAAGGAACTGGAAGTAGTGTATTAGAATTTCTGAAATTGTAGTTTGGAGTGCGATATGAAAGGAGTGGACAAAGCGATTTCAAATATGGAGGAGCGATCATGTTTAATTTTAAATAACATTTTAAGTCTAAAATACTTACTTCCTTCTATCACTTAGTAGCTCCCAGCCAAGCTCAGTTAAGAGTTTTGTATACCTTATTACCTTATACCCACCTGTACAGATTAGAGCAGCCCGTCGCTTCCAACACTTTCAATAAGGTCGGATTCATGCTGATTGCAGTTATCAAATAGAATACAACCATATTCTAGGATAGATCTTACCATAGATTAATATAGCTTTTCAAGACCGACACATGGTATTTTGTACGATAATGACTGTAATATGTTTAATATTTTATTAGCCTTTGCACAATATCAGATATATGCACATGCCAGCTTAGGTTTCCAGATAATGATATGCCAAGATGTTTGTGTGTGTTGACGTGATTGATAGTGATATTATTGAGCTGAAGATCAGGGTTGTTTAGAGTGCGCTTTTTGGTGAATATGACAAGTTCTGTTTTCGTTGCATTAAAAGTTACTAACCAACGCTTTGCCCTATTTGAGAGAGACGAAAGATCATTATTTAACTTATTAATACAGTGTGAGTTATTAATTTCTGAAGAGAGAGAAGTGTCGTCTGCAAATAAATTGATGATTGACCATTGAAAACAACAAATTGATTTCTATTTTTAAGATAGCTTTTAAGCCAATTAAGTAAATTTCCTTTAATACCAATATTCTCTAGTTTATATATAGAAGCTTCGTGCCATACCTTATCAAATGCCTTAGAAACGTCCAAAAACACGGAACATACATCAATGTAGTGCATGTGTATGTATACCCCGTACGAGTGACATATTCCTTTCTATTTAGGTCCGTTTGGAAGTACGAATGACCTGTTCCTTGGGAGCTGGGGAGAATGGGGCACGTGGTCGGAATGTTCTGTCACGTGCGGGGAAGGAACAATACAACGCACAAAGACCCGGAAGTATCTGAACGGCACAATGTACAACACCACCACCTCTTCAGATAATTGTTACTTTGACTGTGAATGTGAGTTGTCTGCCCTTGAACTTGAACGTTTTATTATTTTGACTACCTGTGCATTATTGTTTAATCATACATACTGATACTGATTGACAAATTAGTTATATTATACCTTTAGATGGAGACTGGCCACGTGGTACATAAAGTCATGTAGACATTAATCAATAATTTGCTTTGAATGTCACCTTTATTGTTTCAGTAACTGTGCCAAAGGATTCTAACTTTGATAGTGATATTATGTTCGGTTACGGACATTTGGTTACAGGTGAAATATTTAGGTTTAATGGACATTAACCTATGTTAAAGATTGATTATTTACGGTAATGATTTGACTAAGATAATACTAATCTGTTATTAAATTTACCTTGGTAAACCCTAGGAATCAATAACGTCATGATATAACAAATTCACACATCAATACTATCGTATTCCAATAAATCGTGATAATGTGTGTATTTTTTTAACAATAACGGATTCATAACATTATATTTACAGTTTGCACTGACATGGACTCAATAACTATACTTTCTAGTATTAACCTTATCAGTGTATAATGATAGTACAGCACGTGCGGTGATTCTATTGTCACGGGAATAATCGCTGGCGTAGCAACGTGGGGTCACGACCTCACTTTTGGTGGGGACATATGAATGGATCGATTACAATCATCTGATCAAAGGAATTCGTTGACGATGATGGGAAAGAACAAATATGAATATTTCAATACAAAAAAATATACACCTGTCACGAGAAAAAAATGATATTAATTTGAGTGAAGAACTGTAAATATAAGGAATAGATGTTTATTTTGTTGAGGTTTCGCCGGGTAACATGAAATTTACACGGGCTCTATTATTATTATACCCTCATAGCCGCAACAAACTAAAACTCTATTCCTTAATTAAAGTCGGCACATGTACTCTAAACAACCTTGTGTATATTGACATCTTTTTATAAATCCTTATATCTACTTTCCTTGAAGGACACTCTAAAACCTATTTCACTTTTATGTCAAACACCGTGATTCTACCCACTTAATTTACATAACTGAAGTCGTCGTTCATTTTCTAGAGATATCTTTGGTAAAGTTGTTTTATTAAAAATAATTCACCCCAATCTGAAGAAAAGTCAAAACGTTTGTTTGTTTGAAAAGCAAATTGCTAGTTATTTTGAACCCATACTGTAACCTTTCGTAGAGTTCGATTACAGAGATAAGTGTCCAGCATGTTCAAACTGCTCTTTTATATCATAGTACTTCACTAAATATATATATTATGATGTTGGGTAGTAATACGACAAGAGGTGGCAAGAAAAATACGTTTATCACATAATTGTCCCGTCCAGCCATGTCATAGGCAATGTCAGAAATATCGTAACACACATGTGTTATAACACCATTGTGACGTCACATGTAGTTTTGACGTGTAATCTATATATGACGTCGCATGATTGTCTCAGTAGACGGAAACGTCACAACAGAGCCTGATTTCTACTATTTTATATAGAGACGAAATATAAAGTTTTACTCGTATTTCTATTAATAAAAGTTATGTTATAAATAGAATCTTACACTCGTGACTATAGTATATGACATTTATCAAACTCGTTCAGCAATTTGATATGCCACTCGCCTAAAGGCTCTTGGCATATCCAATTATTGAACTCTTTTGATAACTATCATATCACGTAGCCGTTTATGTAAATTCCTGTATTTATATGATTTTTTTTTTAATTTTACGTGCTCATTAATAACTTACCACGTAAGCACGTACAAGAAATATCTATTTTTCATGCTATGCTAAAAAAATATGTCCTAAATTAAGAAATATTACCTCAATGCCTCTTTATAAGTAATGTAACTGATACAATGTTTGTAATCGTAGATCGAGATGAAGACCTAGTGGCCAAACCAAGGACTGTAGAGGTCAAATCTCTGACGTCATCAATAGCGAAGGTCAAATGGCGGCGTCCTAGAATGAAGAAATCAGATATCAGCACTTACCACGTGATGTGGACGAACGGACGGCCAAATCAGGAGCGTGCGATCAACGTCACTAAAAGGTTTTACATTATCGACAATCTACGTCCTAACTCTACGTATACCATCAGCATACGGACGGTCAGTGTGGAGGGAAAGATGTCCGAAATCTCGGCCGTCAACTTTACTACAGAATCACAAGTTGTGGACAGATCTCCGAGTAACGTCACGGTCAGGGCTGTAGGCACCACGGTGTGTATATTAATCCTTTTCATTAAGTTGTGTTAATTTACATCGAGGGTAAATCCCCCTCCAAAAAAAACAACAACAACAACATCAGCATCAAAATAAATAAAAAAAATCAGGTTCCTTAATCTCAAGTTCCCATGAATTATAAATTCGGCCAACCTTTTTAACTATGAACAAGTAGAACAAACTGTTTTTTTTAGATACACCCATTTCCCGCCCTATTCGGTTATAACTCTGCTATTTATTACAACCCCACGTGTAATCCACTTTGTACTATTTAAATGCATTATAATGTCCTAATGTTCAAACGTAAGTATCTTCATTTGAAATATCAATGTCTTCTTCATAGTGTTCCCTCGCCAAAACGCCAAACGAGACAAACACAACTTACTTTTATACTTTGACACCGTGGTTACCTATTTGCTGATCCTCGTTATTGGTGGTAGACCATGACGCGATATGTATGATTGATGGAGGAGTGTGTAGTCAATGGTCGTATTATCTCTGCCGTTTGGATGTTCGAAAGTAGGTTATGTAGACAACGTGGATGAGTTCTTCCATGAATAGGTGTAATTTCCCTTTGAATTCCTAGAATTTTTAGTCAAATCGCAGTTTAAGTCACCAGCGATGACCAGATCGTGCGTAGTTATCTCTTTAGGATGAGTAGACAATCGCCGTATTCGTCTTCTGCGGATGATGTGTTTCTAGCAGGCACATATACACTTATGACGAGGAATGGACGATGTTCCCTTAACTTTAATGTAGGTTATGCGCTGATTTCCTTCGTCTATTGGAGTTACTGTATGATCTATCTCTTTACCCTAGAGAATAGCTACCCCCTCTGTAACCTCGGAGTCTCTGTGTAGATAGGGTTATGTTGATCTACAGCCTTTCGTGTCCACCCGAATCTTTTGTTTGTATTTGATAGATTGTGCAATTCGCGATGAAAGAGCCAGTGTTCCTGTAGACATATGATGTCGGATGTATTGAAGAGTTCCCCTATACAGTCAATGGCATTTTTATAGTTTTTGTAATTGTTTTATGTAATTTGAACTCTATACTAGGTTATGTTGGTGACCTCAAGGTTGGGCGGTCCTCCAAAAAGACTCGGGCAAGGAGTTGTAGCACTCGTCTACATGACGTCATGGCCTTTAGTGGGATCTTGTGGTGTTTGACGTTTGAGGTTATGGGTCGGATCTGAGTCCATGGGTTCAGCTTCATCGATGACTTCGAGTTGCACGTTGCTGTCTGTAGGGGCGTATTTATAAGCACATTCTCTTCACTGTTGCGTAGGGAATTGTCTGAAACTCTATTTATAATCTCGTCTGCCACCTGAAATACTGCATGCCGATGATTTCTCTTATCACCACATTGTTTTCTAGCAGGAGGTTGTTTATTTTTGTAGAGTGGAGTCCCCTGACGAAAAATAGGAGGGGGTACGTGTTTAATGTGTTGAACAATGTGCAGGGTATCGTATGAATGAAATTATCTTCCAGTCGTTCGATGCGCTGAGTCAAGTTGACTAGTTCTGCATCATGTAATTTTCTGGTTATGATTCTTCTATCTTCAATTGAGGATATTTGGTCATGAATCTAGTAAAACTTGAGGTTAAAAACAGTTTGTTCAAATTTTTTAAGAAACGGTCTTCATCTTGGGGAGTTATGTAGTGTGTTCTGTGTTGACATACTGCTGGAGCTAGCTACTGGAGTAGATGATGTGTTATATTGGAACAGCGTAGGACTATGATGACATCCATTTTGGCTGCAGTCTCCGATCGTTATCCTGAGAAGCCTATTTGAGTCTTCTAGCTTTCTGATTTTGTATTCTAGTTTAATTATGCCAGTAGACGGTAACCTCGCAGAGTTCTTAATGTCTTCGTATAAGGCATGTCTTTCTATTTTAGCTCATCTTCCCATTTTTTAGTCTAGCTTCTTATTCATCAACTACCGAGGCAGTCGTAGAATGAGGTTGGGTATTTGGTGCATCGTTGTAAGGTAGAGCTGTCACTAAGTGTAGCAGTAGGTCTCTGTGGAATCTGATATCCATGAATGTTGTGGTTGTAGCATTGTCACATATGGCGTTACATGTAGGCCCCGAGGACATGACCAATTGCTTTTCGGCGGGATTGTTATCTATAGTGTCCGAGAGAGCTCACGTGATAGATCTCGACGCGTTCTTCCCTTTGGAACTCGTCTCGCGCGTGCCGGCAAGAAGCTCTGAGCACCTACTGAGTATTTCAGCGTTGGATTTTCTAAAAGAGCTGTCTGAAATATTATCCAAAGTGTCTTTAAAGTGTATAACGAAATGGCCAATGTCTCCGCCGTTATAAGGGCTGATGATGTGGTATGGTAAAGATTGATTGTATAAGACTTCCTAGATACATGTTTGGTGTTTAACGGGGCAACTTTCCATGTTTCACTAATGCATAGACCACTCGAATCGTCTACTTCTTGTCTGATTGTTGAAATTTCAATCCTAGATCTGAGCGATGTCTACATATTCGCGCGAAAGTATTCATAGGCAGTGGCGGAAAATTTCAGAACAATACCGCCGTTAGTGTATGTCTTTTCACAATTAAAATCTCTGTTACTGGTATTTATTTTTCTTATTTTAAAGCAGCACGTTTATTCAGTCTATAGGTTAAAGCTTTATCTTTACTGGGAGTATAGGTTGCTGGGGGTCTGCGAGATCTGCTGACCCTTGTACATATGGAGGCCGCCATGTTGGAAAAAATAGATGCCAAAGTTCCGGTGTTTGATGACGCGGGAAATGTGTGTCTCGTTACTCCGCTGTCGTTTATTACATTTTTTTGTTATTTTAAAGTCAATGGCACTACAATCAGCTACAGGAGGGTGTATATAAAAGCAGGGTAATGTGAATAAAACGCTAAAAGTGAAAAAAAAACAAGGAACTAATAAAATGGACACATAAAAGTACACCAAGCCGAGTGGAAAAAGATCCCGTAGGCCCACACCGGAGAACCTTGAAATGCAAAAGTCTTAAAATATGCACTTAATGTGCTAAAAATCCATAAAATCACAGTCCAACACATTTGAATTTCACAAGTTACCACCAGCAGACAGCACATCAAACACGTCCACCGCCACCAGGCGCCATGTTGAAAATGATCTATAGAGCACAAATAGAGGACAAACAGAGCATTGTTCTTATGCCACTTTTTGCGTGACACGTCCTGTCATAGTGCCAGCGAAATGTCGGTTGGAGGAAATTGGTTTAATAACTGAAAGAAAACCTTTTTTTTTTTTAAAAAAAAACCCAATATATTTTATTTTCAAAAACGAATTAACAAATCTTGTCCTCTCGCAGGAGGGCTTTCACATATCATTCTCCTTTTATTCTTTATTTTCAGTCAATCAAATATCTCTTTCATGCTATTTCACTTTCTTTTTATTTGTTTACATTTTTAGCCCACCATCTGTTAATTTTTAGCCCACCATCAACAGATGGTGGGCTATTCAAATCGCTTTTTGTCCGTGGTCCGTGGTCCGTCCTTCCGTCCGTCCGTCCTTCCGTCCGTTAACAATTCTTGTTACCGCTATTTTTCAGAAAGTACTGAAGGGATGTTTCTCAAATTTCATATGTAGGTTCCCCTGGGGCCCTAGTTGTGCATATTGCATTTTGGGACCGATTGATTAACAAGATGGCCGCGAGGCCGCCATCTTGGATTTTGATAGTTAAAGATTGTTACCGCTATTTCTCAGAATGTACTCAAGGGATCTGTATCAAATTGCATGTGCAGGTTCCCCTAGGAGTCTAGTTGTGCATATTGCATTTTTAGACCCATCGGTGAACAAGATGGCCGACAGGACGCCATCTTGGAATTTGATAATTGAAGCTTGTTACCACTATTTCTTAGAAAGTACTGAATGGATCTGTCTCAAATTTCATGTGCAGGTTCCCCTAGGTCCCTGGTTAATGGTTATGCATATTGCATTTTGGTACCGATCAGTGAACAAGATGACCGACAGAACGCCATCTTGGATTTTGACAATTGAAGTTTTTTTTCCGCTATGTCTAAGAATGTACTGATGGGATCTGTCTCAAATTGTATGTGCAGGTTCTTCTAGGGGTCTAGTTGTGCATATTGCATTTTAGGACCGAACGGTGAACAAGATGGCCGACAGGTAGCCATCAAGGATTTTGATAATTAAAGTTTGTTACCGTTATATATCTCAGAAAGCAGTCAAAGGATCTTTCTGAAATTCCATGTGTAGTAATATGTAGTAAAAGCTTGAAAAGCAGAGAAAAGATCCCTCTTTCCTTTGTCAGACAAAGATCGTTCTTAGGTGGGTGCCAAGATCCCTCTGGGATCTCTTGTCCTTAAGACAAGCAGAATAAATATTACAATATTTTTAAATATTTCGTATCAGGTTGTATATATATATATATATATAAAATGTTCCGGAATGTCTTTGAGATATCCTACTAAAATTAGTTTTTACCTGCTAGTTGTAGGGATGGCGTGCGTACGTGTTTAGTGTTGTTGCCTGAAAGAAAACCTGAAATATCCTCTTAAATTGCATTTTCCTTGTAAATAAGATTTAAGGATCTGAAACATCATCAAAAACATGAATTAAGTTACGAATTAAAATCTAAAGCCACAGGATAATGAGGATATGCTGAGAATTATTGACTTCAAAGCGCAGAGGACAAACTATTCTTCGATATGGTAATAATGTACGATTTTTGTTTCCGCATCCAACCTCTCATGATATATTTTGTACTGTATACTTTTATATAGTACAATATTGTCTAAACTTACGATTATATATGCCATTTCCAGAAAATCCTTGTAAAATGGCGGCCACCAGTGGAGAGTCTTGGTCATGTGACCGGATATAAGCTCCAGTACAGAAGAAAGGGGCTCCGGCGGGGGGATATGTGCTCTGTGCTCACCGAAGGGGACAAGCTGCGATACGTCATTACAGGTAAGCTCACCATTACAGGTAAGCTCATCACAGGTAACGCTAATATACACTTTAAAGGTTTACATTCTGTGTATTGTTATGTTGTATGGTCTTTTGTTTTCCATTGAAACATCATGCTGATGTGTCCCTAACCTTGCCGAGTTATAAAGTGGCTGTAGATGTCGGCACCAAGCTCTCCTGTTCATCGTAGGAAGTAGAAATAATTGGCGGCAATAAAAACCACCACCGTACAATGTCGTAATAGATGTAAATTATACAACCACGAAAGTGAAACACAGCACAAAACACTATCCATAGTAAATGATACATTCTACAGTCATCGCTATGAGGAAAGAGAGCCCAATCAAAATAACATCAAAACATCATAGAAATTGCTCTATCGTTTTAATTGCGGTTGCTATGGTAACAGATAGTTGTAAGACTAGACCTGTTGGCGTTTGATGTCTACCTGGTAAGTTGTTGGAAGTCGTCAGCGAGAAAGACGATCTGATCAATTACAGATAATTAGAGAGAATTCCCAGACAATATAAGTAATGTTGGTCGTTGTTTAGAATCACTTACGTACCTTTCGCGTTTAAAGGGACAATTCAGTGAGGCTATTTCGTTACATAACCACGAAGCAAAATATGACATAAATATATTGTTCTACATTCCTTGTGAAACGTATGACAAGAAAGAGTGACAAATTCCACAACATTGCTAAGTATTTTGATTAATAACATTGAAATTCCAAATCGTTGATCAATACGATTAAGCAGGTACAACATGTACGCTGTATCCTTACCCGAGTCAAAGTCACGCACGTTTAACAAATGCAATACATAACTACTGAGGAGTTGATGAAATTATTTTTAGACAAGAACATGCATCTAATAATGTTAACACAGTTGTAAGAGCGTTTTGAGTAGTTCTAGACAAAAACTTCTTTATTACACAGGCAAGGGTCAGGGTTTGGCATACAAGGCTATGTGTAATGGCGATTGAACATTTCACATACAATTGACTACAGTGGACTTTTCTGGCATATCACAGTAAAATCAACAGATCTAATTTCTATTAGAACGGGTTTGTTCCCGAAATATGTGCAAGTTTTAATGTACTCTTACACCGAATTGTCCCTTTAAATGTCATCATATCTTTTAAAGGTATATATGTGTAATTTACCTGAAATGACTTTGGAGATTTAAAATATGAATACGAAACGAGTTTCAATCACCATTTCTATTATTTGATCATCAATCTATAATTGTCACCATTTCCTGACAGTGAGCAATCTAATTCAAATAAGTTGACTATCACAACGATACAAAATAACGAAATGGTTCTTCATTGTTAACATAGGTTTACATATGTATTTGTGTAGTGTTTATACGGAGCGCAGCTTGAACGGGTTCACGAATTGAACTCTTGTGATAGAAATGTCTCGATAACGTTAATCTATGTAAATCATCCATATGTAGATTTGGAAAACTTTCTTGTAAACAGGAAACGGAAATCACAACAAGATCTAGCATTGCGCTTGACAGTATGCAAAGTCACACTCTTTCGTGATTACAAACAATATCCTTTGTAAAAATTCAAAATGAAAATATAAGAGAGAGATAAATCTTCCAATTTTATTATAAATTGAATCTAACATAAATTTACATTTAATCGTAAATCTTAACTTAAATTTAAAAAAAAAAAAAAAAACTTTTACATGACCATTTGCTTCCAAATTTTCCGTCGGCAATGGAGAATCATGTGAGATATTTTTGTAGCCACAGTCACGTATCTAAATATTATTGTTCTTGTTATAAACTGAATGTCAGTTATCAAATGGTTTTTAGCAGTAAAGTAAGCCAATGCACACAATAAGCAATAAGAACAATACATATCACATCGATAGGAGTTCAATCGTCTGTTGGGTCAGGGGAGATAACTCTTTCATTGTTAGAAATGCTTTTTTACACGACATCTAAACAGTATTCATAACAATGATATTTCTATTTGGTATATTAACAAAAAGAATGTTGTTCAAGATAAACATGTGACAAATGCAATCAGGAATTGCAATCAATATCTTGCAGTATTTTGACTAAAATGCATTAATTTATATAAATATTTCCAGAATCAATCAGATCTGATAAAACATACTTGTTTCTGTGCATATAAACAACCTTGGTTACCACTGTTAATATTATCTTTCCACTTGATACACCGTGCTATAACTTGATAAACCGGAAGTGACGAAAATTTGAATAGGATTTAACCTAGATTAGGTCACCTATGAAATGTGTGATTATCCCGTGGATTTATATTTTGTCATACCAGTTAATATAGCTGGTTGTGTTCATGGATAACTACTGATTCACGCTATACATGTTTTTTTTTTTTTAAATATAAATTCTGGTAATTTTTCACTTCGTAATTTAGCGTCAAACTTACGCCCTAATTCGAGGGCGTAACTTACGAAGACTCATATAGGGGTCGGGCATCAGATCTCGATATTATTGCTAATCAGAAGTTTCTCAATATCGAGATCTAATATCATTGGATTAACGTCTCCCTGTGTTACTGAACACATGGGTCATTATCGGTTATGCGGTTGAACCTACATGTAGTTGTTCGTTTATGAATTAAAGACGGATCTGGCGATTTTATATTGTTTTCTGTCGACCCTTGACAAAGTCCTCACAGGCCTGTATCAAAAACTGCAGGTCTGTTAGGATTTATACTTGAAGTAATGACTAACAAACCGCCGAACCGTTTGTTCAGAATAAATGAAAACGACCCTGTATCCAACTGACACAACGTTACCGTATACCCGTCAGTATGTCATTTACGTAGCCCTGTACTGTAACGAAACTTACAAAGTGATAGCAACCGTGGAATTGCAACTTACTAGTTTGTTCACTGACAGAATCCCGCCAAAACACACGTCTCTCATTGATTGATTGATTGGTTGATTGATTGAGTTTAACGCCCTTATTCCGGTTTTAACTGAGCCTAGACACTCGCCTGCGCTCGATATCCTTCATTGACAAAGGCTAGCGAAATTATACATGTTAATTTTGGTAGATGTTTTTTGGTTTACAAAATTTTCATAATAAACGTTTTTTCTCAACAGTAATTAAGGGAAATAACTTATCATATGGTACATATTCGTTTTATGTACGTAAAACTCTTTTTCACATTGCATATAATTCTGTATTTGGTTACTAAAACATCTGGCTGGGCCCTTTAGGACCATCTGCCATATTATTATCACAATTTTACGTGACTTTGTCTTTCTTTGCTGCAGATTTATACAAGGACGAAATATATAAAGTGAGAGTTGGGGCGAGAATAAACGAGAAGACTGGGCCTTATACCCCTTGGTTGATCATAGACCTGAACAATTACAAACGGAACCGGAAGGACAACCGGGGAAATACGTCACTTCCGACACAAGGTAGGTATCAATACAGCGCCTCCAAGCGGTGATAACGGTTCAAAGGGAAATAATTCTATTCATCCCTGGGTATCCAAATAGAGATTGAATAGTGTTTTGATTGCGTTAAGGGTGATATGAACGCAATGGGATACAGATATATTCAATGTAGCATGTTAGCGCTACATGTAGAATATATCTGTATCCAATGTCATTCATACCACCTTTAACGCAATAAAAATACTGTTCAATCTATATATATTTACATAAAATGTCTACTTTTACGTTCGTTGTCAAATTTGAAACGGCATTGGTCGCTAAGTTGGGTAACTACGGTAGTCAGGATGACCGAAGATATAGTTCCGATTGTAAAACTTTATAGCTGCAGCTTGATTTAAAATATAACAATGACATCTTTCAATTATTTTTAAAATGTTTTTTTTTCTCAATTTGATCATAAATGAGTAATGTCCATTTCGAAAAATGGTGATAACCGAGGCGGAGCAACTACCGGTATGTCGTTGTCAGAGTAGTGACGCGGTCCGAAGTGGGGCGAGTCGCCATATTTGATTTTCGACCGAGTTTCTATGGCCTAGCCTATTAATGTTATGACCTTTGAACTGCTGAATGTTTGTTATGTATGTATTGGTCTACGAACGCGATATAGATCCGAAGACTTAATTCTTCAAAATCACAACTTTCATTTTCTTGAACGGAGGATAGGCAGGTGTTTACATGGTTTGTGTACATTAAGCCTATTTTTAATACAAAGTTTCGGATAATGTTTTTTTCTGAATACCTGTACGTGATCTGTAACCCAATGTTTGCTTTGAAACTCCCAAAATTGTTCTGCAATCTGATATTCTCTATATTGAGGTTTGATGCGTGACCGTACACGAATACTGACGTAACTATGGAATTCCCCGAACATTTCTCAGGACAGCACCCCCTCTCCCTCTAGTTGTACATGTAGCCCCCGACCAGCGATACATTTTGATGTTGATTACCGTTACAATGCTTGAACACATATTATATTTTAATGACAAATAAAAAAATTAATTAGATCTAATAACAACTCTTTATTGTTATTATGAAATCCGTCATCATCTGACGAGGAAACATTGTTTACATTCCATTGTAAAATTCCCTACTGTCAACTGAGCATTGTCTGTACCGCCTTAGGACCTGTCTTGAGACCAATATCAGACCGAAATCGTCTTTAAGTTTAACATGAAGTAAACGCAATTCTGTCATCTATGTAAATGTAAAATATAAAGTAACTTATCGAAGCGTTAACTAGAAGTAGTCCGATCCATCACTGGGTTTGAATTCATAAAAACGTATGCCAAAGCGATTACGCTGTTTTGAACTCAACTCCCCACCCATGGACAATTTAGGGGCATATGTAAATATAAATATGTAAAACAATTTATTCAATGAAGACTGGAATTGAAAGTAACGACAATTATTTAATTCGTGTGACGTGTGAATGATAGATTTGCATGATTAATTATGATTCTTAACATGTGATACCACATTATTAACTTCAATTCGCTACGATATTCACCCTGACGCCTTTTTATTCCCTACCTATCCTGAGAGATGTCGGTCCTATCCCCGAGGAGTTCGTCCCGCTGGTGGATTTCTCGTCCGTCATGCCGAGTATTACCCCACGTGACCGTGCCCTCAACATCTCGTGGCCAGATCCTAACAATACCATGGTGACGTATGACTTTATTGTCTCGAGGGGTAAGTGTCAGCGCGCATGCATCATATCTTTAGTATATTTTCTTCCTTAATGAAAATGTCAATGTGTGGTCTCGAACGGACACTTCCGTATATATGCTGTTCAATAGCTGGGCGTCAGTGTAAATGCCTAGCATACATAACGCGTATGGTATCTCATCTTCATGTTTATTCTGGGACACTTTTTAATTGATATACCTCAAGCATAGCTTCAAATATACTGTAAATATGGTAGTTCAGTCTTTGCATATTACAGAGTTAGCTCCCTTGCGGGTAGGTATCGATTGTTACGTCATTATTTTGTGAGCGCAATGCACGTCGTTTTCTCCGAAACCTATGACGTTACGCTCCCAAACACATGACGTCACAATCAGTACCTACCCGCAAGTGTAGATAACTCTATAATATGCAAATTCGGATAACTTGGGGGAACTTACACTAATTCCGCGAATAACTTTTTACGGTGAAAATTCACCACTCAATATGAAACCCAGTTACAAAATGTTACTATTTAGTATTTATTACAAAAATAACGACGTCAAAATTTTTTTACACACATAAATCACAAAAGTTAGCACTCGCGAATTTTTCCACGTTTACGGTAGTTTCAAAAACCTTTGCTTGACTATCGACATTAAGAAACATTCGTAAAAGATCGATATGGCTTACATTCGAAAAGTCTCACAACTATTTATTCGTTACAGATGACGAGTTTGAAAAGGTTTTGGAAGTAACGGACGGGACTGAGGGCTATCACGTGATTAGAAAACTGGCGCCAAACACTGAATACAACGTCACGTTTCAAATAACAATTATGGCGGGAACAAGGGTCGTGCTGCAACAGTTCCAACAGTTTAAAACACTGGGTAGATACCGACTTCACTAATTATTTAGGTTAAATAAAAACCATCCATAACATCATCTCTTTTCACATGCATATAGCGTTTTTCACACTAGAGAAGTTAATCAGCTGTGCTACGTATGTAGCATCAATAATAATATAGACATTCACAACGTCACATTATTTACAATCTGGTAAGTTGAAACAAAATCGTCTTTGCAAATTTATCTTTGTATTCCTAGATTTTGGTGATTTATTTGTTTCATTGTAGAATTTGGTAATTTATTTGTTTAATGGTAGATTTCGGTATTTTTTTTATTTTTTGTTTTGTTTTGTTTAATGATATGTTTCGATAATTTATTTGTTAAATGGTAGATTTCAGTAATTTATTTGTGTTATGGTAGACTTAGGATATTTATTTGTTTAATGGTAGATTTCGGTAATTTACTTGTTTAATGGTATATTTCGGTAATTTATTTGTTAAATGGTAAATTTCTGTACATTATTGGTTCATGGTAGATTTTGGTAATTTATTTGTGTAACGGTAGATTTCGGTAATGTATTTGTTTAATGGTAGATTTCGGAAATTTATTTGTTAAATGGTAGATATCGGTACATTATTGTTTCATGGTAGATTTTACTAATTCATTTGTTTAACGGTAGATTTCGGTAATGTATTTTTTAATTGTTGATTTCGGTAATTTTGTTTCCAGCCCCGCTCACCGTTCTACTAGAAGGCGTGTCTGAAGAAAGGGATGACTCTATAGACTTGCGACTGGAGTGTGAAGCTTTTGGTGTGGCCGTACCCACAATTCAATGGAAGAAAGGAAGTCGTGTTCTTTACTGGAATTCGAGTGACGTCACAAGTGCAGAACCATTCAAAGTTTGTTTTTATTTTTATCTTTACATACCAATATATTGAACAACTTCTGTTGATAGTGTTTTGAGTCGTGTGTGAACTCGGTGCACCCGTTAATATATAAAGTTTATTACATGGAATACTTTGGATACTTTTGTCATATTTGAAAAGAAAACGTATTGATATGGAAGCGAAATGTACACAAAATCATTAAGCTAGTATATTAGTTAATACGAGCATTTTCCTCTCCATTACAGAGAGGTCAGTACGTGTTTAGTTTTGAGATGTTCCCTCTAAATAAATCACTATACTAATATATGAGTTAATGCAAGCCATTTTCTGTCCGTTACAGAAAGGACAGTACGTGTTTAGTTTTGAGATGTTTCCTCTAAACAAATCACTATACTAATATATGAGTTAATGCAAGCCATTTTCTGTTCGTTACAGAAAGGACAGTACGTGTTTAGTTTTGAGATGTTCCCTCTAAATAAATCACTATACTAATATATGAGTTTATGCAAGCCATTTTCTGTCCGTTACAGAAAGGACAGTACGTGTTTAGTTTGGAGACTTTCTCTCTAAATAAATCACAAAGCTTGTATATGAGTTAAAGCGAGCCTTTTTCTGTTTGTTTTCAAAGAGGCTAGTATGTATTTTGTTTTGAGACGTCCCCTCCCAATAAATCACTAAGCTAGTATATGAGTAAATGCGAGTCTTTTTTTGTCCTTTACAGAGAGGCCAGTACGTGTTAAGTTTTGAGACGTTCCCTAACAATATTGCAAGACTTTTTTGTCCATTTCAGAGAGGCCAGTATGTGTTTAGTTTTGAGACGTTCCCTCCCAATCGGATCAGATCTGAACTGACCGTCCTTAATGCCAGCTCCTCCGACATGGGGCGTTACAGGTGTGGAGCGTCAGACGGTGAAGACCGCGACTCAGCGTCACACCAGTTCATAGGTACAACACTAAATAAAGGAAAATAATCCTTGCTACTCCAGGGGTCGTTACATGCACCCTTAATTTGGTCATTTGGCCCTAGTGTGTAGTATAACAAACCAATTAAATAACGGTACAATGTGGTGGATAGTGTGACTTCGACGGCAGGTGACTCGGTCTATGTAATCTTCCATGAAATTCCTTGCAGACCTGCGATGGGTGAGTTAATTTCTCATGAACATCTCTAGTGTTGCTATGACATACTGCATGGGTGGATATGGTGACCCTAATAGTAACGCCTGGAATATCGAGGACAAAGGAAATACACATGGAACAAATACGCATTGAATTATTTAGATTGTATGGAAAGACAAAATTGTATTTTGGTTTTCGACCCTGCTTTTCTTTTTTTTTACTTCATGAATCGAATAACTGGCTAAAATAAGCATCATTGCCGGATTGATATAGCTATTTTGAGTTTGTTGTACTAAATCGCTAAAATAACTTATTGCGTGTATTTTCATTCCTATAAGTTTTTACACGGATCGGATGATACAAATATATGATCCCTAGTTGTTTGGATCAGACGATAAAAATAAAATCATGATGTTTGTGGTTTGTATCAAATGATAAAAATAAAGATAGGATGTTTGTGATTAGGATCAGATAATAAAAATAAAGATATGGTGTTTGTTGTTTGGATCAGATGATAAAAATAAAGATAGGATGTTTGTGATTAGGATCAGATAATAAAAATAAAAATATGATGTTTGTTGTTTGTATCAAATGATAAAAATAAAGGTAGGATGTTTGTGGTTAGGATCAAATGACAAAAATAAAGATAATGTGTTTGTGGTTTGATCAGATTATAAAAATAAAAATATGATGTGTTTTGTTTGTATCAAATGATAAAAATAAAGACATGATGTTTGGTGTGGATCAGATGATAAAAAAATAAAGACATGATGTTTGGTGTGGATCAGATGATAACAATAAAGATATGATATTTGTGGTTAGGATCAGACGATACAAATAAAGATAATATGTTTGTGGTTGAGATCAGATGATAAAAATAAAAATATGACATTTGTGGTTTGTATCAAATAATAAAAATAAAGATAAAATGTTTGTGGTTAGGATCAGATGATAGAAATAAAGATAGGATGTGTGTGGTTTTTATCAAATGATAAAAATAAAAATAGGATGTGTGTGGTTTGTATCAAATGATAAAAATAAAGATATGATGTTTGGTTTGGATCAGATGATGAAAATAAAGATATGATGTTTATGGTATCCTTTTCAGATCTTTTCGATCCTGTTAAAAAGGTTGGGGTGTCTTCTATCACGGCCTTTGGTGCCGTGGTCAGTATAACTCCCATAAGGCGCTTCCGCCGGAAGTCCGTAACGTATATCATCTACAACGACCTTGACCCGCCTCGCTACCATACTGGCCAAGGACGGACACACTACGAACTTGACAACTTGGACCCTGAGACAACATACACTGTACGTGTTCAGGCAGAAGGGTTTCCGGGGGCACGGAATTATTCGGAAGTTTTTACTACTTCAGCTGTGTTACTACTGGATGAGGGAAACGTTTCTGTGCAGGCTCTGAACTCTACAGTAGGTATTTGAACATATATCATACACATATTATATATTAAAACGTTTCTGTGCAGCCCCTGAACTTGACAATAGGTATTGGAGCATAAATCATTCACAAATTATATATTAAAACTACTGATGATTGAATATATCTAATCTCTGGTATTTTGCATTACACTAGGTAAAAATACAAACCAACAGTGTCGGAACCTTAATAAGTGTGTTAAGTTTAAAATAATTCGATTTATAAAGTTTTCACCTAATTAATTGTTGACACTTAAAAGAAGACACCAGGTTTATTTACTTGTCGTAGACACTTGTGATCACGTGGACATGTCCAACCCACTACCGCAGTCACGTCACCTACCGGATAGTATACACGGCTATGGGCAATAACTCTTCTAATGGTCACGTGATGGACATCGCTAACCACGAGGAAACTGCTACACTTACAGGTAAAAACGTCGGTATTAAAATTTAATAAAAAAAGATATCACAACAAAGCCAATTAGTATTAATTCAGCAAGTATTTCTTGAACATTAAGACATCGAATGAGAAAACATGGATGCTGTATGTTATGAGTCAGTCAGATTATCTCCCTTTTCAGGACTCCTGGCTAACAGACGGTACAATATCTGTGTGGAGATGCGAAGGAAAGAGAACACAGTCAGTAAAGTGTTTGTTGAGGGCTCCACCTACCCTGAAGCCTACCTCAACGGTAAGGAAAGACAACTCTTGATTTTAGTTATGGAAATTGAAGATAGCATAGAAGTGTCTAGTTGAATTCAGGCATTTGTTGTAACGTAGCTTTCATCGATAACACAGGAGATAGAACAGTATAAGTCTTCCACCTAAAATGTTATTGGAAACGGTAGTCTAACGTTTTATTAATACATCTGTAGAATAAAGTTGTTTTTGCAATAAATATCGTTTTATAAAACTTCAAAAAATCAAACAATAAAATGATCTCTATCGAAAAATAGTAAATGGTTAAACATAAATTATTTGAAAACGAATGATATTGGTCATATATAGTTGGAGTTTTTCTGACCACAGAACATTATACAGCCTCGGGATAACTGTTCTGAATCATATGACATTAACACAGCGGCGGTTCGTATTTGATTGCTGAGCAAACAATACATCTTATTACATATCTTGATCAAATTTAGGTGAATAATAAATAGACGGGATACATGTATAACAGAGTTATCTGTCCTTGTGGGTAGGTATTATTGTGACGTCATGTATTGCGGCTAAAATCCAACCGTCGACTCATAGTTTTCAAAGAAAACCGCTTGATTTTCGGTCACAAAATACGGACGTCACAATCGTACAAGCTACCTACAAGGGGAGATAACTGTACGATATCCATGGACGGAATACTAAATAGTAGAATTGAATATTAAGATTTAGAAGGAAGCGCAAAAATAACATTTTACCGTATGATGCCAGTGTTGCTATTTTTGGCAATAGGCGATTTGCCGGTTCTCAATGACGTAAGCGATTTTCTTTGCAAACACCTATGCGGCAACCGGAACAACCGGACAAGTTACAGAAGCGGCTATATTATAAGAAGTGCTTACTTCTATGAAATACGATTCTTTTTTACTTTAATAATGAGATATGACATTTCATTTCTTGAATTATTAACGTCACAAATACAACACAAATCAGTAATTATTTGAAAATTAAAGGGATGGGGTGATTTATTTAAAACTTAGCTAACGTTAGTCTCCAGTACATGAGCACTACGAGCAAAAACTATTGAATAGCAGACAAAACCACGGCGGCTATGTGAATATTTGGAAGTTAAAGTGTATATGAACTACATACAGGAAATATGAAAACAAAGATTGTTGATTATATAGAGGCATTGTTCGACTCGCGATGTCGGCCCGTCTCGTCTTAGTATAGAGGTAACCATTTTCAAAGTAACGTTAGACTGAAAATAAATGTCAAATATGAGGTTTCTAAATACATGTGTTTATATGCTTTACATTTAATACATGTAATAAATGTTCTACAATGTATTTGTGAAAAAGCAGTTTGTAAAATCAAATAAATAATCTATTACATGACAGCAAAGTTGCATAGTCGTGCATAGTCGTGCGATTTGCAAATTTTAGTAGGAATTTCCCGATTTTTATAGAGCGCATATTGGAGGATAAACTTCTACCGTGGAACATCTTTTTTCAATGAAATAAAATAGACATTATTTATCCCATTACAGATTGATAACTGTACATGCATGCATGTATAAAGTAATGCAACTGTATGTACAATAATGTATATTGTAATTACTATTGGAACAACGGAAGAATGCACAAATGATAAAAATCACAAATAAGGAAGAAAATGTTTATGTAAAAATAAGGATCCCTTTGCTTAGTGCGTTGACATAACGTTCGTGTACATTTATTTTGCTAGTTTACTTAGCACATTAAATCAACTTAGAATTTTTTTATTATCTTCAGATCATCAGCTTTTCAATCAAAGTTCTTATTGAGATTTTACTTAAAACGTATACTGATGCCCAGACACAAACAGTGACAATCTAAGGGGCCGAACACATCTACATCTCCCCAGCAAATTATGAATGTTACGCATTTAATCCGTTCTCTAGCAACTTCCTGGTATTTTGAGATCAAAGTTACTTACTTCGTATTGAAAATGTAATCTGATTAAGTTTAATAATTACAGGCCTAGGTCAAACATCATTTCTCGGCAATATAATTGACACTCTGGATACTTGTACCACGGTTATCGTCAGTAGCAACGAGGGAAAATGTTGCAAAAACAATTGCTGATATACTTGTACAGTAGATTATTATTACATGTATCTAGAAGCATGTCTTGATTGATTACTAATTTAAAAATTATACACTGTACCAGATTAGAGACATTTTGGTGATCGAAGTACATGTACAAGTTTACCGTATGTATCACTTAATTATCATTGGCACTATTTGCGATTCAGGTAAAACAATTAGAACTTATGGATTCCATGTATAAATGTAATCAATAGACGTTTTATTAATTATAAAATGAACATGAAAATTCTTTTATACGCTTCTGAATCTACATCGTTAAATACTTAAAGTTGAACTTTTATTATCAATTCAGATAATTCGATATAAAGAACAAGTTAATAACTTATATGTTTAAAAATATGCCTGCGTCAATTTGATTTCATGTGCCGGGCATAGCGCTTTTTAGTTCGCTATACCTGCCGATATCAAAAGTTTAAAAAAAAATTTTTTAGACTATATATTAGACCAAAAAAGAGTTAAAAAGCCTAATAATATAGGCAAGTTTAGTGAACTAAGCGCCCCTTATAACATTCAATATGTTTAGCATACAATAGGCTTATAAACGGTTACATAACATCTGATAAAAATACAGATGAAAATATATATAAGCACTGTAAAGATTAAGCTGAATCCAATAGGCCTAAATAAAACGTTTCGCAATGCCCGGCACAGGCTGCATGTGCGCGCGATAAATTAGGATTTATCGCTAAATGAATATGTTGACAGCCTTTGCACATATCTCTCAGCTTGATTTAAAGCACTCAACAGCTAAATACAAGCAAAAACATTTTGATTTTTGCGAACACAGCAATTCAACTGAGCTCACTTTCTTATTTGAGTAAGGCAAATTTTTTGTCCGGTGGAACTCTTTTGTGTTTCAAGGGAGATCACTTTAATCGCTAACCTATTGGAAACCGGCAAATGGTCTATTAACAATTCTTTGTAATTTCGCTTGTCATTTCGCCCTGTTTTTGTTTCCTGTGTTACAGCCGATATACCCCCAACACCGCCAGCTGATGTTTTCATCGACGTCCAAAACAACACACTTCTGGTATCATGGTTAGAACCACATTCGGAATATCATACTCTGGTCGAATGGTACGAGGTAGAGGTATTCCGAGATGAGGAGGTCCTGGAGCGGCGACGAGTAACTGCCGATGTTAAAAACATATCCATCAACCCCATACGTACGTTCTGGTCGATGTCGTCTGGGTCCGAAGTAACACACACTATTTCAATGTAATACTCTTATAAAAAACCACAAATTCTAAATTAAATCCCCCAGACTATGTTCATCGACACAGGCAATGTCCAACGACAGAGTAAGCATTAATAGTTTCCATTGTACTATTGCAGAAAGATACAACATGAGTATACCACAGTCTCCCAAAACATACAGACATTCACGCACACAACGCATTGTATACAGAGAAGGCTTCCTGACATGAACCTGGCTGTTATTGAATAAATTCCACCCATAAAACACTTGTCATTTTCAGATAGATCTGCCGGATACATGGCTATCGTACGTGCGTCTAATAGGGCAGGGATAAGTGACGAGGTGTCTCGGATGTACAGGCCGGTTGGTGAGTATATCTATCGGCCGTTACGATTCAATTGTATTCCCAGACTGACAGAAGTGTCCCTAGCATCACTAACGTCACCTAGACGGAAACAGAGTTAAGTGTTTGACAGAAAATTAGTGGATCTCGATATAGGTAGTGTTTGATTAAACTTACCAAGATTCTTACGTAGGAATAGAACGATTGATGTTATTTTAGTGAATCAATGCGAAGGAATAGAATGTTTGATAGACATCTAATGTATTATTACGCTAAAAAGAATGTTTGATGGAAAGTTATTAAATAAGCATAATCGTATACAGTTCTCCGCTTGTTATACATACCTTTTGTTTATCCTACACTTCAGCTTTACTTCATTCTGTTTGTTAGTCAAACGTGGGCGGGCGATATTCAAATTATCTCAAAACATGTATGCAGAGTGTTCATAACCGAAAATTATTAAAAACTGTCAAATTCTTTAAAAACTTACTGGCACCGTAGAAATTCGACTGTCATCCTCCGCCTCGTATGTAGCTATATCCTCTGTCGGTCATACACGGTGAGATTTCCCGGGTTGAAAGAATTAAAGCTTGTTTAATTCATCTGTGATGTTAATCATTGTACCTTTACGTAAAATGGTATTAAAACTTAACGATCGTTTTAACATTCATGGTACTAAAACGAAGCACCAAATAATCGAACACACATTTCAACAAGATTGAGAAGTAAATGTTTACAAAGGAGGTGGATGTTTACGAAGAATATGATGTTATAACCTGATGTTGTGTTAACGCAGATAAAAGCGTCTGACAAAATAGTTACTAATTAACTAACAACAACTTCATTAATATAAAAACAAATAGATATTTAAAAAGTATAAAACCATCCATTAACGTACCTTAACATCTGGTATCATTTGTATTATTAGATACCTTAGAAGTGTCTGATTATTCTGTGAGGTCACTCAGAGCCGAAGCTATTGGATCTACTCAGATTCTGGTAGAGTGGTCTCCTCCTACGTCCGGGGAATTAACCAGGTATTCAGTATGTTTCTTTATGCCCATTGATTATATGTAAGTTGTGTATTTTTTCCATTTTTTATCTATTATAAGTTCTCAAAAAGTCTCATTAAAATATGAAACTAAATAAAAGTTTATTTTTTTTGTTACTTAGATATATCATAAATTAATTTAAAGGATGTTGATATCAATGTTTTGTTATTCAACTCAAACTGTTAACGATATTATATTTGATAAAGCTTTCTGATACATTCTAAATCAATCCCCATAGATACCTGGTCCGATACCGCCCCAACATCAAGGTTGGCCTGAACGCCTCGGACATTATCGACGAGTGGGTTCCGAGATCTGATCACAGTTACGTCATCACTGACCTCACACCTAACGACGATTACGCCATTTCCGTTATACCTTACCTCAATGACGTCAACGGAAACACGTCAACTGTATACGTCAGAACTTATGGGGATATTCCAGGCGCCGCACCTGTAAACGTATCGGTGACTTTATTCAACATGACGGTATGCTATAACGCCCTTCCTTATTTTGGTTGATGTATTCGATGTTTTAGGCACTAAGTAGTAGCAATGAAATACGTCAAAAAAACCTAGAAAATACATAAATGTTTTGATACTAAATTCTATTCTTCCGAAATTGATATCAATATTACGGATATACGGGTATTGCCTTTCAGGAATATTGGAAATATTAAAATAATTAATTGGTCAACCAGAAGCATCCAAAAAATTTAATCATGTATACAGTTGTAAATTCTGAAATGTATTTTTCCATTGGTTAATCATGTCTAATACAGACCTTTCTATTGGATAATTGTGTCCAATACAGTACCTTTCCATAAGTTGCTTTCTCTTAAACAGTTTTGTTTCCATTCGATGATTATCTCCCTTTACAGTTTATTGAGGTCACGTGGCATGCTCCTCCGCCTGTCACGTGGCATGGTGAACTGACAGGTTACATTGTGCTCCACCGACAAGTGGGAAAACAGATCTCTACCAAAAACGTGACGAACAGCACACAAAGGTCATACGTCATAAAAGGTTAAAAAAGATTTATTCTCGATACAAAATTTTCAGTTTTATAATAATTCACCACGAAGAACATTGAAACCATTCCGATAGAGTTAAAATCTAAATATTGTCGTCAGTAAGCGGTGGAAATTGATTAAAAACTTGTTTTTCATGATAATTGGATATAAACTTCAACATTGGTTATTATTCAATTTTCGCGGACTTTGCAACGATTTGTATTTTATAACAACAATTTAGCATCGTCAAATATGGATTCTAATTGATCAAAATGATAAACTAGAATACTAATTTGTATCATAGGAAATTATGAATGAAGATTGCTATTATAGCAGTATTTTTTTATCGCATTTAGTCATACAGTCTATGTATTTCAATGCACCTAATTTAGAAGTAATGATATGATACTTATGAAAATTGATATTTGAAACATATCTGATTGAACACAATGATTCTCAATTCAATGTGATCGACATTTTAGACCTTAGACCAGGCGTGCTGTATGAAGTATCCGTGGCAGCCATCAACGTGAACGGAACCGGACGAGCCTCGAATTGGATTGAGATCCTAACTGATATCGACCCTAGTAAGTTGTGTGTCCAGTTTTTGACATATATATGTACCATATACATGCGGTTTAATTCACTTTCTTAACTGAAGGAACTACATACAAGGCCTGGCTTCCTTATTATCCGCGAACATAAACGGCCATATCTTAGTGGCAATGATAATCTAGCTGTTTTAATATTTCAGCGGTAATCACAATCTAATGGTTACCACAACCTATCTAGCGGTTATCACAATCTAGCGGTTTTGACAATCTATTCAGCGTTTTTCATAATCTAGCTGTTTACACAATTTATCTAGCGGTTATCACGATATAGCTAACGGTTATCACAAATTTGCGGTTATCACAATCTAGCGATTATCACAATTTATATAACCTTTTTAACAATCTATCTAGCGGTTATCACAACATATCTAGCGGTTATCATAATTTATCTAGCGGTTATCACAAATTAGCGGTTATCACAACCTTGCGGTTATCCAATCAAGCAGTGTGACAATTTATATAACGTTTTTAACAATCTATCAAGCGGTTATCACAATATATCTAGCGGTTATCACAATTTATATAGCAGTTATCACAATCTATCTAGCGGTTATCAAAATCTATCTAGCGGTTATAACAATCTAGCGGGTACCACAATCCAGCGGTTATCGCAATCTAGCGGTTATCGTGCCATACATTTTGCATTAAAGTATGACTAAGTTGTCGTATTTTTCCACGTTGATATAACAGTTATTACGAATTCATCGATATTGTAACATGTTCAGAATCAGTCTTTCGCTAATTGAAGTTTTGAGTGCGACACGTGTACAATACCATCAAGTTCATAGCCTACGTGTGATATATATACGTATCGAGAGAATAGGTACGTCAGTTAGCTTAAAATATTGCATACAATGTAGGTAAGCATTGCAGCAAATCAGGAAAACCTACTGCTTAATGATTTTTCTTTACTTCTGAAATGTTTTTCGCTATATAATTGGGAATTTCCTTAAGTTAAAGAATGTTCTTGAAAACGAGGCCAAGCCAGTAAACCATACGGTATCCGTATTGTGTACATCAATAAGTAACAGAAGAATTAACTTACATGTTAACTGTTTATATTACATAGTACTAAGGTAAGGAATCATACCAGGTGATGTTCCATAACAATCTTCAAGCAGTTTGCCTGGGCCAGTGATTTATGACTTTTAAGCCAAGACCACTCTCCTGCTCTTTTTAACCAAAAAGGCTTTATGTAAATACACCAATGTCATATCAGTATGTCTGCAACACATTCTGTCTTTCCATATGACAGACTTATCTCCCTTGTGGGTAGGTTACATATTAACTGTTTATATTAAATCGTCGTAGTACTAAGGTATGGAATCGTATCAGGTGATGTTCCATAACAATTTTCAAGCAGTTTGTCTGAGCCATTGACCAATGTCATATCAGTATGTTTGCAACGTATTCTGTTTTTCCGTATGACAGACTTATCTCCCTTGCGGATATGTTATCGATTATGATGTGATCATATAACTAACACAATACACGTCGTGGTTTTCTAAAACGGTGACGTTACGCTAACAGTCTCATGACACCACAATCAATACCTACCAACATGGGCAGATAACTCTATATATCCAAAGACGGAATATGCTGTAAAGTTTTGGTTTATGATTTCCTATAGATTTAGAGGATTAAATTACGTGATAACTAGGCTGTGTAGATGTGTCAAATCATTATAGGAAATACATCACTGTTGTAAGAACGATATTTTCTTGTCTCACTTTCAGCCAGTTTAACAGTTCCTGCTCCTCCTGAAAACGTTTCAGTGACGTCACATCACATGGGTCTCCAAGTGACCTGGAACCAGCCTAGTAATGTCCGAGTTCCGGTGACAGGCTATGTTGTCGGATATGGGCGTTTTATACCGGAAGTCTATAGAGATATCCTTGACCATACGCAAACGGAGCACACCATTACAGGACTACGTAAAAAAGATTTCTTTTCGTGTGTTTATTTGCCAAACTATATATGTAAAGCCATCTTATTATATATTTTAAGTTTCTTTCACCAAATTTTCCGTTGCCTTTGAATATAAATTGATTCGTGAAATTAATTTAAATAGCCGTATGATAATTTACATACCTCGCAACAGGTAATTTTCGCGGGTACAATATTTCGCGAATATCATTAAAAACAAAAATGTTACATTCCTCGCAATTTGAGTCAACAATTTCTAAATATTTCGGGAACCAAAATTTCGTGAAAATAGCAATGTCACGCGAAATCGTGAAAAAATCGTCCTATGAAAAATAATCAACTTAGCTTTACGATAGCTCATGTTAGTAGCTAAGACTGTTATTGGATTTACAGGACAGAACAGCCAGTACATTGTCAGCGTAAGAGCGTTCAACACTATCGGGGAGAGTCGGCCAGTCTTCAAGATGGGAAGAGCGGGTAATTATCATTGTATATATGTCTATTATGTAGTCCTATGATGGAGAGTGTGGGTAATTATCATTGTATATATGTCTATAATGTAGTCCTATGATGGGGAGTGAGGTAATTATCATTGTATATATGTCTATTATGTAGTCCTATGATGGGGAGTAAGGGTAATTATCATTGTATATATGTCTATTATGTAGTCCTATGATTGGGAGTGTGGGTAATTATCATTGTATATATGTCTATTATGTAGTCCTATGATGGAGAGTGAGGGTAATTATCACTGTAAATATGTCTAGTATGTAGTCCTATGATGGGGAATGTGGGTAATTATCATTGTATATATGTCTTTTATGTAGTCCTATGATGGGGAGTGAGGGTAATTATCATTGTATATATGTCTATTATGTAGTCCTATGATGAGGAGTGAGGTAATTATCATTATATATATGTCTATTATGTAGTCCTATGATGAGGAGTAAGGGTAATTATCATTGTATATATGTCTATTATGTAGTCCTAGGATGGGGAGTGAGGGTAATTATCATTGTATATATGTCTATTATGTAGTCCTATGATGGGGAGTGTGGGTAATTATCATTGTATATATGTCTATTTTGTAGTCCTATGATGGGGAGTGAGGGTAATAATCATTGTTTATATGTCTATTATGTAGTCCTATGATGGGGAGTAAGGATAATTATCATTGTATATATATCTATTATGTAGTCCTATGATGGGGAGTGTGGGTAATTATCATTGTAGATATGTCTATTATGTAGACCTATGATGGGGAGTGAGGGTAATTATCATTGTATATATATCTATTATGTAGTCCTATGATGGGGAGTGAGGTAATTATCATTGTATATATGTCTATACTGTAGTCCTATGATGGGGAGTGTGGGTAATTATCATTGTATATATGTCTATACTGTAGTCCTATGATGGGGAGTGAGGGTAATTATCATTCTATATATGTCTATTATGTAGTCATATGATGGAGAGTGTGGGTAATTATCATTGTATATATGTCTACTATGTAGTCCTATGATGGGGAGTGAGGTAATTATCATTGTATATATATCTATTATGTAGTCCTATGATGAGGAGTGAGGGTAATTATCATTGTATATATGTCTATTTTGTAGTCCTATGATGGGGAGTGAGGGTAATTATCATTGTATATATGTCTATTATGTAGTCCTATGATGGGGAGTGAGGGTAATTATCATTGTATATATGTCTATAATGTAGTTCTATGATGGGGAGTGACGGTAATTATCACTGTATATATGTCTATTATGTAGTCCTATGATGAGGAGTGAGGTAATTATCATTGTATATATGTCTATTATGTAGTCTTATGATGGGGAGTGAGGTAATTATCATTGTAGATATGTCTATTATGTAGTCTTATGATGGGGAGTGAGGGTTATTATCATTGTATATATGTCTATTATGTAGTCCTATGATGGGGAGTGAGGTAATTATCACTGTATATATGTCTATTATGTAGTTCTATGATGGAGAGTGTGGGTAATTATCATTGTATATATGTCTATTATGTAGTCCTATGATGGGGAGTGAGGGTAATTATTGTATATATGTCTATTATGTAGTCTTATGATGGGGAGTGAGGTAATTATCATTGTAGATATGTCTATTATGTAGTCTTATGATGGGGAGTGAGGGTAATTATCATTGTATATATGTCTATTATGTAGTCCTATGATGGGGAGTGAGGTAATTATCATTGTATATATGTCTATTATGTAGTCTTATGATGGGGAGTGAGGGTAATTATCATTATATATATGTATATTATGTAGTCCTATGATGGGGAGTGAGGGTAATTATTGTATATATGTCTATTATGTAGTCTTATGATGGGGAGTGAGGGTAATTATCATTGTATATATGTCTATTATGTAGTCCTATGATGGGTAGTGATGGTAATTATCATTGTATATATGTCTATTATGTAGTCCTATGATGGGGAGTGTTGGTAATTACCACTGTATATATGTCTATTATGTAGTCCTATGATGGGGAGTGAGGGTAATTATCATTGTATATATGTCTATTATGTAGACCTGTGATGGAGAGTGAGGTAATTATCATTGTATATATGTCTATTATGTAGTCCTGTGATGGGGAGTGTGGGTAATTATCATTGTATATATGTCTATTATGTAGCCTATGATGGGGAGTGAGGGTAATTATCATTGTATAAATGTCTATTATGTAGTCCTATGATGGGGAGTGAGGGTAATTATTATTGTATATATGTCTATACTGTAGTCCTATGATGAAGAGTGAGGGTAATTATCATTGTATATATGTCTATTATGTAGTCCTATGATGGGGAGTGAGGGTAATTATCATTGTATAAATGTCTATTATGTAGCCTATGATGGGGAGTGTGGGTAATTATCATTGTAAATATGTCTATTATGTAGTCCTATGATGAAGAGTGAGGGTAATTATCATTGTATATATGTCTATTTTGTAGTCCTATAATTGGGAGTGAGGGTAATAATCATTGTTTATATGTCTATAATGTAGTCCTATGTTGGGGAGTGAGGTAATTATCACTGTATATATGTCTATTATGTAGTCCTATGATGGGGAGTGAGGGTAATTATCATTGTATATATGTCTATTATGTAGTCCTATGATGGGGATTGTGGGTAATTATCATTGTATATATGTCTATTTTGTAGTCCTATGATGGGAAGTAAGGATAATTATCATTGTATATATGTCTATAATATAGTCCTATGATGGGGAGTGAGGGTAATTATTATTGTATATATGTCTATACTGTAGTCCTATGATGGAGAGTGTAGGTAATTATCATTGTAGATATGTCTATTATGTAGTCCTATGATGGGGAGTGAGGGTAATTATCATTGTATATATGTCTATTATGAAGTCCTATGATGGGGAGTGAGGGTAATTATCATTGTATATATGTCTATACTGTAGTCCTATGATGGAGAGTGTGGGTAATTATCATTGTATATATGTCTATTATGTAGTCCTATGATGGGGAGTGAGGGTAATTATCATTGTATATATGTCTATTATGTAGTCCTATGATGGGGAGTGAGGGTAATTATCATTGTATATATGTCTATTATGTAGTCCTATGATGGAGAGTGTGGGTAATTATCATTGTATATATGTCTATTATGTAATCCTATGATGGGGAGTGAGGTAATTATCATTGTATATATGTCTATTATGTAGTCCTATGATGAAGAGTGTGGGTAATTATCATTATATATATGTCTATTATGTAGTCCTATGATGGGGAATGAGGTAATTATCATTGTATATATGTCTATTATGTAGTCCTATGATGGGGAGTGAGGGTAATTATCATTGTATATATGTCTATTATGTAGTCCTATGATGGGGAGTGTGGGTAATTATCATTGTATATATGTCTATTATGTAGTCCTATGATGGGGAGTGTGGGTGATTATCATTGTATATATGTCTATACTGTAGTCCTATGATGGGGAGTAAGGGTATTTATCACTGTATATATGTCTATTATGTAGTCCTATGATGGGGGGTGTGGGTAATTATCATGGTATATATGTCTATTATGTAGTCCTATGATGGGGAGTTTGGGTAATTATCATTGTATATATGTCTATTATGTAGTTTTATGATGGAGAGTGAGAGTAATTATCATTGTATATATGTCTATTATGTAGTCCTATGATGGGGTGTGTGGGTAATTATCATGATTGTATATATGTCTATAATGTAGTCCTATGATGAGGAGTGAGGGTAATTATCATTGTATATATGTCTATTATGTAGTCCTATGATGGGGAGTGAGGGTAATTATCATTGTATATAAATCTATTATGTAGTTCAATAATGGGGAGTGAGGGTAATTATCATTGTATAGATGTCTATTATGTAGTCCTATGATGGGGAGTGTGGGTAATTATCATTGTATAGATGTCTATTATGTAGTCCTATGATGGGGAGTGTGGGTAATTATCATTGTATATATGTCTATTATGTAGTTCAATGATGGGGAGTGAGGGTAATTATCATTGTATATATGTCTATTATGCAGTTTTATGATGGAGAGTGACGGTAATTATCATTGTATATATGTCTATTATGTAGTTCAATGATGGGGAGTGAGGGTAATTATCATTGTATAAATGTCTATTATGTAGTTTTATGATGGAGGGTGTGGGTAATTATCATTGTATATATGTCTATTATGTAGTCCTATGATGGGGAGTGTGGGTAATTATCATTGTATATATGTCTATTATGTAGTCCTATGATGGCGAGTGAGGGTAATTACCACTGTATATATGTCTATTTTGCAGTTTTATGATGGAGAGTGAGGGTAATTATCATTGTATATATGTCTATTATGTAGTCCTATGATGGGGAGTGAGGGTAATTATCATTGTATATATGTCTATTATGTAGTCCTATGATGGGGAGTGAGGGTAATTATCATTGTATATATGTCTATTATGTAGTCCTATGATGGGGAGTGAGGGTAATTATCATTGTATATATGTCTATTATGTAGTCCTATGATGGGGAGTGAGGGTAATTATCATTGTATATATGTCTATTATGTAGTCCTATGATGGGGAGTGAGGGTAATTATCATTGTATATATGTCTATTATGTAGTCCTATGATGGGGAGTGAGGGTAATTACCACTGTATATATGTCTATTTTGCAGTTTTATGATGGAGAGTGAGGGTAATTATCATTGTATATATGTCTATTATGTAGTCCTATGATGGGGAGTGACGGTAATTATCATTGTATATATGTCTATTATGTAGTCCTATGATGGGTAGTGAGGGTAATTATCATTGTAGATATGTCTATTATGTAGTCCTATGATGAAGAGTGAGGGTAATTATCATTGTATATATGTCTATTATGTAGTCCTATGTTGGGGAGTGAGGTAATTATCATTGTATATATGTCTATTATGTAGTCCTATGCTGGGGAGTGTGGGTAATTATCATTGTATATATGTCTATTATGTAGTCCTATGATGAAGAGTGAGGTAATTATCATTGTATATATGTCTATTATGTAGTCCTATGATGAGGAGTGCGGGTAATTATCATTGTATATATGTCTATTATGTAGTCCTATGCTAGGGAGTGAGGGTAATTATCATTGTATATATGTCTATTATGTAGTCCTATGAGGGGGAGTAAGGGTAATTATCATTGTATATATGTCTATTATGTAGTCCTATGCTAGGGAGTGTGGGTAATTATCATTGTGTATATGTCTATTATGTTGTCATATGATTGGGAGTGAGGGTCATTATCAGGAGGGTAATGAGGGTAATTATCATAGTAGATACTATATAGTCCTATTATTGGGAGTGAGGGTAATTATCATTGTTTATATGTATATTATGTAGTTTTATGATGGAGAGTGTGGGTAATTATCATTGTATATATGTCTATTATGTTGTCATATGATGGGGAGTGAGGGTAATTATCATTGTGTATATGTCTATTATGTAGTCCTATGATGGGGAGTGTGGGTAATTATCATTGTAAATATGTCTATTATGTAGTTCTATGATGGGGAGTGAGGTAATTATCATTGTATATATGTCTATTATGTAGTTCAATGATGGGGAGTGTGGGTAATTATCATTGTAAATATGTCTATTATGTTGTCATATGATGGGGAATGTGGGTAATTATCATTGTATATATGTCTATAATGTAGTCCTATGATGGGGAGTGTGGGTAATTATCATTGTAAATATGTCTATTATGTAGTCCTATGATGGGGAGTGTGGGTAATTGTCATTGTATATATGTCTATTATGTAGTCCTATGATGGAGAGTGTGGGTAATTATCATTGTATATATGTCTATTATGTAGTCCTATGATGGGGAGTGAGGGTAATTATCATTGTAGATATGTCTATTATGTAGTCCTATGATGGGAAGTGTGGGTAATTATCATTGTATATATGTCTATAATGTAGTCCTATGATGGGGAGTGTGGGTAATTATCATTGTAAATATGTCTATTATGTAGTTTTATGATGGAGAGTGTGGGTAATTATAATTGTATATATGTCTATTATGTAGTCCTATGATGGGGAGTGTGGGTAATTATCATTGTATATATGTCTATTATGTAGTCCTATGATGGGGAGTGAGGGTAATTATCATTGTATATATGTCTATTTTGTAGTCCTATGATGGGGAGTAAGGGTAATTATCATTGTTTATATGTCTATAATGTAGTCCTATGTTGGGGAGTGAGGTAATTATCACTGTATATATGTCTATTATGTAGTCCTATGATGGGGAGTGAGGGTAATTATCATTGTATATATGTCTATAATGTAGTCCTATGATGGGGAGTGAGGGTAATTATCATTGTATATATGTCTATTATGTAGACCTATGATGGGGAGTGCGGGTAATTACCACTGTATATATGTCTATAATGTAGTCCTATGATGGGGAGTGACGGTAATTATCATTGTATATAAATCTATCATGTAGACCTATGATGGGGAGTGCGGGTAATTACCACTGTATATATGTCTATAATGTAGTCCTATGATGGGGAGTGACGGTAATTATCATTGTATATAAATCTATCATGTAGACCTATGATGGGGAGTGCGGGTAATTACCACTGTATATATGTCTATAATGTAGTCCTATGATGGGGAGTGACGGTAATTATCATTGTATATAAATCTATCATGTAGACCTATGATGGGGAGTGCGGGTAATTGCCACTGTATATATGTCTATAATGTAGCCCTGTGATAAAGTTTCTTTTCTCGCAGATTTGGACTTAATACTATGGCGATGAATCTTAGGTGTTTCTTCGATCACCGACCCCAATTTATACCCGAATGAAAAATGATGGTTTCAGTCAAAAGGCATTCTTAATGTTCCAGGGGTTACAATAACTGTAGTAATATCCAAGCCTGAAATATGTCGTAGCAAATCTGAAGGTTCTGTAAGCGATAGTATGCGCAAAAGATAGTTTGATCATTTGACTTACATCGAAAGACTCCAATAACGGTACGCTGTGATATATGTCGCCCTCACAATAACCTTCACAGGAAGACCGTGTAAGCCCATAGTCAGTAAGTAATGTTTCTCCAGTTGCGATAACGTATTCCATGAATGGATAGGACGACAATGATAGTGATCCATGGAACATCGAGGATGGTCAAACGATTATAATGAAACCTCAAGTCATTTATATATGATGTATTTGCATGGAACTTATCTTCCATTGCGGGTAGATATTAAATGTTAAGCATGTTTTGTATAAGTGTAACGTGGTATTTTTCAAAGAAAACGACGCAACTTTGCTTAAAGATGCTCCATCGCTGACAAAAGTTATTTTTTCACTATCAAAAACAGGAGCAGACGATTAAGTATTTTTCTAAAGTTACAAAAGTTACTTACTTTACACCGTTACCACCACTGAAAAGTTTGAGCTTTTAATTTGACTTCAAGTTTAAAATCTGAAAAATGATTAATTGCATCCCGAAAAAAATCCATGGCACTATATCCTATATGGAATGAAGTGCATGCACCAAAGGCGAAATAAATCATTTTATATTATTTTTTGTGTTAATTAGACATATGCATACACATTTAAACACCAATTATTGTTCAAATGATGAATATCATTTATGCTCTGTCGGCGGTGGAGCATCTTTAAATAGTAATGATATCACAATCGACACCTTCCCGTAAGGGTGATACATTGTACCTTTGTTATATATGGCGGATTAATAACATCCGTTTGTGAGGTGAAATGTTTTAAGAAACCCTGATACTATGATGTTTTATTATCTGATTCCATACTCACGTGATTGCTTGTTTTAGGCAGCCAATCACCATCTAGAATAATAACAACCACATTGCTACCTGATGACGTCACTACAAATGCAGGTAAGTTGTTCCACCAAATGTTTTTAATATTTACAAATTGTATTTGTATGTTAATATTTACATCAGTATGTTTTATGTCCGTAACGAAGTAGGATTGGGATGGAGTCTATACTGAAATCAAAAGGCTATCTTCCGCAAATCTTGTCCGGTCAATTTCTCCTAAATTACTGTAACAATTTCAGTAAAACTCCACAGCAATCTTATTTTACATGTATAGATGTTCATTATTTTCCATAAATGTTAGTTGCGATGGTAACCATATTATTACAAGCAGGTTTTGAAAAATAGTTAATAAGTCTTTGGATCTAATTTCTTACAATTTTGTAAATTGATGCACTGTATCAATGTATATTATTTCAATTTGTTTATTAACGGAAACCATAGAAATACAAGGGATGCTTCTGATTGATTAAATTAAAATTTAGTTACTGTCTAATTTTGCTAAAAAGTAGTACAGTCAAATATGTTTTAAGTGACCTTCAAAAGGAAGTTCAAAATAAGGCCGCATAAGACAGGTAGTCGCTTAAGACACGGTCAATAATGAAAATAATTACGTACCAGATGCATGGTTAATCGTAAAATGCTCCATTTGGACGCATAATTACGTCGTGATTCACATGTGAAAATCGAATGTTTTACTCGCCGATATATCAAAGTGGTATGTACATGTATTCTACTGTCATAGTTACAAGACATCAGATGATATTTTGTTACCATGGTTATCGAGTGTGACGTCAAAATAAACATAATCGAAAGCTTCTGAGTTGGTGAGTTTATTGGGTCCCATTACTGCTAGACGTTGTAATATAGAAATTTCAATTATGATAAATCATCAGACGTCGTCTCCGCTGAAGGATCAGATTATTTCAATAAACATACATTCTAGGTGTGCCCGGCGCTCCTTATAACATCAAAGTGAGAGAAACCAATGAGGAAATTGTCACCCTCCGTGTCACGTGGAACAGACCACGTGTGCTGAAAGGACAGCTGACAGGTAGGGTCACACTTTCTAATTGTAAATCTATCCATAAGACTAAATAAACGAAGTCGCTAAGAAACGATGAAGCATATCTAGAAACATTAGCAGATCAAGAAAAACCAGTGAATCAGATTTACTGTATAGTGATTTACACTATTCATAATTTCTTAAAAGGCGATCAATGAAAGCATCATTCTTTTCAGTACCGCTATGCTTTGTATATTTATGGTGTAAAGTTGTCAAATACGATCCATTGAGCCTATTTGCTTAACTAACTTTTCCCTAAAACTCCCTCTTAGTTTTGCTCTTAAGGCATGATGGTGTTCAATATATACAATATCAAATTGAAATACATATCAAATTGAAATACCAGTACTTATAAAGGGAGACAACTTTGTCGTTATAAACAGGTTATCAGATTTACTATACGACGGATGCAACATTTTCACCTCAGAATGAGGCTTTTGTTTACGAGAAGAAAGAGGTCACTATCCTGAAAAATCTACAGTTCAACACGACGTATTACTTCCGGGTCGAAAGTCAGTATAGAGATCATGACGGATTGTCGTCCGAGATCATCGCATTTACAACCAAGCCACCAGGTAATCGAACGCGAGTTTATGAAATAGGGTAAATATTTGTTTAGTGCGATTATTATCTGGTATTAATATATTGAAATAGCAGTTATCATTTGAAATAAACTGAAATTATTTTACAGCAGTTGTGAAAAGAATACTATTTTACTAAAAAAATAATGTACTTGTTTTCACAATATTGTTTTGACACTAGGTAGTGTACAATTACATTTGTAGTCTGGTTATCGTACCAAACGGGGTAAGAAAATTAAATATTGATCTAATTCTAACCAAATCGTTCAAGATATTTACTCAGATCATATAAATGTACTACAAGAGGGAAAAGGTAAAAAAAATATATAGAACAGAAAATTTATTGACTGGCAGTGAAATTGATAAAAATATTAGAGAATAGTGGAACATGTTGTTACAGATAATAGTATACATATACTACCCACGCCCACCATCACCAGTGTGTCCTCCGGTCAGAACTATATTCAGGTCAAGTGGCTGCCTGCACCCCCGCAGTATTCGCACGTGATCCGGGGCTACATTCTAGGATACGGAGAAGAACAGGCTAATGAGAAACAGGATATTGTACCCGTCAGTATCAACTCGTATACACTAGAAAACCTGAGTAAGTATATTGTATCTGTCTTTATCTCATTTTTTCTATTTGACTTTTTTTCTGTAAGAGTTTATGTTATTTTTACTATTCGAGTTTATTTTTTTCTGATTGACATTATATTTTTTTATATTATTTTATTTTTTTTGTTTTGTTTTTTTCTGTTTGAGTTAATTGGGATTTTTTTACTATTTGAGTTTATATTTTCTACGTGCATTTATTTGGTTTTTTTTCTGTTTGAGTGTATGGTTTTTTTTACTATTAGTATTTTTTGTGTGTGTGAATTTATTTTTTTTCTGTTTGAGTTTATTTTTTCTGTAGGATTTTTTTCTATTTGAGTTAATCTTTTTCTATAAAAATTTATTCCATTTTTGTTGATTTCTGTTTGAGTTTATTTTGTTTTTTTTTTCTGTTTCAGTTTATTTTTTCAGTGTCAGTTTCTATTAATTTTTCCGTATAATTTTATGATTTATTTTAAAACTTTATCATATTTTTTTCTGTTTTAGTTTATTTTTTTGTGTATCTGTTTAATGCATTTTTATTGTACGTTCGAGATTGTCTCCTGCATGGGTTTAATATATCTTTTATGTATAAGTTTATATCTTTTTTCAGAAGTAATTTCTATTTCTTTTTTTCGTATTGGTTTATGATTTTCTGTATAAGTTTTTTTCTGTTTGAATTTATTTGTTTAAGATATTTTTATTATGTATTTTTCAGTATGATTTTATTATTTCTGTATGTTTTGTAGATCCATCGACAATGTACTTCATATCACTACGGGTGTTTAATGAGCTGGGAGACAGTGCACAAACATTCGTAAACGGATCAACGCTCGGTTAGACTGTTGTTAACAAGTAAAAATGTAAAAAAAATATATCTGTAAACGTCAAAACTTGGCTAAGAGAATATACATTTGTAAATGGTGGACTTAAGTATCGACGAATTTGGAGATAGGGCTTGGACGTTACGGACGTGACAATGAATGGCTGGAATCTATTCTGTGATATAGAATTTAATTACATCAGACACAGAACTATCAATAACGTGAAATGAACATTGTAATGACTGACCATGGCCAGGAAACAAGTCAGTATTGCCAACATACGATAACTTGGCACCTATCTTGTAAATATAGAAACATCTAAACCGTGCGGAAATGGACGAATGGGAAGGCAAGTTGTGGTGAAACAGTTCAGCACAGCATAGAGGCATTAGCAGATGGGCATACACTAATATTAAGTCTTTGGATTTTACAGAGTTATCCGCCCATGTGATTAGGTATTGATTGTGACGTCATGTTATTGCGAACGTAACGTCATACGTTTAAACGTCGTGAGTTACACGAATGAAACAATGACGTCACAATGGATACCTAACCGCACGTGGGGTAACTGTAATATACAGACCGAGTAAGCAAATGGTAGAAAGTACAAATATATGCATATTACTGCTGTCCATTTACGTGAATTACGATCAAATATATTACTGGAAATAATGTGTTGAAACACGTGCCGGAAAGGACCGTTTAAAGGTTAGATAATAAGACTAATTCGTAAAGTTTACCTAAAATGAACATTATTAACTAGATGAGTGGTGTGTGATTTTGGGTTGTGTAATTTTGTGCTGATTGATTGGAAACACACTTAGCATCTCATTACATAATAGGGGCCAATTCTAGTACTGTAGGGTTTCCGTTTTATTTGTTAATTAACATGTAGTGGTTTCGAAACCCTTCAACGAGAAGATAGTTTAAAGTCATTAGTATTATTAAAAAGCAGAACAATACCAAGTACACTATTCTATATTTACTTATTACGTTTATTACAGAGTTATCTGTTCATGTATGTATTGATTGTGACGTCATATTAATTATTGTGAAGTCATATGAATTTTGCTCACAATATTATGATATCGCAATGGAGCTAACTCTCTAATATGCAAAGACAGAAAAGGTTTCAACACAATTCTATCAAAAGAAGTAAGGTTATGTTATCAAACTTTCAACCGGGAGTTACTTCATTATTATTCATATACATTGTAGTTATTGTACGGATGTAAAACTTCACAAGGATATATCTACTAAGTGAACTTTTCAATGCCCACTACCGTCCTGAAACAGCTTTGAATTATTTTGAATTGGAATGTAAAATGAGATCGATAATTTTATAGAATCACAAAAAATCATTAACTTACCGTTAATACTACACTTATCTTCACCTTCTGAACAATTCAATAAAAATAAGTAAAAAAATAAGTTTCCCGCCGTCGTCCTAAATACCACCCAGTACTTTACTATCACTACGTCAGGCGGTAAAACAGCGAAATGAATTCACACAGTTATCATTTATTACGCTGGAAATCCTACATATGTTTGGTGGTGTCACCCATCTTAGGCCATCGATATGTATTTTCTTACGTTATTAAAGGGACAAGTCGGTCTAAGAGTACATTAAAACTTGCACATATTTCGGAAACAAACCAGTTCTGATAGAAATTAGAAACGTTGATTTTACTGTGATATGCCAGAAAAGCCCACTGTAGTAAATTGTATGTGAAATGTTCAATCGCCATTACACATAGCCTTGTATGCCAAACCCTGACTCTTGCCTGTGTAATAAAGAATGTTTGTCTAGAACTACTCAAAATGCTCTTACAGTTGTGTTAACATTATTAGATGCATGTTCTTGTCTAAAAATCATTTCATCAACTCCTCAGTGGTTATGTATTGCATTTGTTTAACGTGCGTGACTTTGACTCGGGTAAGGATACAGCGTACATGTTGTACCTGCTTAATCGTATTGATCAACGATTTGGAACTTCAATGGTATTAATCAAAATACTTTACAATGTTGTGGAATTTGTCACTATTTCTTGTCATATGTTTCATAAGGAGTGTAGAACAATATATGTATTTGTGTCATATTTTGCTTCGTGGTTATGTAACGAATTAGCCTCACTGAATTGTCCCTTTAATATTTTAAGAAACCTTTATATTTTGCTCCGGAAAGGTAGTGGGCCTTTGAAGTTATTGACATCATCTGATATATGTATAAACATTTTATTTCGCGAATTATTGTAAAAACGTATACAAATGTATATTAAAGCATGATTGCCATAAAAAGCCGTTGATCGCGGATATCGCGGATAATGAAAATAGCGATGACAAGAAATATTGTTTACATCGCAATAAAGCGGTTTACTGTAGTATATTACTTGTTATGACTACATCATGGGTAATACGATAGAACCATCTTATGCAATAAGCCATGCAAAGACTAAATGTAGTACCAACAATCTACTTTTGAGTACATAAATGTTACAACTCGATATGTAGCGACCATCCTTTACAAATTGTTTCAAATTCAACTGAAAGTCGAAATGCAAACCAAACTGTGTTTCAAAATGACAAGAAGACTGTCCAAAGACACTCTTTGAAAAATACTGATTGGACAAAAATGAAGTACAAAAGGAAACTATTGATCAAACCTGCGTCTTTTACAACAAACTGACGCTTATTCACATAGACGTTTACTGTACGGAATGGACATTACACTACAACATAAGAATCACTCCACCCTGGATAGGGAATGGATAGTGTTGTACTAAACACTACATTACACTTTGTTTCCGAAACTAGGATTAAAGATTCATTTATAACCATTAGAACATCACTACATCTGTAACCACGGACTAATTTGAAACGGTGAATAATCTTTTACACGTCTTTTTCCTTTTTTTATACTTAATAACATTGATTTTCTTTTTCTAATATGCTGTGATACTTATTCTCCACTAAGGGGAGAATCAAAATATTGGTAAACTAATGAATATTTAACTCATTTTAAAGCTACATTTTCATGAAAAATAAAAAAATCAGTAAAGCCATATACTTTTGATATTATTGTCCTCACTTGTCAGAGATATAAAAAACGCGCTATTTAAATTCGTAAAATTACACAATTTTGTAGTCTTGGGTAGTGTATAATTTGTGAATGAGACGAAATGAACGTGGGGATAACTACTTATGGTCAATAATTATATACCCTATTGTCATGTGTTTAATTAAGTTGATCACAACATAAGGTTTCTGATTAGTTGAGTAGATCGGCAGCCTGGTACTCGTGTCCTTACCTCGTGCATTCGAATTCATGACTTCAGGTAGAGATTACGTCATGCTGACTTATCAGGGTTAACTCCCTTTTTCCTCTGTCCCACTCCGTCACTACAGACACAGTGACTCGAGGGCAGATGGGTGTAATATATTTGCCGATGCGATCATTTCTCGGTCCGATGACAGGAACAACCTTACTTCATTAGTTAGCTAATGCATCTAAATTTAAAATGTACTCACAGCCAATCAAACGACTTTAAACATAAGAAAAGGAATGTAACAACCAACTTGATTGGTTTACTTGGTTTTGTACCAAAATGAGGACTCGCTTAATCCTCCTCACATAACATTAAAAATGATAACCCCCGTAATCTGATCACACTAAAATGTTTATATTATTCATACAAATAAATCTTTTTCACAAATAAACCGTGCATTTGTTATATTTGTTTACTTTATCGGTATGGCGAATAAAAGTAGATTGTATTCTAATTCAAAATATCGACCAAACAAGACTGGTTTGGTTTTATGTCTTATTTAAAGTTAGGGTTATTTTAGGATTATTAGGGAGTTATTTTTGGATAAATAATATTAATTTAATCCCATGTCCCGTGTATGCAATGTGCTGTGTGTGTGAGTGTCTGTTTAGTTTGGGAGGCTGCGGTATATTAGTGCTGTGTCTCCTTGTTTTACAGGAACTATTGCCCTTTTTACAGTGCTACTAACTCAACATATTCCACCCGGTTACATTATACCGACAACGGGCAAACCACTACACGGCATTTCAATGTAACGTTCCGAACATAAAACCAGTCCGTAATAACTAACATAAAAGTAGTTCGGTTGAGTATTAAGTTTTTTTTAAATGTAGCATAAACGTCACATGCAAAGGAAGAATTCTCTTCGACGCTTCACAGAACATTTAAATGTTTTACAGTGAAGCTGGTTATTTTTGTGGGCCTATTCTTTTTATCTATTCGACTATTTCTGTTTTGACTAAAACTTTAAAATCAAAATAAAACTGTTCTGAAATTTAGCGATTTTGCTGTAATTGTTTAAATATATCATCAATAACTCGATATTGATATCAAAGTTTTGCATACATAGCAATGTCCCGCGGACATGACTGGCCCACACATAGTAATATGTGCTTGCCTCGTACAGGAGTGGTCCTGGGCTAATACCTACATTGTATGTACTGTACAAATAAACAGTTTTGTTGGGTGAGAATAAAATCAAGTTTAGACGCTAATCAATCATCAAAAACTAATTATTTCAAGTATTTTCATTATCCTATTTATGATTAAAATATATACATAATTCATCAAAACATAGTCACGAACATGTAAGTGTATGTATGTTGTTATAGAAGGCTTTAGTAGCATAAACAAAACATGTTCATCAAAGATACTTTACTGAAGATGAAACAATTGAAGTCCACTTAACATCAAATGGCGGAGGGACGGAGGCGGAACAGTTCCTCATCAGCTGGGAACGGAAATAGACACAACACTGTATAATGTCCAATGACCAGTCGTGTTACATAGGACAGGTTGTAAACGCAGTGCTGATTGGTAGAATATGTCTTAAGCAATTAGAGTTCGATAGTAGACCACAAACAACACGCCACAGGATTGGCACCGCTAACACGAGTCAGTATGCAATAAAATATTCTGATATTTTATTCTCGACATTTGCATTCAATCGAGTATTTCGAATCTAATATTATTATCTTTACGTTGATAGAGGGGAGGGGGTGTGATATTCATATTAAATTAATATACCCGAATTAATCAAATCTTTACTTACACATAAATGTTATCATCTAAAGGTAAATTATGATAATTTTAATTAAATTCAAAAGCATTAATTCTATATAACATTCATCAAAAACAATAATAATAAAAATAAATAAATAAATCATCAAAAAATAAGCCTAAAGGAGAACTCAAGGATAACGCAAATTCATTGCGATGTAACGGAATCGAAGCATCCGGGTTTACTTAAAATCTACTTTACTGAAGATAAAGGCCTCTTCAACAACAATTGAGGGAGGTAGGGGGAAGAGTTCCTTGTTACCACATACCCTGTACATTATTTTTGTTGACCAACGACAAATCGCATTACATTAAATTATCTGGACTAAACACCATTGTGATTGGTGAAGTATTACTTGTCGAATTACAGAGGTGCCATCACACGTGGATAAGATACACAACAGATAGGACGTCGTTGTCTCTCTGTTAACAGTAACAGAAATGTATCCAATGTACACATTCGTAGTAATATTTCTACTGGTAAGTACCACTTACCAACAACATATCGGTCCGGACCGTAAACGGGAGTTCTATAAAGCGATTCATATAAATGAGGTGTTAGAAGAGGTCTTGCCTATAATTCGACGTTACTTAGATGGCGAGGCACAAACAAGTAGACAACAAATGGATCAGGTCAAAGCTACTATAGATGAGGTAAAAGAAGACATGAAAACGGTAAAAAAGCAGCTGAAAGTTTCTCTTGGGACCAGACATACAGACCAGGAGCTCGAGGCTACTGAGAGGCTGAATAATGGTACCAATATTTCGTTTGAAAGTTTTAGAGCGAAACTCGAGGATATGAGCATTTCCTTGGTAACAGTTCAATCAGAGCTTGAATCTACAAAACAGTGGAATAAGGATATGAACGTTTCCTTGGTAGCTGTTCAAAAGGAGCTTGCAATTACCAAAAACCAAATTGAGGATATGAACGTTTCCTTGGGTACTATTCAAGTAGAGCTAGAATCTACTAAACAGTGGAATAAGGATATGAACGTTTCCTTGGTAGCTGTTCAAAACGAGCTTGCAATTACCAAAAACCAAATTGAGGATATGACCGTTTCCTTGGTAACAGTTCAAGCAGAGCTTGAATCTACCAAACAGTGGAATAAGGATATGGACGTTTCCTTGGTAGCTGTTCAAAAGGAGCTTGCAATTACCAAAAACCAAAATGAGGATATGAACGTTTCTTTGGTAACAGTTCAAGCAGAGCTTGAATCTACCAAACAGTGGAATAAGGATATGGACGTTTCCTTGGTAACACTTCAAGCAGAGCTTGAATTTGCCAAACAGCGGAATGTGGATATAAACTTTACCTTGGTAGCCGTTCAAAAGGAGCTTGAAACTACCAAAAAACAAAATGAGGACATGGGTATTTTAATGACGGCCGATCAAAATTGTACAGATATTTCGTGTGGAGGTTTTAGAACGAAACTTGAGGATATGAACGTTTCCTTGGTAGCTGTTCAAGCAGATATTGAAACTATGAAACAGCGGAATGTGGATATGAACGTTTCCTTGGTAGCAGTTCAAAAGGAGCTTGAAACTACCAAAAAACAGAATGAGGACATGGGTATTTTAATAATGGCTGATCAGAATTGTACAGATATTTCGTGTGAAGGTTTTCGAACGAAACTTGAGGATATGAACATTTCCTTGGTAGCTGTTCAAGCAGATATTGAATTTACCAAACAGCGGGATGAGGATATGAACGTTTCCTTGGTAGCTGTTCAAGCAGATATTGAAACTATAAAACAGCGGAATGTGGATATGAACGTTTCCTTGGTAACTGTTCAAGCAGATTTTGAATCTGCCAAACAGCGGGATGTGCATATGAACGTTTCATTGGTAGCTATTCAAGCAGAGATTGAATCTGCCAAACAACGGGATGAGGATATGAACGTTTCTTCTGTAGCTATTCAAGCAGATATTGAATCTACCAAACAGTTGAATGAGGATATGAACGTTTCTTTGGTAGCTGTTCAAGCAGAGATTGAATCTACCAAACAGTTGAATGAGGATATGAACGTTTCCTTGGTAGCTGTTCAAGCAGAGATTGAATCTGCCAAACAACGAGATGTGGATATGAACGTTTCCTTGGTAGCTGTTCAAGCAGAGATTGAATCTGCCAAACAACGGGATGAGGATATGAACGTTTCCCTGATAGCTATTCAAGCAGAGATTGAATCTACCAAACTGTGTAATGCGGATATGAACGTTTCCTTGGTAGCTGTTCAAACTGAGCTTGAAACTACCATAAGAGGTAATGGCGACATGAACGTTTCCTTGGTAGCTATGCAGACGACGATGAAGATGCTGAAGGGCCAATTTAATGTTAAGTTGTCCGCCATTGCAGCAGGCCTGGAAGCCACCACACAACAGGTCCAGGAGTTGATTACTGCCATAGCAGGTAATGGGATGGGTTTGTATAATTTCTGACTTTGACAATTTTACCAGGCATACCTGTTTTATTCCATACTTGTTTAAACATAACACGTTTAAATACATAGTTAGTGGTCGTTTATATACGTAATCTGCCTTGGTTTATTCCGTCACTTACCAATATCTCCGTGTTATAATTTAGAATTGTTTTAACACATTGACATATGACATATGTTACGATATGGTCTCGTTATCGGTTGAGATGGTTGAGATGGTTGAGAAGGGACAAGAAAATGTCTTATAAAAGATATTGTTTGAGAACGAAACGATATGCCACGCAAAAATCTTGAGTTCGTACGCAATAATGGTCTTTTCCCAGCCACTGTAGTCACGTGAAAGTATGCTAAATATAACGTATATATTAGCCCTGTTTATTGATAGTACTTGGTCATTTTTTCTTGATGAGAAAAATATTTTAGATCAGGATTTCCATATGTGAAAAATTACTTAAATTTATATATAAGTTGCGATTTTTTAAAGTTCCTATAAGGTACAAAAATGCCTTTGTTTTAGCCTCAATATTCCTCCCAATGAACTTGATTAACTTGAATGGTACGGAGATATAACACAAACACCAGAGTGTTTTCTAAGGCGCCCAGGTTAATGATGAGTACTATAGATTTTGTGATATAGGTCAATATCTTTTAAAAAAATCTATTTAGATAAATCATTTAATACAACCCCGTGTATTAGCCAATACTTTATATCTCTGGCCAATATTAATTCTCTCTCGTGTTTTTCACAAAGATTTTAATTCTCTCTCGTGTTTTTCACAAAGATTTTCCTTTAAAAGTTTTTTTCACTCATGACCTTCAGTTTGAGAATGTTGAGAATTTCTACGTGCTTTTTCTAAAATTTACACAATCTTGCCATTAATGACCATGTATTGTGATATGTTCAGTGGACACGTGTGTGGACCCCTGGGTGGCCCATGGGGATTTCTGTTATCAAATTATTGATGGAAAGATGAACTTTGAACTTGCTACAGTAAGTATATAGTTCACAATACAATCGGTAAGCGAGGTTTTCGATAATCCTATTAAGTCCATCAGCATTGTATGGCAAATTCAACTAGGTCTAATTATGTGTATGATAGTATAGGTAAATGTACCACACACACACACAGGTTGCACTAAAATGTTTAATATCTTTAATATACATGTACATATGCATAAACAAATAATGGTAATTTATAGGTATATGAAATGATTTTATCATCTTTATTGTATTATCATATGTTTTTATTTATTTTATCTATTTACTGAATTTTTTCGGGGGGGGGGATATGCATGTATGTTTCAATACGGAGATTTCGAGATCCCAGAACGACGTGGATAAAGTACGATTTACCGTGGATAAGTCCCAACTGCCCTCGGTGACTATGACGTCACAAATCACAAATAAAATGTGACGGTAAAATCACCGAAATGTGGGACTAGTCGACGATAAAACATAGTTGATTCACATCGTATTGGTATCTCAAAGTGGATTAGATATTTTATGACAAAAATATCACTTTGCATCTAACATATTTACTGTGATTTATGACACTTTAATGTAAATTTTTGTATATTCTAGGAACAATGTCAGAATTTGCAAGCCTCAGTTGCAGATATTACAAATGAAGAGGAAGAATTATTCATCGTCAGAGAACTGGAGGAGTTAACAGGTTATACAGATGTAACACATCTTATCGGGAATCTTTGCTCTTTTTTTTCTCTAAATTATTTGTCCTCTATTATTTCACGTGTTTTCATAATATTCATCCTCGATACTCAAGGGGTTACTATCACTGTCGTTATAGCCACCCCTGGGCGATTCACGATACTCCAGGAGTTAATATCAATGTCGTTATAGGCACCCCTGGGCGATTCTCGATACTCCAGTTCATTCTCGATACTCAAGGGGTTACTATCACTGTCGTTATAGCCACCCCTGGGCGATTCACGATACTCATCAATGTCGTTATAGGCACCCATAGACCATCCTCGATACTCCAGGGGTTATTATCACTGTCGTTATAGCCACCCCTAACCATCCCCGATACTCTAGGAGATTATAGCCACCCCTTGACTATATCATATCAACCCTGGGGCATTGCAGGAGAAATTTAGAAGACAAATTTCACATTGCAATGATTATGGCAAAAACAAATTTCACAGAGGAAGAAGAGGGATGTCAGACACCATTTAGGCGATTTCTGGTCTCCTTACTCTAACGATGTATCCATCCATTGTGGTTAAAATACATTGATAACTTTATGACTAATGACGCTTAGAATACATTTGATTAATGCCTAGCACCATGTATGCAAAATCTGATCCCCTTCTCCCAAGGATATTTCGGATCAAATTCAGTGTATATCTATCATCTACTTCTATGATAAGGAGCTTATTTTAAGATTCGTTTTCTCTATTTCCCCTATTCAGCCGTGTCAACCAAGCCCCAGGGGTCAGAAGCATCATTTATGCAAAATCGATCCCCTCCCCGAAGAATGTTTGTAATCAAATCTGCTTAACACCAATCGACTACGTCAATACCATCAGGGATTTGAAGAAAATGTTGATGGACGGATAGACAACGGGCGTTACACCATGACATAAGCTCAAAAACTGAGCACATGTCTGAAGAGACTTTCTTTGTAGATTACAGAGAGTGACGACGTCTATCTTTAAAGTGATAAGTTGGTTATTGGACGTTATTCGATTGATTCCAAGCACATAAAAAGGATTCATATACATGTACTTGTTCCATCTGTTGTCACACACAGATCCTTCAGTTTGGTTTACGCTATGACATAGTCCAGGGGTAGATATCAAGACAGTGATAGTAACCCCCGGATTATCGAGGATGTATACGGTTCAACGACGAAGAAGGGATTAGTTTTTTTTGTAATTTACAATGGTTTTTTATCGTTAGAGAAAGGATTAGTATAGTTTTGTATATTAGGGATTAGTGTATTTTTGTACATTTGCATTGATTTTGTATCGTTTGAGAAGGGATTAGTGTATTTTTGTATATTTACATTGGTTTTGTATCGTTAGAGAAAGAATTAGTATAGTTTTGTATATTAGGGATTAGTGTATTTTTGTACATTTGCATTGATTTTGTATCGTTTGAGAAGGGATTAGTATGGTTTTGTATATTTATATTGATTTTATATCGTTAGAGAAGGGATTAGTGTATGATTGTATATTTACATTGATTTTGTATCGTTAGAGAAGGGATTAGTATGGTTTTGCTTATTTACATTGATTTTGTATCGTTTGAGAAGGGATTAGTGTATTTTTGTATTTTAACTTTGATTTTGTATCGTTAGAGAAGGCATGAGTGTATTTTTGTATATCTATATTTGCTTTTTATCATTAGAGAAGGGATTAGTGTATTTTTGTATATTTGCATTGGTTTCGTATCGTTAGAGAAGGGATTAGTGTATTTTTGTATACATATATTTACAGTGGTTTTGTATCGTTAGAGAAGGGATTAGTATGATTTTGTATATTTACATTTATTTTGTATCGTTAGAGAAGTCATAAATGTATTTTTGCTTTTTATCGTTTATTTTTTATTACATATCGTAGATAACATGCGGTCACGTTACTACTTACTTGGTGGGAATCTGAAGGGAGATGAGTGGGTTTGGAGCAGAACGGGACAGCGGATGGAGTACACCAATTGGTACACTCGGCATTATAACGTGCATGGAAATCACCGGTGTGTGGTTATATGTACAGAGGAATCTTACTGGTGGCACAAAGTAGGATGCACTGAGAAGCGAGATGGTGTGATATGTAAGAAAAGGTAAGCGTGCTCTGCATTTCATAAACCTCACTCGATTCCGGTATCCTACATATTAGATGTAAGATAACGGAATCGGACGAGGTTTGCCGAATTCCATCGGTGTTGTATTTTTGTTGTTTAAAGGTTTATTACTAAAACTGAAACGGGGTTTTGTTTTTATTTTTATTTTAGTTGTAAAGTATTATGAGATTAATAATTTAGTAAGTTCGCAAACGTTATTAGCTTACAGTAAAACCTACACTTACCATCACATTCGGAACAATTAAACTAACATAATTCAAATGTTAATTTTTATAACACGGGTCTTCTTATATTTTCTGTTGGCGTCTTAATCTATAGTGGAATATAATTGCGGCAAACATAATCTTCATTGTTAACATATATTACACTGGGAATCTTGCATTTGTTTGGTGTTGTAACCTCATGTTATTCCATAGATATAAATTTTCTTAAGTTAGGCCTAATGTTTTTGAAAACTTTTTGTTTCGGAAAGGTAGTAGGCCTTTAAATCAGTTTCAAATAAACATGTTTTAAATAAAAAGAAGAAATACGAAAACTAAACTCAAAAGATTGTTTTCATTGTGTTATTGCATGATGAAATTAAATGTCGTTTAAAACGAGTCCTCTTTTATACAGCGCACACATTGGATAAATCATCGTCATCGTCGGATGAGGAGGAGGAGGAAGAGGAGGATGAAGGAGGAGGAGGGAGAGTAGCAGGAGGAGGAGGAAGAGGAGGATGAAGGAGGAGGAGGGAGAGTAGCAGGAGGAGGAGGAAGAGGAGGATGAGGAGGGAGAATAGCAGGAGGAGGAGGGAGAATAGCAGGAGGAGGAGGGAGAATAGCAGGAGGAGGAGGGAGAGTAGCAGGAGGAGGAGGGAGAGTAGCAGGAGGAGGAAGAGGAGAAGGAAGAGGGAGAGTAGCAGGAGGAGGAGAAGGAGGAGGAGGAAGTGACAGGCAAGCTTACTGGGCAAGATTGTTTGCCGAGATGCAACCTCATCCTCAATATTTTAGGGGTTACTACATGTATCATTTCATATCTATATATTTTATCATTTATATCAACCCCATGAATGCTTTGTGTGTGACCACAAATGGGACAGATGGGTTAGATTAGAGTAACTTCCCTTCATTTCACTTCGTCCCTTAATGTACATCACAATAATAGAATAACGGTACGCTGCATGGTTTTGAAGTTGGGTGTCGCTCTCTGTCAATCGTCATTTTTTTGTAAAATAAATAGCGTAAGCTGTTATATCCGTAAATTTACATCTAGGCCTCACTGTCGTCAAGTTCATCTGTCTCATTTTAGGTGCCGCATTACCGTATTTTACACGCCACTACGCGATATTTTTTTCATAATGATGTCCATTTAAAAATATGATATGAATTGTATTTCGTTTTGTCAATTGTACAAAATTACTGATGAAAAGTAAAAAGTTATTTCTTCAAAACCTACTTATTGGGTTATTTGTGATTTATTCACGACGCACTATATTTTCTTCTGGAAAATTCGGCTGTTTCGGTATTTGAACATGGTGACGTCATTTGCTGATGCGTGCTAAAAAAAATTAAGTATTAGAGATATTCTATACGAAACATACAATGTAAATATAAGCAATAAGCTAACAAAGACTAACGGGCCACATTCATCGTTAAAAAGGAACTAAAGAAAATCCTAATGGACTTTATGATGCCACCCTATATGACAAGAACCGTCTTAAAAGACTGAGTAGAGATAGTTACTATATATAAATGGGGAAAAATTCTATATAATAATGTTGATAAAATCCTCTTAAGTAAGTTACCTTTACCATAAATACTGTGTTTATTGTCCTTGGGCTTGGTGTGTTTTAGTGTCCTTGGACTTGGTGTGTTTTGTTGTCCTTGGCTATGGTGAGTTTTCTTGTCCTTGGTCTTGGTGAATATTGTTGTCCTTGGGCTTGGTGGGTTTAACTGTCCTGTGGATTGGTGTGTTTTCTTGTCCTTGGGCTTAGTGAATTTTGTTGTCCTTGGACTTGGTAAGTTTTATTGTCCTTGGGCATGGTGATTTTTATTGCCACGAGTTTTGTTGTCCTTGTACACGGTGGATTTTATTGTCCTTGGACTTGGTGGGTTTTATTGTCCTTGGGTATGATGAGTTTTATTGTCCTTGGGCATGTTTAGTTTTATAGTCCTTGGGCTTGATGAGTTTTATTGTCCTTGTGCTTGGTGGGGTTTATTGTCCTTGGGTATGATGAGTTTTATTGTCCTTGGTGAGTTTTGTTGTATTTGGACTTTTAGTACTTCGTCCTTGGTTTTTGTTGTCCTTTGGTTTGTTGTCCTTGGTTTTGGCTGTTCTTGGGTTTGGTGTTTGTCAAGTGCAGATCAGTTTTTTTACTCAAAACTTTTTTTTTATTTCTGCTGGAACAGTTGCCATACGTTTGTCACATTGACAGTAATTATAGGGTAACCTAATATAAACCATCAAGCTTATTAGTCTGATTGATCAGGTTTATTTCCCTTCATTCAGTTCTGACGGAGTGAAACGAAGGAAAGTAACTCTAATTTATCAGACTGACAGTGAAACGAAGGAAAGTAACTCTAATTTATCAGACTGACAGTGAAACAAAGGAAAGTAACTCTAATTTATCAGACTGACAGTGAAACAAAGGAAAGTAACTCTAATTTATCAGACTGACAGTGAAACAAAGGAAAGTAGCTCTTGATATATATATATATCCAATAGGTTTAAAGGTGACAATCTTATTTGTTGTCACAGAAACACCAATCTGATAGGTTGTTGTAGAAACATGTCACCAATCCTATTGGTTGTCACAGAAACACCAATCCTATTGGTTGTCACAGAAACACCAATCCTATTGGTTGTCATAGAAACACCAATCTGATTGCCTATTGGTTGTCCCAGAAACACTAATCTGATCGGCTGTCATAGAAATATTAGTTTGATACGTGGTAACAAGAAATCTTCTGCTGAAATTCTGTTTGTTGCTTACATCTTTTATTAAGCATCTACCAAGACATTTAAATATTTATTAAACATTCAGTACCTTTACACACACACACACACCTCCATGATTAGTCACATTTTCTGTATTGTATATATTGATATTAACAATATTGACCACCTGTCTCACAATTCATTCACCCCTGAAATTTCACAATAAACTGGACTTGGTTGTTCAAAGGATGATTAGCTTAATCACATGATTAGTGAAATTTTTATTTCTCATTTGCAGCAAAATTGTGAATTATCTTCAGTAAAATAAGCAAGTAGGTAAAAATAGAGTTCCTAAGAATCTTATAAAATTTTGTAAACTTTGTAATATAAATTTAATACCAGAAATAATTTGTCTTGATTTGAAAATTATCGTTAAACTTTGATTAGCCTGGTCACCTTTTGAATAACTGGGCTCTGATCTTGTTTATGATTTGGAAGAGTCTAAATGTCTTCATGGGTGAATGAGTAAACAGTATCTTATTTTATCTATTATCATAAAATTGAAATAATCAAATACATGACCTTTTATATAAAAAAAAAACTGCTGAAAGCACACCAGTACTGGGGATGTTAATTAACTGCTAGTTCTCTCTCATTTACACCATGGAAGCTGCACACATCAATCGTTTCTCTGTATTGCCCAGACACAGACACAATGTACTAATAGATACAGTAAACAGACCGCCTGTCGTGACCACTAAATGTCCACGGTCTAGATTTTCAAAACAAGTTGGATAAGATTATTATCTTGGATTTAAATGTTGAAAGGGGATTCCTATCAATATAAATGATGAAGATGTTATTTCAGAAATAAACTTTCCTGAATTACTTGGATCGAGAAAGTAAATCATACTCGAAAGACAGCTGGTGTATAGTACCCATCATTAGTACTCCATACAAAATCATTCTCTTTTCTCACTTAATGTTAAAATAAAACAACATTCTTTGTCCACACACCAGATTCACCATACACTACTGTACCCTTGGAAATTTTCACAGTGGAAATATTTCTGTGATTTCATTGAATAGTGTTAAGATAACGAATACTTAACCCGCAAAATACCAAGTAACTTGATCATATATACATGTAGTATTATCTTTGAGCCGCAGAATACAAATGTAGAACCGAAAATTTGGTAAGTAGGGAAAATAAACCGACTTTCCTTTTCATTGAAAAACAATGAGTTTTGTCTCTAGATCTTCTACAGTAAACACTTAGAACTCTCATCACTTGTATTATTACACACCAATTCTGTACAACAGAGGTCAATTCATACCTATTTATTCATAGTGAACTGTTCCAGTCTATGAATCAGAAGGGTTCAAATCTTTATTCAGGGGTAACAGACACCCTGGTTCCCATACCCTTTGATTGTCCTTCTCTGCCTATAAATCACAACTTGTCTACACATTAATTCCAAGTCCTATAAACTTGTGTTGTAGATTTGTGTTGTCTGTCCTTTAGATTTGTGTTGTCTGTCCTTTAGATTTGTGTTGTCTGTCCATTAGATTTGTGTTGTCTGTCCATTAGATTTGTGTTGTCTGTCCATTAGATTTGTGTTGTCTGTCCTTTAGATTTGTGTTGTCTGTCCTTTAGATTTGTGTTGTCTGTCCTTTAGATTTGTGTTGTCTGTCCATTAGATTTGGGTTGTCTGTCCATTAGATTTGTGTTGTCTGTCCTTTAGATTTGTGTTGTCTGTCCATTAGATTTGTGCTGTCTGTCCATTAGATTTGGGTTGTCTGTCCATTAGATTTGGGTTGTCTGTCCATTAGATTTGGGTTGTCTGTCCTTCATTTACCCTTGCGTCCTTTTTTCTTTTGGTTTTTACTACTCTGTGTGGGCTGTGCCTGAGTCTGTGTAGAAGCCCCTCCAGACTGCTGTCGGGTTTTTAGTTTAGGTATCATATCACACACATACTTCAGCACTGACTTCCCTATAATTATAAAACAATAGATATCAAATCCAACTGATAATGCTAGATGTATGGAGTTTTAATAATACCACCTACATATGTAATACTTTCAATTAATTTTTCACATTTAACATTAACAATAATCGAAGAGTCTCAAATCCTCATATAACAATGAAAATATTAAGAAAATTCTTTAATATTTGCCATATATTGTTTCAGCATGCCGATTTACATATAGGTACAACTGTGTTACAAGAGGTCATTGAGGGATCTTGGTGTCCACAAAATCAAACTCTAGGATGACAGATCTTTTGAGTACTTGATGAGAAATAGTGGTAACAGACTTCAAGTACCAAAATCCAACAGCGGTTGAAGAGAAACCTACATATGAAATTTGAGACAGATTCAATAAGAAGTTTCTGAGAACCAAAATTTTGAGAGTTTTCTATATTTTTTAGTACTAAGACCCACCATATAAAATCATACATAAATTGCTAATATAGGTCTAATAAGTATCATGTCACAGTTTGAGCGTCGGTGAATTCACACGATGTGAAGACTTACGGTCAGGAAATTTCTCTATCATTGGCTCCCCATTCTCTCCTCTCAACTGTACCCGGATCCGCCCTCGGGTCTTCGAATCACGATGATCCAGCTCTCGTGGATATACTTTATTCTGAAAAGTAAAATTATATATAACAAGAGATCCCAGAGGGATCTTGGCGCCCACCAAAGATTGATCTATGTCTGACAAATGAAAGAGGGATCTTTTCTCTGCTTTTCAAACTTACAATTCTTTTTTCTGCTTTTCAAACTTTAAACTATCAAAATCCAAGATGGTGGTCGCAAAATGCAATAGGCAGAACTAGGGTCCTAGAGGAACATACATATGATATTTGAGAACAATCCCTTCAATACTTTCTGAGAAATAGCGGTAACAAACTTTAACTATCAAAATCCAAGATGGCCACCGGTCGGCCATCTTGTTGACCGATCAGTCCCAAAATGCAATATGCACAACTGGGGTCCTAGGGGAACCTACATATGAAATTTGAGAAAGATCCCTTCAGT